>LLCE01000088.1:0-165169 GCA_001414415.1 Hymenoscyphus repandus | reverse complement strand
AATTAAAGCACACGTGGGATAGTTTTTTTTAAAGAAAGGTACTTGTAGTGGATACCCTAGCATTTCGGCATCTTCATTTGAATTTCCATCCTGAGTTTCGCAACAATAGCATTGACGAGGACACTTGTCTCTCCATTTCGCGAGTATCTAAATTTTAGAATAGAAGATTACGCAGAATCTAACTTTCCATAAATCCTGTGTGATTGTCCCTTCAAACGCTTGCTGACTTCCCAGTCAGTCAAGCGCGCTATTCCTGGCGCACATTCCATTTGGTCGCCTATCTATTCAAACCCATAAACTGGCCCAAGATCTCACAAACAGCATGTCAAAACGAGCGAAGATTCAAAGGTTCCCACACTCATCAAATAGTAGCATTCACATTCTACTTCTCCCTTAATGCTCCGATACAAACACCCCCGCCATCCCCATACCCTATACACAGCATTAGTATCCATCACTACACTCATACACAAAGTTTTACTCACAGTACCAACACACATACTCGTAACTGCGACCCTCTCCCCCCTCCTCCTCAGCTCACTCAACGCCGTAACAACCTGCCTCGCCCCCGTACACCCCAACGGATGTCCCAACGCGATCGCACCACCCCTAGGATTAACCCTCTCGCCATCTAACCCCAGTTTCTCCACACAGTAAACGCCCATACTCGCGAACGCCTCATTGATCTCAAAGACATCCACGTCTTGCACACTTAGGCCGACTTTTTCTAGGACCTTGGGGATCGCGTATGTTGGGCCAATACCCATAATACGTGGTTCGAGACCGCTGACTGTTGCTGCGACGAACTTGCCGAGGATGGGTTGGTTGAGGGAGAGCGCTTTACTACGTTTCATTAAGAGGATGGCGGCGGCTCCGTCGGTGAGTTGGGAGGCGTTGCCGCCTGTGGTGTTTGATGGTGACCATTGGGGGAATGCAGAACGGATCTTGCCTAGACTTTCTGCGGTTGTGCCAGCTCTTATCCCATCATCATGTGTAAGTGTTTTTTCCACTACGTCCCCGGTCTTCACATCCTTCACTTTTACCGTGATAGGGATAATCTCGTCTACGCTCCAGCCTTCGTTACGAGATTTTTCGGCTCTCTGAAAGCTGCGAGCCGCAAATCCATCCATAGCTGCCCTTGATATGCCAAAGTCTCCTGCGACATTCTCGCTTGTCTGTCCCATACTTTGTAAATTCTGGCTTGCAATCGGATGGCCAGTTATTTTCTCGCTAAGCCAGCTAGGCGCACCATTGTCAGGACATGTGGACATGCTCTCAGCACCGATTGCGATGCCGACTTCGATAGAGCCGGCTGTGATCTGGTTGGCTATGTTTTGTATGGCGAGGAGGCCGGAGGAGCAAAAGCGGTTGGCAACTGAGGCAGCGGTTGAGACGGGGTACCCAGCTGCGAGGACTGAAGAGCGTGCTATGTAGCCACCTGATTCAGAGAGAACGTTTCCTAAGCAGACATCTTCGACGAGAGATGGGTCGAGGTTGGAGCGTTGGCGGACTTCCTTTATATATGTCAACTGGAGCAACGAGATCTAGAGGAACAGTAGACTTACTGTCAAAAGAGCTATAACAAGATCATCGATATTTGTGTCCTTTAAACCACCTTTCTTTGCCTTTGTTAGGGGCGTTCTTGCCGCAAATGTTATTACCTATTCTTGAAGTCAGTGATAACTGCTTGAAGACTCTTCTTGTGATTAGTGAACACACAATATCGTCCTGATTCTTCTGCAACAGCTTCGCCTTGCCAGCAGAGTTTGAGCCAGCAGGACTCAGATGGCTCAGTACCGAAGAAAGTCTTTCCTTAACGTTTGCCATGATCAATTGACTGAAAGCAAGTTCAGCAAGAAGAGCGAGACAGTTGTTGAAGAGAGAGAACAGAAGACATACCGAGGGAAGAAATCCAGAACCGAGCTCAAGGTGGACGGCCTCGCCAGAGCTTTTACCCGGAAGCTCTGTACGGATCGAGGGACGGGAGTTGTCAATGTGGGGTGAATGCCAAGATCCATCCCGTTTCAACAGACCCCACCCCCGCAAAATCGCTCAGCTTCCAACGCCGGTAAATGCCAGCGGTAAGAAATGACTTTGAGGCTTAAGCTTGAATCCTTCCAAGAATTGAGGACGCAGTTTTCAATCCTGTTTGTTGATATACCCCTTTATGAGCTGTGTCATCTCTCGAAACTTTTTCTTACAACTTTACCGACAACAAACAGTGAAAATACTCCAACGTCAAAACGATGGATCCAGCGAGTGGGGCCCTCGCGGCGACAGCTGCTATGGCGGCGGGAGCTTACCTGAATGCGAAGCTGTCAATTGGAACTGATCTTCGAAGATTAAGACATGACCGAACATGGACGAAAAGGCTCATAGCACGGATACAGGATCTAGGCGACACTTGTTCGACCTATGGTATGTTCGAGAAAGCAAATCCCCAAAGTGAATTCCTTTGGTTTGAGGGAAGGGTATGGACTTATGCTGAGATGAAAGATGGTAAAGTTAATTGAAGCTCAATATGTTATATACTGATTAAAGCAGAGGTCAACAAGCTAGCCACTTTCCTTGAAAATGAAGGGATTCGAAAAGGGGACTATGTTGCTGTGTTCATGAGTAATTCTCCAGAAATGGTCATTACAATACTCGCTCTGTCAAAATTGAGCGCAATTGCTGCACTAATTAACACATCACTGAGAGGTTTGATATCGACCTGCTCCTGAAGTAGCTATAAGTCGGCTGACAATTATCAGATGATACGTTGAAACATTGCTTAAACGTTTCCACGGCTCAAACAATGATCTCGACGCCAAATCTGGCAGAGTTTGTGCATGAACCTGTGCAACATTACTCTTTGAACCACTCCTCGTTCCCGCTAGAATCGGCTGCCCACACCGAAGGCACGAAACTCGTCAGCCTAGCAGATTTACCACAGTCCCAATTTGTCAAACCAGCAGCCAAAGCACATATGGAAGACTTAGCAGTCCTTGTATACACATCAGGAACAACAGGGAAGCCCAAGGCATGTGCGATCCGCAACCACCAAATGATGGTGACTTCGACTCCACTTACCCAGGATCTTGACAATGTCAAGAAATACTTCCCTCTCCGTACTTACTCGCCTCTGCCATTATTTCATGGAACCGCGCTGTTCACAGCTCTATGCTATAACATCGGCACATCATCAACAATATGCTTGTCCCGAAAATTCTCCACATCTCGGTTCTGGAAGGAGGTGACGGAATCTCGAGCGACTCGGATTCTATACGTTGGCGAATTGTGTCGATATCTAGTTCATTCTCCTACCACGCCGTATGATCGTGCTCATAAATGTATCGTCGCTGCCGGAAATGGTCTGCGAGGCGAGATATGGGATACGTTCAAAGAGCGATTTAACGTGCCAGAGGTTCGAGAGTTCTATCGTTCAACGGAAGGGTTGGCTAAATTCGACAACTTCAATGCTGGTTCAATCGGTGCTGGCAAAGTAGGATTTGCAGGTCCTCTGAGAAGATATTTGGAGACCGATACCATCATCGTGCTAAGTGATCCAGCGACCGAAACGCCATATAGAGATCCTAAGACTGGTTTCTGCATTAGAGCTAAGCTCGGAGAGGTGGGAGAAGCGATTGGGAGAGTGAAGAGCCGTGGATTACTTACCGAGTATCTAAACAACTCGAAGGCAACCGAGGAGAAGATCATGTATGATGTCTTCCAGAAAGGAGACTGCTATCAATCCACCGGCGACTTGGTTGTCCAAGACGAGTCCGGCTGGGTCCGCTTCCACGACCGCATGGGCGATACCTTCCGATGGAAAGGAGAAAACGTCAGTGCTGGGGAAGTGAGAGAACATCTCGCGAAGCTGCCAGGCGTAATTGATGCCGTTGTTTATGGAGTGAAGTTGCCAATGTAAGCGAATGCCGTCCTACCAGCTACAAGAAGCATTGCTAACGAGTTTGTCCAGGTATGACGGGCAAGCTGGAGCCGCAGCTATTACACTCGATTCCTCGGCAGATGGCCCTTTCGTCTCTGGTCTGTACGCCGGTTTGAAGAAGACCGGACTACCAGCTTATGCCATGCCTCGCCTCGTGCGAATCACTCCAGAGTAAGCTTGCGAGCATTGCCATTTTTCATGTGCTGGTGCTAACCCCTCCCTAGAATCGAGGCCAACGCGACCTTTAAGAAATCGAAAGGCGACCTGATCAAAAAATCCTGGATAGCAGACGACAATTCGAATCGGCAAGACAAATTGTATTGGCTCAATGGCACTTCCTACGAGCCTCTAGACAGTGAGAGTTGGTTCAAGATTGAGACGGGGAAGGCGAAGTTGTAAGGTTAAGAAAGACCCAGTGGCTATGTCGCGTCAGATAGGACTGTGCCATTGATACTCAAAAGCCCTGGGAGGAGAGCATCGCATTGTCGAGATAGGCACGTCGTCTTATGGAGATTGGGAGGATATGGGCGATGAGGGTATGATTTCGAGTGATCTGGAAGAACCTCGGCAGGTAGAGCTCGCGCACTTGTTAGTGCTGCTGTATTCATCACGTGGCAGCTAAGATGCCACGGGCGAGTATTCACGAGATGTGTGATAGATGTCCTATATAGATCTCATAAATCCTTAACTTGTGTGTAAATCCACATTCATCGCTTGGCTTAACATAAGTGGCTTCCTAGAACATATTGACATTAGTGCAAAATTAACTATTGAAGAAGTAAACGAACCGTTCCTGACTGTTGATCATTGTGGGCTCGAAGCCCTCCAAAGGCCTAGTCATAGACGCCGAGTTTCACCATATCTCCTAGATTGTTGATTCCCTTGTCCTCGTGGCTGAAATACGCTGGGTTATGAGGCGCGTGAACAACATTTCGCTCTTTTCCTTCCTCCGCAGCCCAGTCTTAACCCTCTCCATCCTGTCCGAAGCGCGGATACCTGTGTAGATGTTTTCCCTACTGGTACAAACGTTCTTATTTAAGTTTTATTTTTGTACTGGGGATAAAGGCGGCAATCCTCGGACGCGATGGTCAACATCTCCTACGTAGGAAACGAGCAGACAACAGAGGCCTAGCGCCAGGAGAGGACATATCCAGGTTAGATTCCGGCTCAGTACCTAATTCTCCTCGCGACGCTTGTTCAGATGCTAACGCTAGTCTAATTTCTTCTACCGCCCGACTTATTATCCCCTTGGAGAAGGGCGGGAATCTGGGTTGACAAGTATGTATTCCTCAATCAAAGCCATCAAAGCTTGATTGCCTGATGCCATATGTTCTCCACGCGTCCAATTATTAGCTATGTTCGACAGGCTGATTATTGGCCCTCCATTGACAAGTCGGTAAGACTATGTTCCTCCAGTAGACTTCGTAGTCCTTGCTGAAATTTGGAAATCTCATTCTATGATTAACGCAATACACGATCATACCAATCTGCCAAATATTGGTGCTTGCACCATATCTAAGCAGTTTAATATAATAAGCTCGTGATTTCCATTGTTTAAACTAACTGGACATCCAATGAGGAGGAATACCTACGTGCCATGGTCTGCGGTAAGCTTATGGCCGCCTTCATCACAAGCTAAAACGACAAATAATTGCTCCCATGAAATAACGGCATAAGTCACGCACGTTTGTTGGACCAGCAATGTGACCACGCCAGAAGCACTCTCAAGTGGCATTGCTAAAGAGGATTTACAGGAGTGAAAACTGTGTTGTTCCGCTGTCCTCAAAATCGAAGACACCTCTTACCTTGCTGTTCGGGCACCTCTACGGCGAGCCCAAAATCTGGACTTTAAAACATATCGTCAGCGAAAGAAGCCCCAGCAGGCTGATAGGTTCAAGTTCAACCTTATATAGTGTTTTATTTTGATCCTCCTTATTAGTCGTCAATGCTCCAATGAGTGTTAAACCCTATGTTAGTTTCTAGTCGCCAATCCGTACTGCTTGCTTGCTGTTACCTGGCTTGAGATCAAAGTGACATATCTCGCGCTCTCACTTATCCTTGGGACTGGCATGCTTTCCTTGTCCTTGATCTATACTTAGGATACCCTTTGCTAGAAAATGAAAATTCTTCTATATCCATGGTTCTGGTAGATCTTCCCTCAAATGATCTTTACTGAGGATCAGTTAGATAAGCCCTGTCCAGCCATTGCCATCTGCAATGCATAGAGCAGCCAGTGGTTCACGCACTCATCCTACAAGACTCCACCTGAACGATTCTCGAGAAGGATTCTATAGACACTCTGCTTAAAAGGCTCCTATTTTACCTTCTCAGTCGTACCTTAGCTCCAGTCTATCATGATTTGCCATAGATCATTTAGAATATGTCTAATTTAAGACGTGACAAAAAGCTTGTACATTTTTGTTTTGGGTATCCCTTTTTTCTCTCTTTCGCTGCACGTTTCTTGATAGCCAAGTTAGCCAGGGTCTTCAGGTAATTGTCAAGTATTGTATAGGTCCAATGCCCGAAAGTCCCTTGGCTTTCTGTACTGAGATCTTTTTTGCGTGACTCAGCCCGATCCAACCTGGTTGTACTAACCCTGCTCACTGACCAGCCATGCTACTTCCTCGCGTTCTCTTTCTCCCTGTATCGTCGAGGTGGGGTAAAATCCTCAGGCACTCCTGGAAAGGGAAGAATTTCGAATGAATTGGAAGTCTTGCCCTGTTTTCAGGGTGAGAGTCTTGATTCACTATCGAGGAAGAATAAGATTGTTGGGTCCCAGTAACTTATTCGATTTGAGTAACTAAAACATGATATCAAGCATGTCGATGTAGATTTTTGACATTCATATACAGAACGAAGTCTCAGCTAGAATCTCAAAAGGAATAATCAAGGGGCAGTGAGCGAACAAAGGGATCGTGTAAGGTGGGCTCATGTTGATCTGATTTGAACATCGGACAGGATGGCAACGAAGGCAGAAATCCTTGTAGAAACCATAAACAATAAAAAAGTGCATTGTAAACATAGACAGGCGACGAGTGGAAAAGCTCAGAGAGGGATACGAGGCTACATAATCGTCTGCCAAATAGCTTTATTTCTGCGGACGGCCATAGAATGATGAGATGATGTTGACGTTGAAGTTGTCCTGGGATAGCCAAGACTATTGTTCGTTCACTATTGCCGCACCCATACTGCGCTAATTCAACCTTTAATCCACGGAGGATGCCGTCCAGTTACCCAACAATTAGCAATAATCAATACTTAACAACCCGAAGAATATCTCCAAAGTTGACGACTACTTCGGAGATAAACACATACACTATCTGTGTTTGGTCAACATACTACAAACAGCCTATTCGGCTATGGCCCTGCCTACTTGGAAAGTGTATCAATATCGACTATAGTCGAACGTGCCTAAAACATTTTGCTCGAGTTCATTCTGTTTCCACACGGCTAGCAAAGCTTACGTAATATATTGAGACCCTTGTCAGTTATCATTTTTAGTCGCGATTTTCTTCATTCAATCTTGGTCTTCGGTTTCTGTTAACATGAATACTTTATGATTAGAGATGGTACCCCTACTCGGTTTATTTTATTAGAAAGGTGTCAGTTTTTCGTTCTAATTCAAGTCAAAGCTATATAAGACCCGTCATCATATTGCATACTCTCTGTACTTCGTCTCGTATTCGTCTTTTTGAAAACACCAGCAAGGCTAAATTGTGCTTTCGTGTGACGCATAGAAACAGGACGTGCTCTAAAATACGCATTTGTTTGACTCTACAGGAGAGCTCTCGGACCACCATGTTAAACTCAAATTTCACCCAACTGGCGTTACGGAGAACTCCACGCGGGGTTTGGCCGCAACTCGGATTCGCATTTGTCGAAACAAAACTTGGCCACGTCCCACCACCAGAGTCTTCATCAAGTACACCTCCGAATCGCCTATTTACATCTCCATTTCACGACACCTCTATATGTGTAGGAGCCTACGTACGTATGCGAGAGGCTATTCGGGGTGGAGGCGATGAATAGTACGCCACCAACGGGTGCCAATTGGGCATCGTCTGTTCGGGGTCGGACTGGACCAGATGGCAATGTGGAGCTCAACGAGACTGCTCCGACTGTAGCATGCCGAAGATGTCGGAAGCAGAAGGTATGCGATTTCCCAATCATTATATCATGTTATTGTGCGGTTATAGACTCCTATCTCTGCCAATCAGGTTTCAATTTTGTAGCAAAGTTTGTCTCAAGATATCAACATAGTGGCTTCAATTTTTCATGACCAAGTCACGTTTTAACTAACACAATTCCGGAAAAGTTGCGATGCACTAGGGAGTTCCCAGCCTGTAAAAGATGTAAAGATCTTTCTATGACATGCGACTATCCTCCTCCGCCAGATAGAAAGCTCCTTGCTGCCCAAAGATGGCAGAATGCGAAGGCACGTGCAAGAGCCGAAGCAGCCGAAGCAGCCAAAGGCGAAGCTGAACCAGAGGCGGAAAACTCACCCAAAACCTTAGGGGTCATTCCAACTACATCTAGTGAAAACCCGATTAGGCGAGCTTCAACCAATCACCACGTTCAAAGTATCTCACGGTCAAGTCATGGCACTCCACAAAGTCGAGCTCCAGATGATGAGCTTCACATTATGAGCCCACCAGCATCACAGATGACTACGTACCCAAGTGCTGAAGTGGCTGATTATCTTATCGACTTGTTTTTCTCTCATCTAATGAGCGCGAATCTACTATTTCACAAGAAGTCCTTCAAACGTGATTTAGGAGAAAAGAAAATTCCGGATTTTGTTCTATTGAGCGTGTTTGCAATTGCTACCATGTTTGATTTTCCATTCTCCCTTTAACAATCTCACATGCTAATAATTTTATAGCTTTCTCCGTAAAATCGAATCTCCCGGAACTCGAGAGCTCCCAGAAGAAGATGTACTCGAAGTTGGTGATTCGACCTTATCAGCAAAAGAACTTTGCGAGCAAGGCCGTGCATGGGCAGAAACAGGCACTCAGCGTGCCCTAGCTCAGTGCGATGTGTGGCGGGTCGAGACGATTCAAGCTCTCTGCAATTTTCAACTATACTGGTTTTCAGTTGGTGAGGTCGCAAGGACGCATTTGCCTAGCAGTGAGTAATTTCTCTCACGTCTACAATATCTGCTTACAGTGAGTAGAGATCGCATACCTTACTGCCCAAGCCCTAAGACTCGACGCGGAGCAACCACTAAGCACCACGAACGATGCGGCGAGGATGCAAGCAGAGATGAATAGGCGAATGTATTGGGTGACTTGGCTTGAAGATCTCATTAACGAGTCAAACCCAAAAATAGAACAGGCTCCTTGGGCCAGAGTTGTAGGGCTGTTGTTTCCTTGTGATGACAATGAGTTTGAGGATGAAAGGCCTCGACCAATGTACAGATTCAATGAGAAGGGTCTGGTGGAGTCTACCACGCCTGGATCTCCAATCGGGAAGATGTCACATTTCGCAACAGTGTTTTTCTGTTTAAGCTTATGGTATGATCAATCTACGCTTTATGTCTTAGCTCGCTAACACTATATGTAGGACTGATATTCGAAGGTTTGAAGAATTAATAGGAGACATGAACGATGAAAACGTCAGCGAACTCATCTCCACCTTCCTAGACCTCGATAAGAAACTGACCATTGCGCTGGATCGCCTCGGTCCCAATTTCTGCCACACCAATTTCGCATCCTTTGCAATCTCAGAAATTGATGCCTCGAAGATCTTCTACATCCACGGTCTTCACCGACTCTGTGTGCTAAGCCTGCATTCCTCATTGGTACCAGTCTTTTCTAACATCCCTCCTTCTTTGTTGATACCTAAGAAACTTGTCCGTCTGTCGGCTGAAGAAGTAGTAAGGCATGCCGCTTTGACTTTGGATATGGCGACTGCGTTTATTAATACCAACCCTGATGTTTCTCGACTTGCAAGTACGGCTGCATACTCCATGTTTGTGGCAGTAACACTTCATTTCAAGAGTCTTGTTGCTCAAAAGAAACTTCACGTATCAAGTATGGGTCGTTTCAAAGCGGCACTTTATATCATTGACCGGCTGAGAGCTTACTGGGTCACTGGAAATGGTCTGGTGCGTATCGATTGCTTATTCGCAGATTCCATGATACTGACTGTATCCCCAGTGGACAAAACTAGGAGCCCTCTTCTCAGAGGCTGGCTTCGACATAACCTTAATCTGCGACTCGCTCGAACCTACTCAAGCACAACCCCCCGACGACCAACCCCCGGATATCGAAAAAATCGTCTCCTCAAAGGACTCACCACAAGCTTCTACAAGCTTCTTAGAATTCGCACCATCCCACAATGGCCAAAAGCTCTCCCTGCGCCAATCTTCACTCTCGTCCATGAGCCAGATTGGGTCGAGAATGGATAGTTCACCGAGTAAAAGTCCAAGGATAGAGAACATACTCTCGGAAACTCCTAGCTCTGCGCCTAGCAGTTCCGTCGCACCTTCTATGGCCTCGATTTCTCACCAACCACATATCTCACAATTCCAACCATCAACTCTACCACAACAACGGCCCCCACAACCTACGGCATGGGATCATCTACACAATTTCAACATCGATCCTAGTCTTCAGCAAGGATTCCAACGCTTTACATCGATGCCAGGAGCACAGTTCTCAGCTGATCAGCAGGTCCAAGGCATACCGCAGACAGGTATGCAGGGTGCACCCATGGGCAACGAGATGGATATTGATTCGATGAATTTCTGGTGGGATCAGCAGTACGATGCGAGCTTGTTCGTGAATATGAATGCACAATACGATGGAAGGATGGGAGATGGGTCGGGGTATAATGGGTTTTGAATTCACAAGTTGTGATGTGTCTAGGGAGCAACATGATTATCCCTCATGGGCAATGAGAGATTTTAATGGGCTCAGCATTATGATGCGAGTCTTCCTGAGAGACAAATAAATGGATAGTATGGTTGGAGGATGGGGTAAGGTGTCGTGATATGTCGAATGAGGGATAGGATAATACACGATCAGCACCTGTACGGCGGCAAAATCAGAGACTCGAATCTCGATTTTCTCCTCTCGACATAAGGGGGCTATTTACAAAACGCTTAAGTGTAGAACTTTCGCCACCCAATCGGGGGGCCTCGAATCGGCTGCCACGGGGCAACTTGACAATGTATGCGGCTTGTGCGTGAATTAGCAGCGGCAACAGCAGACGAAATCCACCAACTAGGACACACTGTTCAAGGTATCACGCTACCAAAATTGAAGGAAAGGTAATTGTTATTGTCATGTACATGACGTAGAATAGGAGGACCAACAGAATATACACCATTGATATACCGTTTCATTACCTCTGCATTTCTTTTATCCCATCCTTTGAAACCATCATCTACACTCACTCATTCCACAAAGGACGTCTCAAAAATCATCCAAACCTTCGAGTCAATATCACACGATTAGCGTAATAAACGCCTGATTCAATTGCGTCAAAGTAAAAATTCCTCCAACCTCATCGCACAATTGCCCAACAACTTTAACTACAAGAAAAACCCCCTCGCTCTCGAAAGCGCCCACGCCTCCACAACACAAATCTAGCGTTGGGGATCTTAAAAACAATGGAGACACCCGAAAACACCGTTGTTTTAATATGCTGTAGCTTGAAAAAGTATGAGAATTAAAGAAAGCACATCTCAAATCGTCGATTTTATTGCTTAATGAAACTATGGCATGTTTGATATTTACCCTAAAGATAGCAACTTCGAGGCATCTCAAGAACCCCGCTCTGAATGTCATCCTCCTCCAGGCCCTTCTCAGTGGACAAATATCTGCATTAGTACATACATAGCACTTACACATCACCCTCCGTCTCGCCCAGATCTGGATTCAAGCTATGGCGTCTCATCACGCACTCTCCTCTTTGAAGGAAGGTGTGTCATGGCTTTAGAAGTATGCTATCTAGAGACTGTGGAGCCGGGCAATAAGGGAGAGGAATAGGACGGAAATTATTGACTCCTTTACCACTTATATTATAGGATCTAACGAGAGAGGTGAGACCAGTGAGAGGGATATGAGATGGTTCATACCGTATGCCTCGTGGGAAGCTGTCTCCGAGTTTCTCAACATGTAAAATAGAAGGATGTGTATTAGGGGTGGAAGAGACTAGCAACTTACCATCCTGAGATTACGGCTACTTCTATCCTTCGCCTTCTTAGAAAAGGAGTAGGAGAAGGATAATCCGTATCGCAGTTTGAGTCAGAGATTGCAGATCAACTCATCACAACCTTCAGTCGACAGACTCAACCGCACCTTTGGACTCCAGATCCTACATGCTTTGTTAGAGAATGGCATTCAGCTCCATCACAAAAGTTCCACTTCTCTCGTCCTTGACAAGACGGAGGAGGCTGGGGGGATCTTACTCTCGACACGGGATCAACATGGAATTTCTACCCCTTTACCTCCTTTCACCCCCTGAAATCTCCAACCATCAACCCGATATTACTCTACGAGAGATACCTCAAGCACAGGTAATAGAAAGAAGATGGTAAATTCCTCCTCGACCTCCCTCATCCATAAGACACTTGGAAGCACGTCAACATCTCAGCCTCCCAGCCTCCCAGACTTCGTAGCAGGGATAATCGCCTCCATCGCGCGTTTACCATAGGATTTAGCAATGGCACTCCGACCCCCCTTCCTCAACTCCAGAAGCGTGAACAAGAGAGCACACCCCCTACAATACCAGATCTCAGCCGGGAACTACTCACCCGGCCACATCATCAACGCACTGCCCCTCGCAGAGAAACACATCAAAGAAAGAGACAGAGTCACAAATGGTACACTTCACTCCATCCTCACACTCCCCTCACCGCACTTCCCATCCGCCTCCGATCTCGAGATCCTCCCCCCCCCCAGGACAACAAAGCTGTTCCAGAGTCCAGACACCTCATCCTCCGCTGTAAATATAGCAATCGAAATCATCAACCCACCTCTCCCACCACGAGGTGCAGAAATACAAATCCCCACACTCATCCCATTTCTCCACCTCTTCCCCCGTCCGCATCCCCACCAAAACACATGGCGGCGAGAAGCCACCTCCCCTACTAACCCTCTAAACCCCACCCCATATTCTCGAGCATCAGCCAGCAGAAAGACAAATACATCGCACACTCGCGGCGTACTTCCGTGCGGATCGGAGCTATTAGATATCCTAGAATTAAGAATAGACGAAGCATCCTCACAACGCTGAAAGAACCGCTATTCCAGATCCAAGAGCTTAACAGCACATTAAATCGCAGCGGGGAAAGAACTATCAGGATGTAAGGTTGTACAAATGCACGTTCTGCACTACCGCTTACTCACTAACAAGAAAGGGAAAGGAGATATCGGTTTATAAAGATACATGCACACTCCTATCCTCCAGATATCCCCCCTAAGTCAGCGACTCATCCCTCAGTCACTCCGCGCTCTAGAGGAAAGCTCCGAACCCTGTGATGTTGCGCTGAAAGGGAGATGATATATCCGGTTGTGATATCGTTTAAGAGAATCCAGAGGGTGAAAGAGCAAGGGTCGTTGTCCGAGTCTAGGGAACCATGCGAGCTGAAGAGGCGTTGGAGCTGCTATTGAAATATTGAGGAATGGTGTAACGGTAGAGAAATGGACTGACTGTACGATATGTTGAACGTCTCGGTACACCCTCAACATCCACCCAGCCATCTACGTCCTTCAAACTCGCACAGGAATTCCCGCTTATCGACTTTTGCTCCACACTCTCACCAACCAACCCCTTCTCGACATGTCCAATCTCCCTCTCCTCATCTCACTCCCGAGCCATCAACATCTCCATCCCCCTGACTTCTCTGATCTGTTTAGCCACGTATCGTTTCTCCCGTTATAGATTTAAAATCCAATCATTCTCCCCAAATCTCTCTCATCAAACCTCCAAGCAATCCTCATCTTATCTACCTACAAAGAAGAGCAAAAAGCATGAAGCACTAAGCACCACCAACCACCGTACCCATCAACCTCATCTCATCTCATCTCATGTCATCTCATCTCCTCGGGGCTTATGTATGATTGCGCTACGTGGGCATGAAATGGTAATAGGGGAGAGGAAGAGGGAGAAGGAGAGGCTAGAGGTGAAGAAGTCGGATGAATAAGATAAGGAATATGTGGAAGTTGCTTTGATAGTCGAGTTACCATAGATAGAAGTGGAAAGAATCAGGAGATCCTATACATCCACAAGAAAACATAGTGCGGTCGATAAAACTTACCTAAAGCAACAGCAGCCTGACGTAAAAAATAGAGATTTGATCTCAAAAGATGTGCATTCCAGCCAGGAGGTTAACTTGGAGCAAACCTTGGAAATAACTCTCATGGGAGGTTGATGCGAGCTAGCGAGATTCTCACGAGTGAGACTAGAAGTAATAGATCTTGCAGCTCTGCTGTCTCTGTACATCCGATCCAGTAACACAGACAGAACGGGTGCAAATTTTCATCATGTCTCTCTTGTGTGGGCTTCAAGAGAATGCTTTGGCATCATGGTATGCAAATACAACAAACTAGCCAACCCGCACTGAGGATGCATCAACATTAGTGTTTCAACCAAATAGTATCGTCCGACATTCCATGCCAGAAGCCACAAACTTAGAACAAATGCGGCGAGAGAAAAAAAAATTCCAACGTTACGTATGCGGCCATGCATTAAGCAAGATCACCAGCATCTTGGCCGATCTCTAAACTCAATCATGCAAGCCCAAATACTGTCTCAAATGAAAAGCGTGCGTTCTCTCCATGATGCCACAAAAACAAAAGACCAACATCTTCATGCAAGCAGCACTCCCTGAGTCCCAAATCCACACCAGTTTCAAACCGACATATCTCATCTAACAATCTTTGAATCGACCCATTGCTGCACGCTTTGTATCTCTTGCCGCCAACACCCACAGCATCTCCCACCTAAAATATAATATCCAGATATCCCTGGAATAGGAATACTCGCCGGTGATAATCTCTCCCATTCATGTGCCCGAGTACCCGGTCGGAAGCATCACCGTCGCGTTGGGGCGAACCAAAGTCCCGGCTCGGGAGAGAATTCCATATACTTGGAGAGCATGGAGCCATTTAATGTGAACGTTGGGCGAGTGGTTGGTGGCAAGTGAATAAGCACGCTAAAAACGTAGAGGATTTTGTACAACACATCTGTTTGACGCATGCCAGCTTGTTGGGCCCAGTATTTGGAATATGGGACGCACACCAGGTGTCAGGGCGTTGGAGACGAGGCGAAGCGTTGCTCGCACGAACTGCGAACAACTCAACATGGATATCAAGTAGAGCTATTCTCATTGCTGTGGCCCTCTGATCTAGCACTTGCCAACAGCACAGCAAAGACAAAAGAAAAAAAAACGACTTTATGGCGACAGACCTCAGAGGCCAAATGAACCAACACCGTACTGGGGAAGTTTCGAGCGTTTGAAGCACCTCCACCAGGGAGGTCAATCACAACAAACAGTCGCGTTTTCCAATCACACAGGCCGCGACTTTCCCCGAATGGTGAGCTCCAAACACCGCAAGGCAACACCAAAAGCGGCTCGAGGCACGTTGCTCCCGCCTCCCGTCCATCAATCTGATAAAAGATGGATAATATGTGCCTGTCGGAGACGAATCCGGGGCCAATGAGGCCTCGAGTACTGGCCCAGGTACTCGGGCTTCCCGATCTCTTCACTAAAGCCGATCAGAACTGCTGGCCGAGCCGTCTTTGTGTAATATACTTTCCCAATCAACAGAGCCTTCCGCTTTGATAATTATGCACATGGTAGTAGATTGACGAGTCATGGCAAAAATCTGGCGTTGCTTGCTCATGCCGAGGTACAGTACAGGAAACACAAGAACATCGGTGATCTGATAAGGCACAACGCTAGAATCGAGATGCGCCGTAACGTCATGTTGGCGATTTGAAGATCAAGCAAACGCTGCTAGTGTTGTTCAGAACGAAGCCTCCTTTGAAATCGTGAAATCGTGGCACCAAGGCATTGCAATCAGCAGTCAAGCTGGCGGACAAGTTGGCGGACAAGCTGGCGGACAAGCTGGCGGAAGTATGAAGGTACCAGAATCTGTGACATGATGCTTGAATTTAAACAGGGAAAAAGTCAAGAACCCCGCACCTAATGAGTTCTCCTGTCAGACCGCTTGATCTTCCCCATTGGCATAGCCACGTTGGCAATGTACTTGGAAAGGGATCAAGGATGGAGGCAGGGTGACTTGTCTTCTCTGGACTAGGTTTATAGGGGCCCTTTCGTGAAAAAGAGTATGCTTGAACCCTAAAGTGTGCAGGAGGCGGCAAAAAATACCTGCATATTGAACATCATGCGATGAAATATTGGTTGAAGTCGGAATAAGGTGTGAGTTGGCAACTGTGAAAAGGTCGCACAGCAGGTGAATTGGTTTCTCTACTCACGGGCAGTCTCGGCCATGATGACGGCCACGTCCGCGAGTAGTGTAACGTACTTCACGTATTCAACCATGCCAGAGAAGTTCACGGTCCTTTTCATACTTGTTTGTATAACGTCACCACTCCAGTATCAGAACACCGTAACAACTTTGTACCAGTGGGACTGGTCAAAAGATAGACTGGTAGATTCACCGTCTGCGAGGCAATGAGCATCTTGTAACTCCAAGCCGACGAAGCAAAAAGTAAAGAGGAGGTCTGGTGCATCCTGTGAGATGGAGGGCGCAGACAGAAACAAAACTCAATCACCACCCAACTTTGAGTGAACTAATGAGCGATTAACGAACAATGGCAAGGTGTAACAGGGACTTCCCAGTCACGGTGATTTTGATGGCAAGCAATCGGGGGAAATACACAACATGCGACAAACAACCAAGTAAGTGATCAGTGATCAGTGACCTAGAGGAGCAAGTATGGGGCGAGCGTTGGACAGCGTCGTGGTGAACAGTGTGGATCTCCCTGCCTAGGGAAATGGCGAGTGGAGTGTCCAAGGGCCAAGACCAAATTCCACCGCATCTTTGGAGAATAGGAAATTTCGGGCGCGCATCTCGTAACGAGGGCGATTGTCCCTTTCTGTTCCTCTGCAAGAAACTTGATGAAGTGAAAACTTCGATGTCAATTCGGCCAACACCGCCTGAAGGAGACGATTGATAATCGCACGAGGCTAGCGGATAAAGTCCTCTTGGGCAGGGTATCGCGACTCGCCCAAGTTCGATGCTGTTATTGCCGAGCAGTAATTGTGACCGAGATTATTCGAGATGTGGCAAGTGGTTCAGAGCAACAAGGAAGATGCCGCGCACCGATGCATTTCATGGCCTGATCTAACTTGCTCGAACAATCAATATCTTTTCTCGATCTGCCGAAATATCGATGTTTGGTAGCGAGGTTTTTTAGCCGGGTTTGGAATGCCATCCGGACAACAGGCTCTTTGCGGTAATTTGAGGTTGGCAGCGCGGGTTGCACAAACCCACTGGGGTGTGCCGTTGTTCGATGATTCGGCGCCCAAAGGATCGGAACCCAGCTGTAGGGTGGTTCCCAAAATCGGGGACGCGGCTGGCTGCGAATTCTGATCCTGTGTGGAAGGAGATGTCAGGTCGAGCTGGTTGCACGCGAGTGCCCCAGTTGTCACATTCTTTTCGTTCAGCTACACCTCCTTGACCCGGATGGAGTTGAGGACCAACATTAATTACGGGTCAGATACCATTCGACGCTTCTTCCTGGTAAAGCCCTCGGCGTCCCGTCACAGGACCATCACGAGATGACGACCTGTCACATCAAAACCCTCGTAAATTTGTCTTCAAAGAAGGATTCTAGAAGGGTTGCATTGATGCAGCGACTCCGCGTTCCATGGGTCACCCACCAGGGGCTGACGCTGACCGAGACTTTACCGATCTTCGTGGGCCAGTATCGACGTGGGGGTTCAAAGTCGAGGCCTGAGAACGGAGGAAGAAGAGTTTGCATTCAGTTTCAAAGCAAACCCACTCGAACAGGCTCGTACGACCGACGGATCAATGTGGTAGCGAAGGGTACGGACGGATGTACAAGAATGCCGGCAAGGAGGGGGGGGCTTTTGAACATGAATTGCGGTGTCTTGCCGGAAAAGAGGCATTTCAAAGGACGATGCCCTGACGAGCAGGGCTGTCGCAACGGTAGGCTACCCTCTGAGTTGAACACGAACGATTCGCACTGTACGCGGCAATCAGCTTCGGGTACAAACATGAATCTACTTTAGAAATCAAGAGAGGGCGTACTAGATGGAGTATAGCTCCATCAGAAAAGGGGTCTCCTAAGGACCATTCAGAGACTGACCGTCATCTCGTGGTCGAGAGAGTGGTTGAATTGGCGGTTATAGGAAGCTAACTTTATGGCTTGGACTTATAGAGAGCCATGATCTTATGATTGGGATGAAGAAACCCCCTTTCTGAACTTTGGATTGGTGAAAGTACGAGGAAACGACTCAAAGAAGCCAACTCCTAACATTGCCAACACAGGGTGACGGTTGGCTTGGTCGGGTGATATCAATAGAACAACGATGTACGTCGCACAAGCTAGTAACGCCATGTTAGATTCCTGATGGAAGTTGAGGATGATCCTTGCCTGACAACCACCGGTGCAGCTGTACTAAGGTAACGACGAAGAACGGTGGGATGATTGGCCACACGAGACGAGAACCAGTCATCAATACGCCTTCGGATGATCAGACTCGAGTCAGGAGAAGAGGCGTATGTCTGTAAGCGGTGCACTCTGACTCTGCTGAATTGGGAGAGGATGCTTGCTTTTTGGGAGTGTTTTGGCGGTGTTTGGCGCCACGGGCTGAGGACGTTCGACGAGGATGGCGCGGATTGTTGACCGGTTCGGGAAGAGTGAAAGAAAGGCGGAGATTTCATCGTTTGATTTCTGTACCGGACCATATCGTATGGGCCATACGGGTCGTCCGTACGGAGCGTGAGTACCGGCATTGGAAGAGGCAGCGGATACCCGAAGTTGAAGGGCTCGGGACTCTGGCACCGCAGTTTGGGCTGACGTCTCACCTTCAACAAGGGTAGGGCAGTTAGAAATCTCTATCTGCCATGTTAGAGATGGTGGTGGTGATGATATTGTTGCTTCGATGGTTCTCCTCGGTATTCCAATCAACGAAGCGTACCTCTGTACCGCTATACGGCTGCACCATCCTCCGTCCTCACCACCACTCGTTGATGCATCGCACTCGTTGATGCATCGGGTATGTAATCAGAGCGTGGTCCAGCCTCAATTCGTGAGGCTTTGCCCCAAAATTCGGGACGCCTGTCCAGCATTCTCTGAAGGTGTGACGCTGCAGGCGATGCAACTTTACGAAGGTCGGATTGGTTACAGAAGAACTGGTCATGGCACCTGGAAGGACTCTGAGCACCGTGGACGCACTTTCGACCACTCGATACTGCTGCTTCCCGCCCGTGTGCAGCCTTCAACTGCAGCCGGCATGTCAACCCTGTGAGACTCGCACCCGGTTTCTGGGCTCGTCTTCGTCGGTTTGACAACCTTGGGTTGGGTATGCAGTGAGCATCCAGTGAGCATCATCCAGTGAGCATCATCCAGTGAGCATCATCCAGTGAGCATCATCCAGTGAGCATCACCCATTGAGCCATTGAGCCTACGAGCCTGCGAGGCCTAGGAATTGCGAGGACTAGGAATTGAGAGGACTGCGAGGACCTGCGAGAACCTGCAAGAACCTGCGCGAGGACCGCAACCGAAGTGTGCAGCAAGGCGTGAAGCGGAGTGGTGTTTTCGTGAATGGGTTTGAATTGTATGGGTCGAGAATCGCGGATTGCGGATTGCGGAGGACGGATTGCGAAGGGCGGAGGGAGGAAGGAGGAGCGAGGATGCGACAGGAAGCAGGAAGGCGGTGATATGGTTCCAATTTTGGCTAATAGCTGTGACTATACGTGAGACAAAATTACGATGACCATTTTATGATGGCATCAAGGGCGATTACCATGATGAGAGAAGACAGCGATGAGAGTGCGGGTGTTGATGTTGGCGCGGGTTGTAATTGCGGATGCAGTTGCAATTGCAGTTGCAGTATGTTGCAGTTTGTTGCAGTCGCAGTTTGTTACACTCGCAGTTGCAGTTGGTTGTGCAAATGCGTTTGTCTTGGTCGATGTCTTGGTCGATGTCGTCGATATGGTGGCCGAGCCTCGAGGTTGAGGGGAAAATGCGGTGCCTCGTCCTCGTGCCTGGAAGAATCGCAGGAAGATCGCCCTCACTAACCTTATCTCGCCCACCAAATACATACATACATACATACATACATACATACATACATACATACGTACGTACGTACATACATAAGAGAAGGTACCTTTGCAAGGGGGAGGGGGGTGGAAGGATTCATTAAAGAAATACAAGCCAGCCCTTGGCTTGATGCAACGAAAGCCAACCAACCCGAACGCTCTGATATGAATATTGAAGTTTATTCCTCCTTTCAAACCTTCATGTACGTGGGTAGTGGACATCCAGGTTCATGATGCTTGATTGGCGATGCATGAGACCTCAAAGTCAATCTCGTTGCTCGCCTATAACCTTCCTTCTAGACCGGGGAAGGGGAGAGCGTACACCAATTAAGGAAATGTACGAGCACGAGAGCCTTGCTAGTGGGATTAGGGCCTAACATCAGCCCAGAATGACGACAGCCATCATGTACGATTGGGGCAATGGAAGATTGAGTTAACCTTATTCCGACCTGGATTGTCCAGGTCTCAGAGAACTGCCATGAGCAACATATCATTGTAATGAATTCTCTGTGGACGCTGGACAACCTGGAAACCGGGGACCGGGGAACATCCCTTTTATTGCTAGGGGCTCCGAGCAGGGCAGGGCATCATTAGCCTCCGTTTGGTTTCTTCTTGTTTTGTTGTGGTGGTGGTGTTATTTTGTTGTGGTGGTGGTGTTATCTTGTTGTGGTGGTGGTGTTCCTATTTTTGTCGTGGTGGTGTTCCTCTTTTGTTGTGGTCTTCCTGTTCTCGTTTCGTTCTTTTAGATCACCACCATCACCTGCCCTTAGGTTTCCAACCCTTCCAGACTCTCTGCCCTATCTCCCTCTCTGGGTGCACCCAATACCTATATCGACCCAGCATCGTTCTGTGCGCATAGAGTACGGCATAACACGCAGCACGCAGCACGCAGCGCGCAGCACGGAGCACGGAGCACGGAGCACGGAGCACGCATACCACGTAACCACGGTCAATTGAAGCTGTTGAGATTAACCTTTCTAGTTCGTCTCCTCGCGCGTGGCCCTTGTTTCCCGAATCCAGTACTACCAACCAGCTCTCTCACCCGCCAGCCTCGTTTCCTATAGGTTGGTCACTCGCCAGCTGCATCTCTGTTGCACTGATTCTGCGGATTCTGCACTGGCTCTGCACTGGCTCTGCACTCGCTCTGCTCTCGCTTTGCACTTGCCCTGTCGTCAACCTCGATATCTGCACGTCGGCGTGTCTCTACCCATCAGTCGAACACCGCGCACCGTACCGCACCGCACCCACCAGCAAGCCGCCGAATTTCCCCAACCCAGCGCCATCATCAGCAAGCACTTACACTTCTCTGTACACCCTCGACTCCGTACCCAGGAACTGGCTGCCCGCATCTGCCACCACGACCACCACCATACCACGACCACCACACATACCACGTCCACCGCTTTCACTACTCCACCACTTTCACTCCTCCACCGCTTTCACTCCACCACTTTCACTCCACCACTTTCACTCTTCCACCTCAATCCACCCACCACCCACCACCCACCACTCACTCCTCTTTCTCCCTTCCAGGTCCTCACCATCAGCGAATTATCATCCGCCATTCTTCTCCTTCGAGACACTGCGCCCATCCAGCCTGGTCCGATTGTCATACCCCCCCCCCACCGTCGTCCCCAGCTAGCCTGGTTACAATTTGCCAATCCCTCCTGCCTTGCGGTATATGCTCTCATTGGCGCCAGAAGCACTGCATAACCTCGATTGCTATATCCTGCGCCTTTCCCCCTCCCAAAGTTCCCTTCGAAGTCAACCTGGACCCGTCTTGAACCTTTGAGACGGCGGAATCTCTCCCCCACGATCACCCGGCTTTTCGGTTTCTTTATCCCAGATTAATTGTGCCAGACATTGCATACTCCAAGAGTCAGGATCACGTCTCGGGCTGGGGCATGGCTTTCTGACGAAGATATCCCGTACCTACACAGGACAGGACAGGACAGGACTCGTACTATACTGGTCGGTCTGAGGTGATAACTGCGGTCATCTACGAAGTATCCTTGGATGTTTGACACCAGCAGCACCAGCACCACCAGCAGCACCACCATCAATCCGCACGAGAAGCACCACCATCAATCAGCACGAGAAGCACCGCCATCAATCAGCACGAGCAGCACCACCACCAGCACTACCAACACCACCAGCACCAGTACCAACAATCACTGCCGCCCTCCGCCGTAAGACATCATCTCCAACTGTGCTCTGCCGTCCCAACTTCTCTCTGACACCCGTTACTAGCCCTTTCCTCTCTCCCCCTCTCTCTATCGCTCCCTCCTGCCTAATCATCCTCTGCGGCATCGTCTGCGGCATCATCTGCGGCCTCGTCGATCTTCGTCCCCCTCCACATCCGAATCTGCCAACCTGCGAAGACTTCGCCATCGACCCTCCCCAAAATCATGTCGTTGACACACCCGCCAAGGTATCCTGGGCCTCCCCCTCCAAACCCAAACTATCCATACCCTCACCCTCAGAGAGTCGTCGAAAATCCCAATTCGCGTGAGCCGCAACCAGTCCCAGTCCCAGTCACAGTCCCAGTCCTGCCACCGATGTCATCACTGCTGCCAAGACATGAAAGGATGGAGCCGGGCCCAACGCATAATACTCATCCATATCCTCCCCCTCCTCCTCCTCCTCCTCCTCAATCGCAACAACATCCATATCCTGCTCCTCCGCCTCAAGACTCCAGACATCCGTTATGGCTGGCCGAATCGAACCCTGCCGCTCCCGTCCAACATTTATACCAACAGGCGCCGTCTCATCCTCCAGCTAGCCACAGCCCACATTATCGTCAAGATCCAGTGTCAAAATCTTCACCAACACGCTCACCACTGAATGTGCAGCAACCTCACGAGTATCCTTCCCAACCCGCACGGCAGAGGCAGCATAGGAGGATCAGTCAGAGATCAGACGATCCGCCCAAGGAGGGAGAATTATCAGTGTCCCCCATTCGAGCGCAGAATCCATATCAAGCGCCGCCCATACCGTACCATCCGCAATATCAATTTCAAGGGCAGAGTACGCAGGCTTCTCCATCAGTCTCCACCCCTCCCGCATCTTCTCAACCATCTACCACGAACGCGATGCATATCTCAGGTCTGCTAAGCGCCCACCCTGGGTAGGGATCCGATGCTGATCACTCAATTCCTCAGCTAACGTGCCTAGTCCCCAGCCCGCTCGTCGTGCTCCGCCAAAGTATCTGGTGCGAATGCGACAACAACCACTGGCCGCGAGAGCATGCGGCTTTGGTGAGCGAGACCGTCGGGTGATTGATCCTCCGCCAATTCTTCAAATGACGGTGGAAGATCCGATTGCGACACCGGACGAGATCCGAACCATGATACGTCAGCCATGTGCCGTGGTACATTGCACGTTGTGGGACCCTGTTGCGGATAAGGATGATACGGCGATGCCTGGGACGACGGACAAGCGACAACAGCGAAGACTGATGGGCACCCTGGTCTCGTCGCCGTTCGTGGGGAAGGATGAGCATGGCATAGAAGGATGTTTCTTTACGTTCCCTGACCTGTCCGTACGCACTCCGGGGAAGTATAGTCTTCGATTCAGTTTGATGATCATCGATCCGACCCAGATGTGTACGGGCAATTCCGTGCCCGTCAGCTCGGTCGTCTTCAGCGATCCGTTCAATGTGTACAACGCCAAAGATTTTGGGGGCATGAGACCGAGCACGGAATTAACCAAGAAGCTGAAGCATCAGGGGTGTCTGATAAGTGTGAAGAAGGGCAACGCAAAAACTGGCAGCAACGCCAGGGAGGAGGAGGAGGAGGAGGAGGAGGAGGAAGACGAGGAGATGGATGGGGACGAGAAGAAAGCCAGGAGACCGTCGAAGAGAGCGAAGAGGTGATTATTTCAACTTCATGAGTCTCAAGCACTGATGATCTTGCGATGAAGCGCCGACCACCTACGCCTCATATCCGTCCGAGAAGCAACCAGTGCCACCCGACCACGAAACATTTGGAGGCTGATGGGGTGGTTATTGTTCGTGGGAGCCATGTTGGTGTTGGCGGTCCAGGACACCGACTCGCTCGTCAGCGCAAGAGATCACGGCCGAAACTTTTCACTCGCGATTCTAGGAACGTCGCCAGGTTGCAAGCGGTACGACTAACGACTTCTGCACATATTCCCGAGAGAATGATTTTCACGTTATTAGACACGACAACTTGCAAGACATTTCTTTCACATTCGGCTTAGCGCGGCGACCTTGACGAAAATTTTAGTACACCTTTCAATTCTGACCTAGAGGCGAGCGGAGACGAGGTTGAGGGGGGTTTTTATTTTCTTTTTATATTTTGCATCCGGTCTACCTAACCGCCTTGTTTATATATGCATGGTTCTTGATGTTCGGGCGCTCTTCTATCTCGTTGCACTTCTCACGACCATAGAGCATGATGTTTGGTTTTGGTTCTGCTTGGGTCTGGTTTGTTTCAGGGTCTTTTTTCAGATTTTAGGAGGATATATCCCAGGGTCAAGTTTTGGGACGCCTTTTCCACTTGGTTTGGACGTGTTGGGATCAGGCTGCGCATGCAGGCATTGGGGACAGTGAGGATTTCAAGCCTCCGTGATGTATGTGTCTAGAGTAATCAAGATATCATGCCAACATCATGTTTTGATTCTCGATTGTTGATGTTGGTTTTTTATTTTATTTTTTTGCATGCACTTCGGGCGAGAGTTGCCTTGGTCCCCAAGGAATCTCCTTCCGCCCACTGACCAACCCTTTGTTATTCAGGCTCGGTTGGAGTGACAACGATTGTGACATGTCGAATTCAATATGGACCAGGCTGAGAACTGATTCCAAATCCAGCTTCAGCTTTACAGATGAGGCCTGCCGAGCCGTGGCAGTTCTTAATATGGCAAGTTACCACGACCTGGGGACGTCAGATCAGCTCATGTGTTTCGGACGGGGACGAGACGGATCCCCTGCCAAGCTGGATGACTGAGCCTTTGGACCCACCCCCGCAATTTGGAGAAGCGAGGTGGGAGGGGATTTCGTAAATGCACGACATGCCACGTTCACCATACATCTAAAGGTCACCACAAGCGGGCTAGCAGTTTGTGAGCACGCTCCTCGACTCTCGTTTATCAGTATTCGTCGTCTGAAGAAGTGCCCCTCCATGTCAGGATTCAGAGCCTCGAAGGGATGTCTGCCTTGTCGGACCAGGAGGGTTAAGGTAGGGTGATGTGTCTCTTGCGTGCTGACATGTCGGGTGGGGGCTCCTGGAGTTTACTCACTCCTCGCCTTTGCCAGGAAGTATCTCAAGAAGTCTCTCCCTGAGATTACCTTTCCTTACTCAAGTATCTCAATCATCAATCTGACGACATGAACTGCTCTCCCCATTCTCTCACATCTCAACCCACCCGTTCCATCCCACCACCCTTCGATCTCTTTCGTTTTACTCCATCCTCTCACGATATCGCCCTCTCTCAACTTTCCCAACTCTCCCAACTCTCCCAACTCTCCCATCACCCAGATACAAATCACTAAGTAACAAACCTCCCCAGTGCGACGAAGCCCGTCCATCCTGCAGCCGCTGTGTCAAACGCAACGACACCTGCACCGGCTACCGCGAACCCGGCACCACGTTCGCCTGGCGCGACGAGAATGAGAAGGCGGCCTACCTGTCAAATTCAAGGGTCAAGAGGAGTGTGAGGGAGAGGGTGGAGGATATTGAGAGAGGGAATGAGAAATCATCCACTTCACAATCATGCCCTTCGACATCTAACACTGGCAGTGTGCCGGATAAGGATCATGAGATCTCACTCCAGGGCCTGAAGTTGGGTGGGAATTCCACGCCATGGTTGAGAGGTGCGTCGGGCTTGGGTTCGAGGAGTGTGGAGGAGAGGGCTGTTGAGGGCTTTTTCAAAGATTATGTCCTTTACCCCTGCACGTCGACGTCTACACCGGGGTTTCTGGAGCAGTTACCTTGTCTATTCGAGGAGGTGGGGATGGTGCAGGTGGAGGGGAGGTCGGCGCTACGATGGGCGGTTAGGGCTGTTTCTCTCGCTTCCCTCGCCGCGAAACTTCCCTCGAAGTCTTTGTTGTCGGGTGAGGAGAGGGGGAAAGTGAAGAGGGAAATCAGATTCAAAGCAGATATAGCGTTTGGCGAGGCGTTGCAGTGTCTTGCAAGTTGTCTAGGGAGTGAGAAGGAGGAGGAGAAGATCAGTGATTATACGCTCATGACGATCGTCGTGCTAGACCTTTTCGAAGCCCTCTTCCAACCCGATGTTGATAATTACGGCGCCCATACCCAGGGCATGGCGCATATCATGCGTACCAGAGGTCCAGACCAACTCGTCACGCCGAGAGGGTGGTCACTCTTCCGCGTTTCTCAACACCGCTTGCAGCGGCAACAGCTCGCTTTTCCTGCGGACAAAGCGCCAAGTCAGAGTGGGGAGGTGGAGGCGATGTTGGGGCTGCTTGATGAGGATGTGCCTGAGATTTCATTGGAACGGACGAATTTTGAGATCTCGAAGATCTGTGCCAGAGCTCGAGAGTTGAGAGGACAGTTAGCCAGTGCTATCCCCAGCGATTCCCCGCGAACAAGCGAGCATCAAACGCAGGAAATTATAGACCTCGTCCGGGAAATGCACGACCTCGACACCAAAGCTGCGGCATGGCGCACTGGTGATAATTGGACTTACCAGACCGTGCCTACAACCACTCTTCGGTACCCAGATAAGGGGAAAGGGCTAAGCAAGGAAGAATTGACCAAATGGCCGCAGACCACGGGACTGTATCCCGATCTCTGGATCGCTTATGAGTGCAATTATCATCGTACTGCACGCCTGCTCATGCATGTGCAGATCCTTAAATGTCTTGACGCCCTTCCTCACAAAGCTGAGAATCTGGTTCAACACTCCCTCGCCACAATTAACACTTTGACTGGGGAGATTTTGGCGTCGGTGCCGCAGCATCTTGGGGATGTCACGAATACGGGATTCCTCCTCAACCCGTCACCATCTTCGGCTTCTGCTTCGGCTCTATTAAACAATGGAGAGGAGGGTGATGTTGAAGGGGGGAACGGCGGTGGGGATGTGAGTGCGGTTGGAGCGTATTTTTTGTTGTGGCCGGTTAAGGTACTGGAGGGGTGCGCGGTCATTGGTGAAGAGCAACGGGAAATGGGGAGGAGGGCATTTGAGAGGGTGAGGGGGGTTACGGGTATGATAGGACGGGTTGGGGCGGTGGAAGGTAGCGGTGTTTGAGTTGTTGCTACGCGTGATAGAGAGTTAGCGAGACTTGACCTTCCCATGCTGATGGATCGTGCGTAGGATAGCTAGGAGGACTTCATTAACTTGATGACTGCAATATCGAGCTCTTCTCTATCGTGACATCCCTCCGGAGAAGCGTATCGCCACGCCCGGGGGTTGACCTGACGGTAGGGTGTTAGGTATGGAATGTGAGGCATAAGGTTGACGGGGTTGGGGATGACAGTATAATGGAGTGGCTTGGAGGGTTTAGTGAGGTGTGGCTGTGGATGGAGGAGAGGCGGGAAGTGGTGAAGGTTTGCTCAAGGAAGTGCTGAAGCGTGAGTGAGAGGGTTTAAAATACAACCGTGAAACTTCCAGTCTCATCCCACCCAGGAGGCAAAGGGGCTGGCAATACAAGTTCCTGACTTTGTGATTGAGAAACTGACTCTGTGATGAACTCCATTGCTGGGAACAGATTGGTCCATAGGGCTCGATGTATTGGGATAGGTGTGAGAGCCTGTGATGGCGCTTCTCACACGATATTTGGTCTCAAATTCGTTGACATGAAGTCATCGTTTTTATAGCATTCCAAGTATCCACAGGATTTCTGTTGGTGTTCTAGAGCCCTGCAGGCCAGAACATTCGTACTCGACAGATTCTGCAACCGCAAAGATCCGCTCAAGTGCTAGAAATGACTCGTTCTTGACTCTCGCTACCAATTCACTGAATTGTTCCGCCTTGAGTTTAGAATGGTCGAACTTACCAGGCTGCTAGACACGTGTGAAAGCCTCCATTAGCTGGGCGATCTGGGGAGCTAGCATACTTTGCATTATGGTCGTTATTTCCGCAGGTAGTTCCTGTTGCTCTAGCTTGAGATCTTCTACCAAGTCGTTCCCCTTTCGCACTTCATTTGCTATTTCTACATCTATTCTCCTCATGTCATCGTTCATGACACCATCGCATATAGTGGCAGTACTATTAGCCTAGCTAGTTGCGCTCCTCGCAATGTGCTACTCATGTATCGCAGTTGCTCCCCAGTATGAAGTCTAAAGGCGTCAGCATGACTATTAAAATAAAAGCTTCGACTCATAAAATACAAGCCGAATCCAGAGACCAAATTCAACTTATTTTCAGCTAATCGGCAACTGACACTCTGTAACTCTGTCTTGTCACGCTTATCTCTGGGAACCATTTCCGTCGTCAATACGCGGCTTCAGTTTTTCTTCCTGTCTCTTGATCGTGTTCATGCAGTTGACGACGAGTGTCTGGACAGAGTTCATCACAGTATGTGGAATCGTCTCTGAGTGACTCGAAGCCTCAACATGTATCCGTATTATGAATAGAATGAAAGCAAGGAAAACTAACTGTCTCGAACTTGTTCATTGATACTTTCCATTACACTAGAGAACACCTTGATCTACTCCGGTAAAGCCTTCACTTCATCGGGCGCACCTTTGACATCGCTGACGAGCTTGATCAGTCCTTGTGACGTTTGCAAAAAGACACCGCAGGTACCCAAGCCTCCTGAGACCGTGGAAAATGGCTGCATGGTTGCGATTACGGCATACATGAAGTTTGGAAGGAGAAAAAATTATGTATGATATTGCGGAATTCTGGGATTCAAGGCTGCCTTTGAGGCTGAATCATGCTTTTTGCTGATCTAATGTTTGGAAGTTCGATGTAGCTTTGTATTTCAGCCTGGTTTTACTAGTTCGGGGAGACGTTCGTGAGATTTTACGAGTGGGCCTGACAATATTCTTTTCAAACCTGAGAATAAAATGGTCGAGGACATTTCTTGCCCCGACCCTCTACACCGCTTGTGCAACCTCAATTGAGCGACACCGAATTGTAAGCGAGAGAGGCTAAGAAGAGCGAGGATTATAGAACTGGAGAAGATCACTGAGTCATCTCTCCTATTGGCAGGTACAGTGATATCCGTATAAGAAAAGCCATTTATAAACTACTCGGGAGCCCTGGCGGGGTAACGGATGGCAACTCCGTATGGCTGGAGTAACAGAGAGACATAATATTTAGAGAAGCTCTAGCCGTCTGGAATGGCAAGGGAAGAAGAACAAAGAACTCAAGACTTCCACTCCTGATTTCGTGGCTCCATTTATGACATTCCTACGTGCCTCATACCATCATCTCCAATTAATTTTGAAAGATGGGAAAGGTTGGGGCTAACACGCAATAGACAAGGTGGGATGACAGGATCGCAATTTGAGGGCAGTACAAGTGAAATCGTAGCAGTCAGACATTGCTAATTTCGCAATTGCTTCCCTTACATTCTTGAACTTCATGAATTACTCAAGTTTTGATGAACAGGCGTGGGAAAAAGTCAATTATCTCTTAATGTCCTCCTGCATCTCATCCTATCATGTGCTCAGCCTTTGTTTCAAATGATTTGATTTGGATAATTTACCTCCGCTAACGACATTCATCTTAAGGTGCGTATCTACTTGCACCCTATTTGTAGTTCAAAGGGAGGTCCTGGGCCAACTCTTCTCGCTTGTAATTGAGAGGAAGGTCTTGAGTGAGTTCCTCACGTTTATAGTTGAGAGGAAGGTCTTGAGCTAGCTCTTCTCGTTTATAGTTCAACGGCAAGTCTCGGGCTGGCTCGGGGCGTTTGTAGTTCAATGGGAGATCCTGCGCGAGCTCTTCTCGTTTGTAGTTGAGGGGAAGATCTTGAGCAAGTTCGTCCCGCTTATAGTTCAGAGGGAGGTCTTGAGCAAGCTCGCTACGCTTCTCTTCACTATTTACATAGTTAGCTTTGTGAAAAGTCCGAGTGTAGAGCCGTACATACAATCCTCGTACTGGTAGGAGAATTGAATTCTTCGCTGCCTCAAATACTGGAGCTGCAGCCGTTAGAGCTGGCAGCAAAACCAAGAGTCGGCTTAAATGCATGGTGGTTTAGCTTTCAGAGAAATTGCTTGAGTGATAGCTTGATGGTCACAAGCTTTCACCTTGTGAACCATTCAGCTTGTTATGTACTATTACATCCTTCCATCATCAAGGAAACTCGTGTAAGGTTTCTTACCTTCCCTTTAAAGTCTCTTGGCCAAGGATGACTGAGATTTAAAAGGTGCTAGCTCGACATAAATATCCACAAATGATATACTTTTAGCCGGTAAGTCCACTGAGATGTAACTTTGGGATTCTTGGCCTTCAGATAACGTCTTTTCAGTATATTGTTCCACCATTGATATTAAGTCATGCATGATAACATTGTGTCATATGCAGATGATGAGAGGGAACAAGCTCGAATAGGAAGGTCTGCGTTCACTGAGCCGCACGAAGGATTGCAATTCATATTAAGTGCCAATGAGTGTTGGTAAGTAATGATGCTGCTCATACCAGAGCGAGCGTTGTAGGCTTGCCTTAATTCGAGACGTTTGAGCTTCCCCAAAAGTCGTTCTTGCACCTCAAATATGCGAAATGTCAGAAGAGCAGCAGCAAAACCTCTCGCTCGACCTATTTTCCTCGAGTTCTTTCCCCCTTCTCAAGGATGAAGAAAGAGACGATGAACCACTTTCTCGCCAGAAATCTCGCTTTTCATTTATGCCGTTAGTTCACGCTGTCATCTTTTCGATCTATACACTCGCTTTCTTGACACTAGCCAAATTCCTTCGTGGTCAAAATTGTCACCCGGATTTTATCTATTGTAATATTTCTTCAAATAATTACCTGAAAATATTTGTTAACATTACTCAGCGCCTGCCCGCTCAGCAATTAGATACGAACGCTCTCACGTCTCAAACGAATTGACCAAACACGGCTCCCCCTACACAGGTCCACCGTCACCAGAAGGAGATCAAGCATGGAACGGCCTTATCAACAAACTCAATATCCGCATAACTCACGGTGAATTGAAGAAGTTGAATCGATCCACGATACAACTTCAGGACGGCAGTGGGGATTACTATGGCTCTTTGATGGTGACGCATAACTTGCATTGCATCAGATATTTGAGGATGGCGTTCTACAAGGATTATTACCACTTTCCTGAGGGTGATTGGTACCTCCCTCACATTGGTAATTTTCTATTTTCTCATATTTCTCACATCTCCTTTACTAAACAGCAACCTCAGACCACTGCCTCGAAGGTCTCCGCCAAGAAATAATGTGCAAACCGGACATCTCAATCCTAACCTACGACTGGCTCCCTAATTACACCAAACCTTGGCCGAAGTTCTACGGCGAAAACGAATGCGCTAATTGGGATACACTCGATGCTTGGGTAACACCAAGAGTATTTGATGGCTATGGGCCGAGTGCTTTGATCCATCCTGACATGGGTCCGATGAGTCCGGATGGACCTTCGCATCCGTCGCCTGAGGCGATTCAGAGTTTGGCAGATGGTACGAATCCAAAGAATGTGAATTATGACCCGGAGAAGAGAGAGAGGCCAAAAGTGGGGGTTTTTGCTGCAAGATAGGGGTGTGAGGATGTCGCTTAAATTCTTGTTTACAGACTGAAACCCAAGTGTAGTTCACGATATCATAGAATAGTCTGAACAATAATTCTATCTATAATATTATGATAGATGTAGCATAAGTATGAGCTCCTGATAAGGTATATCAGCGACATGATGTTATATTGATCCCTACCCTCCTCAGCTCGAAGCGATGCATATGAAGAACTTTTGAGAATTATGTCTTGAAACTATCTAATCTGTATTAAAGATCCACTGCAGCTTATAAGCTTAATCAACATTCTCAAGTGTCGTAACGAATGGACGGAATGGTATATAAATGCTTCTCCGAGCTTCTACCCCTTTAATTAAACAAACGTTCTCAAGCACATCGCCGAAGCTTTCAACATGCCACATTCAAACTGTCAAGGAGGACGTTCACATGGCAAATATGCTTCACAGCCTGATAATTCTGAAGGCATGCCGAGAGTGTGAAGATGCCTGATCAAGCATCAGAGACGAATTGTAGTGATCACCCAGCTCCATGCCAGGGGAACCTTAGCGAAACGGAGCCATGTCTCGAAATTTTCATGCTGACGTCAAGCACTCTGAGAGTTCCGGAGATACCAAACAGCTTGCAGGAATAGAATTGTCTAGATCAGCCGAAACAGAACCCTTCGTGCCATGCTTCCAACTCTTGATATGCGTGGGCAGATGCCCGCAGTATTACCACCTACAATCCATGTTCAAGTTTATCAAGGAGATGAACCCGTGTTGATTGTTCGAAATAGAGACGAGTCCATTGAGATTTCAATCTATCTGAGTCCAATGAACGATTAAGTCTCGGAGACTGAATCCGCCGATCACTTCAATGTCGAGGATGAAGATCTAGACGCCGTCGCTATCAATACTGCTAGGAGTGAAGTAAAGTGGGTGGAAGGAACAATCCCTGAACCATTTGATTCGTATCAACAGTTTATCGAGGTAGCTTGTAAGAGATTAATGGAAGACATAGCTTTTCATTGCCTTTGGAAACCCTTGAAAGCTTAGAAATCGTCAACCCAAGTCGAATCGCCATTCTTCCGCCTACACAGCTCCCACCACCCATGTAAAACCTGGTCTCGACTCTTGCTAACTCGAATAATCGAATAATCATTGCAACACTTGGTATAAGCAGCGAACAGCGGAGACCTGCACAATTGCATCAATGAATTCATTGCTATCGGTAAGATTATCTGTTATAAAGATCCAGATTATTTACAAATTAAGTAACACACGAGATGTTGGGAATTGAATCTCTGGTACCCGAAACTGTGGTGGTAGAAGCTTCTTTCTCAGCAGCAATCATTATGTGACCAGAAGACTGGGGTTTCGGCTCATTGCTGGTTCGGATGGTGCCCTGAGGGCAAAAGTCCAAGTGGTAACTCCGACGGCTCTTGTAACTAGAGGTAACATCTGTCCCTACGTCCCGAGACGCACTGTGTCACGAGACAAGTTTCTAGTTTTGGAATCATAAGTTTTTCCTTACCAAGTATACAAAGTTGTTACTAATATGTCATTTTCTTTAACCATTTTCCCTTAAGGAGATAGCTTATCAATGAGAAAAAGATTGCCGTTGACTATGCTATCAATCATTTCAATCGCGCCACTGATCGCCGCTTCGGTTATACCCCCTTGCTTGATAGCGACCATTAAAGTTATTTCAGAATTCGGAGCACTTAGGGGAAGGTTCTATGATAAAGGAATACAATTCTAAATTTTGAAGAAAGTCAAAGACGAAAATAATGCAGTCCGGGAGTTACTCCGGTGTGAGGAGAAGAGCATAAACGCCACATGTTTTAGCTTCAGGATTTAGTGCTAATTAGCGAGCACTGGCTCAAATTAGCCTGATGAATATACCATATAATTAAAGTCTCAGGCGCCAGGAGTCAGCTGTGGCTGAGGCTTGGAAGAAATACGTCATCGTATTCTCGGCGCCCATGGAAAGGAACTAGCAATGAATCAATCACCTGCCAACTATCAACGAGTATTTGAAGAAAAAAACGATCCGGTTGTTCGACGCAATACCGTTCTGCCCTGGAGCTGACTAGAGCTCCTTTGTTTCAATTATCTACAGTGAGAGCATGTTCAATTGCAGATCAGGACATCTATCCCACACTCAAGACAATGATTGAACCTATGTAGAGATAAGTTGTTGGAGGTAGAGGCGCAGGCGAGTCAAGTCTTCATATCTTTTTTCTTCCGGCTCATCTAAGCAGTAATTCTCCCCTTTGATGATTTCAACCAGAAGAGTGCATTGAGTAGCCAGTTTTTGAATCTTCAAAGCCCAACGAAGTTGAGTTAGCGGGGATGTACGGATATACTTATCTATAAGTGAGTTCTGCGTGTTGATCAGGTCGGCAATCTCATTGTGTGCTATTAGACAGCATGTCTGTACTAGATGGGTCTTTCCTACCTCTTTCCCCTCCTCCAATGCAAGAGCGTTTGAAATGCACGCAACTGCTCGTTTATTGACCTCAAAGATCTCCGGCGAGTGCAGTCCCATTGTTATCCAGTCGGGAAACTCGGAGCTGCTAATTTGAGGTTTGGAGAGCTCCTTTTCAATTGGAAGCTTGTGGTTCGCTCTTGGGAACCAGCCCTGCTGTTGGCTGCCCCTGAGGAGTAGTAGCGTTGTGACTTGTTTGTAGAGTGGATTCTTTTTGAAATGCTCCTTCCATAGAAGCAGAACAGCCTCTGCTATGCCAAGGGCGCCAAATATACGAGATTGTCCTGCCAGATATCCTAGCCAATTGTACATTATCGATAGTATTTCAGCATCGTTTCTGAGCTGTTGACGTTCCTCTGCATCTGCAAACTTCTGTGGAATTCCTTGTTCTAAGCCACCGTATCGCCGTTACAACGCATTTGTCAGGTAGGTTGGTGCGGCCCAGCTTGAGAGCCTCTGGCTGTCCCTATTGCAAAAGGAGTAATCAGTGAAAGCGATGCTGCTTATATAGAGAGAGAGTATACCCTTTCTTCGTGCACAGTTGACGAATTTCCTCTGCATCCTCATGAAGCTGGGATACTCCGCTTAGTTCGGCAAATGCTGCAATGAAGTGATAAATCAAGAGACAACGGTATTCGGGTCTGATAGCGAAGTGATTGACAGCCAATGATAGGTGAAAAGATTGTAGTACTACTGTCTCGTAGTTTCCACCAGCCCGAACCTCTGTTCGCACAAACTTGTACTCTTTACCAGGGAGTTCGAATCGCTTCATCCAAGAATCGTTGTATTTACCACTGTGGCAACGGATGACCACTTTCGGTTTCTTGGCTCTTAGAATCTCTGCTAAAAGCTGATGACATCGTTCGTCTGGTATTCTACCCCTCTCATCGTCAGGCTTAAAGGAGAATGCATCTAGGACAGTATCGTTCCTATGCTTCTATCAAATAGTCTTATCATTGCAATGTCTAATTTAATATGTAATTTCATCTTCAAGCTCTATTTATAATCTCAAATCCCTTATCAAAGCTGTCTTAGAGACTAGACTTAGAAGTCTTGTGATATCCTGATATGTGAACCTCCTCCTGAAATGCTCCTCCTGGCAAGTACATATACAACTAGCAATAGGAAGTTCACCAGGAACGTTTTATCTCTCGCAAAATAGTCAACATACCTCCTGGCCACCATTGGTCCTGACCATGAGTACCCTCAGGCCACAAGCTAGTCACAAAAAGGTTGCCATATCTGTTCATCATTCCCGTAAGCGTCACAGTTGGCAGATTTCCAATCCACCATGACTCCTCCTCCACCAAGAACATGAGGACGGACCAGTGTGCGTAAATGTCTAGCGCAAGTGCTTGCTCCTTTGTCAATTGCGCACATGTGTCTTCAGATGGGGTATCTATTGGGCTTTCAAGCCTCTGGTCAAGAAGTGGAAGTACGAGATCGAGGTATGCTTGTGGCGCCTGAACAAGGAAACCGAGAAAGCGCATTGTCAGTGGTTCTGTTGGCAGCGAAATTATGTGCCTGCTTGCGTAGGACCGAAGCCATGGCCCCACTTGTAGTAGCGAGACTGATTGGGGCTCAAAAGATCTCTTGAGCGTGGGATTTATTGAGCGCGGCGCAGATGGACTTGATGGAGAGAAAGTGTCGGTTCTGATGGTGAGTAGGATTTTGAAAGCGGCCGTGCAGGCAGACAATTGATCAATGGTACATCGTGCCCTACCATAACAAGCATTTTCGTGGCAGAGTGACTCTAGGCGTTCTTGAAGCTTGGAGAATGCTTTTTCACTGGTTCCAGCGATTATCGAGAACATAGCATGTGTATGCGATGGAGGTGGAGTTGCTGAGATATTGAATTCTAGCAACGGTGATGAATTCTCTGTTGCGGATTCCGTTACTTGGAGCGTGCTCAAATCCCGGAAATCCATCGCTTGAAGCGTCGTTCTTATTCCCCACATCATAACTATTACATCTCTTGGAGTTGTTGATAGTGGTTTATGCGATTCTTGCGTCCTACTCTTGCTCGAGATCCAATGATTTACTTGCTGACTTGCAGTAGTGAACGGTACCAACAGCAGGGCACTTGCCAGGAGAGGTTCCGTCTTTAGAGTATCCGGCTGCGATATCAATTCTCTCATCTGCTCGCTCGCTAGATTGTAGAGTCGATAACCGGTCATCAAGACTTGATTCACAGCATCTAAACTAGGAGGAGGTTCTTTGGAGATCATATCACAGCATAGGCAGATTGCGGAGAGTGCTAGTAGTGAATGGAAAACAGTTTTGCTCTGCAATGCCAGAGTTGGGATACCTATCTGCAATGCGCCCTGGTCTCTTTGGCAGTGAGATAATGTACGGCTCGTATGTTCCAGGTAATGGTGATATAGGTCGGAATCTGACAGTCGTAGAGTAGCATCCGCAGCATCGGTGCAACATTTTGCTTCCACGGCTGCCGGGATTGACCGAGTTGATGTCTCAAACATCAGCGAGCCTTCTGATAATGAAGAAGCATTTGGCGACAAACAAAGAGGACTGCATTGTTGCTGGCTCGGTAAAGATAATTTGTTCCTTGACTTATAAGAAGCAGATAACACTGTTGGTGGGTAACTGCATTTCTGTAGAGTCAATTTGCAACGGGTACATGACGGTTTCAGCTCATCGCACTGAAAGGTATCAGCTCTGTAGTCGTTTACATCTCAAGGCGAGTAGATGCCCACCTTTGCTTTCCGCCGCTTGCATGCAAAGCATCCCATTTTGGACTTTCGATGCGCCCGTCTGGTTCGGATCATGACTGGGTCTTGCTTTTCGCCCTTGTTCTTTGATTTTTAGGTATTTATAATTTTTTTGATTGAAACTTGTCCAGCAGCGCATGCGTCACAGTCTTATAGCTTCATGTTACAATCGTCGATCCTTTACTGTGGCTTATGGCCATGAGAACGCTGCGATTTCTACCGTGAAGTCCAACTGACCCCCCTGAAACTCCCCAGTCGACTTGACGTGCTTCGCCGCAACCCATGTCCTCATTTGGTTAGGTTGTCCTTGGCGGGATACTTTCCCTCAGCCCTACTCCAGGAATTTGGAATTGTGAGTCTTATCCTCATCGATTGAGGCTGTGCATAAGATATCGATGCATGCCCTTCTAGACTACAGATGTACAAGAAGACTGTGACTATGACCGCTGAAACCTGCGAGGCACATATCAAGAGCACAATTGAAAATACTGTGATATCAGGAGCTAGCCTGATAATGCACCGTCGTGTTTGAGTGTATTGTCAGGGCATGTCTGCTTCTAGGTTAAACATACACGCTCACGTCTGCAGCATGGGAAAACCGTGTCGATTTCAACGTGTAGTGTTCCTACGATTCGGTAAAATCGCCTGGGCAGGCACCAAATTGACACTCGGCAAGAGCGAACTGTCTAGTTAGCCAAAACTCTCACAATAGACAGCATACCCTAGAGATACTTTACGAATAATGATCCTGTATCTGAGTCGGCGGCTTGCCTATCACCGCATCAAAACTCACAAAAGCCTCCCACCATATCTGTCTCTTCGATCTTCTCAGGGTACGCCAGCATGTCAGCCTCAAAGAATCCGTTCTTGAAGAAGAGCTGTTGAATATTGCTTCGTGTAGAATGAACAAGATCGCTGCTGCCACCTTTAGTGAACCTTCGCGGGTCGTTAATTGGCGTATGTTGTGAGCCAAAGGCTTGCTGTCCGGTTTCTCTAAACTTTTCTACTTTGAAAGAAACTAGTGTACCTAGCTTCTTCGACGAAGTTGCTGTACTCCGAGAACAATATATATCTTAGCGAGTGCCCCACCCTCCCAATCTTTTCGAAGGTTGGAACATCAACACCCTGACAACTCTTCGGTTCGGTGACGTAATGAGAGCGCAGGGTAGAGCGAGGATGGTGATTCATTGAGAAGCTCGATCTCTACAGGCCCGTCAACAATGTCGTATGCGGTTGGATTGTCTGACCTGCCAACGGAGTTGATTGTAAGTGATGATTGAGAACTATACGTTCAGAGTTGCATCAACATACGAATAGTGCTCTGAATGAACTCTCGCGTCCCATACCTCAGAGAGATGTTAGTCCCGCCGCCACTGTCACCAAGAAAACTAAGACGTGTACGTTTTATCAAAGCCAAACCCATGTGTTAGAGTCTGCGAGGTGTTTGACTTTTCGATTGTTTTGGTATACAGAGCTGTGCGCTAATGGTAAAAAAAACTGTTGAACAGTCTTCAAAACCATGGTTCGTTCTGTCAAGTTTGTTCACAATTATCCCTCGAAATTGTAAATAAGGTCTACTGTGTCTATGTTGTTTTCGACTCTCGGAACCTCATAGAAAGATTTGTTCGCTTTGACCGGCAGGTACAGCTCGAGGTTGAAGAAAGAGTCATGGTAAGAGGTGGGTGTCGCTCTGGAAGCTTTGGCTAGAATGAAGGCTAATACAAGTACGAGAAGGAGGCGACCTTTGAGGTTTCCAAGTAATAATTTGTTGGGCTGCCAAGTTCCAGCGGTTCTTTGCTTGCAAAAATGACTGTCGCTCTATTTGAACATAACAAACTGTTGCCTGAGCCTGACTTTACACATCCGCACCTCACAGCGGTAGTGTAGCTACAAATACGCCAATTGTTGCACTACGACGTTCTTTTTGCGGACATAATTACTAATCTTCTATACGTTCACCTGCAGGAATTTGCTGTCCGGATGTTTGGCAACGCGGTTCTGTACAATCAGCTCCTGACTTGGTGCCTTGGACTGACTTGCAGGGGGCGTATTCGCTAAGCTTACGGGCGCATAGCGTATAAATCACACATACGAGGAATTTTCGGCAGGTCAAGCCAGCCAAGTCATCTACTCTGCCTATTGCCTCACTGATTGTTTTGAGGACGTAAGATCTTTGGTGTCGAGCTGAAGAATTCACAGATGGGCAGGCCACACAGAAGCCGGATCTCGGAGCACCAGACACAGATTAAATGCAGGTTAATATGTGGTATTACTCAGCCATGTCTTCACCAGCCAAGTTACTCCTCGCTCGCTGAATCTCTCATTTAGCTAGGACTTAGAAAGAATACGAGTAAAGGAAATTTTTGACAAACTTGTGTTGCTGAAGTTCTACGCAATCCTTTGTGATAATCATGCCATTAGCATCTTGTCCTTGGCTCTTACCTACCTTCTTTGCTCACTTAGGTGAGATTGAAAGCCGACATTTCTCTGTCTAACTTTCTATCTACCTCATTAATCCCAGTCTATCTCCGCTTACTAAACTTCTCTCCCCTCAAGTCTTTTAAGTCTTAGAAATTCGCGAAAGAACTTAGGCCGGGCTATCTAGACACACTCGCCACATGAACGTTCCTTGCGCTCGCGAAAGGGGGCACTTTACGTATGGTTAACTGAGTAATCTTGACATTCAAGCGTGTGTAAAGTAAATAGTCGATCACTCCTTTTTTAGATGAGAATTCCAATTATAATGACTTTGCTAACTTTTTGTCTGCATCTGCATCTGCTTCAGCCTAAGAATCTAGAACCAGAAGAACAACAACTTCATTGTCATGTCGCATTAAGGTCAGCGCTAAAATTTGATTTTAAATCGATTCTAGCATAAAATTCCCGAGATACGCTCCCTGTCATCTTGAATACGGTCTAGCATTTCTATTGGTTCGCTATGCGGTCCCTCACAGTGCAAATTAATGTAATCGAGGAGGTGCTATTACCTTCTATGACTATATAAACTACCGATTCTACTATAATTGCTTCTGCATATACTTTGAATCAAACTTTGCCCTACCTTCACTAATTCCATACCTTTACGCTCAGCCAATGGCGTCCATTTTTGTTGTAGGCATCTTGCTTCTTCATCAAACTTCAGCTTCGACCATCGATTCTTCCCAACGAGCCTATGGATTTTGTAAGCAATTGGATATTCCAGTATTTGCAACCGCAGGCAGCGCAATCTACGATATACCAAGGGTGGACAACGATCTCGAAGCAACAGCCTGGGCAATCTATGACGCCACTTGGAACAGTCCACACAGCGTGCAAAACATCCTCAAGAACACTACCACTTCTGGTACTTTCAACATCCATGCCCAACTGTGTGTTCCCAAGTCTTCCAAAAAGAAGGACATTCTGCAGGTTGCTACCCACGGAGTGCATTACGACTCAAGATATTGGGATTCTAAGTACAAGCCGGAGAAACACTCTTATGTTAACGCAGCACTCAAAGCTGGATACTCCATCCTCACATACGATCGTTTGGGAGTTGGTCAATCGGACAAGCCTGACGCATACACCGTGGCCCAGGCCCCGCTAGAACAGGAGATACTTCGACAATTGACCTTGATGGCACGCAATGGCACCTTGTATAGCTTCGCTGGGAGAGCGAAACCTACCATTGACGCATTCAAAGCGTTAGCAAAGCCAAGAAAGGTTGTACACCTCGGTCACAGTTTTGGTTCCTTCCTTACCTCCGCGTTCATTGCCAACTACGGTCCTCTGAGCGATGGGGCAATCATCACGGGTTATCTCCTGACCAAACATCTCGCAAGCGCTGGCTCAACATCGTTCAGTGTTGAATACGCCGCCACAAGCTCTCCTCCCTTTGACCGACCTAGTGGCTACGTTGTGTGCCGGAAGAGTGGCATCCAGAACATTTTCTTTGGGGGGGATCCCAAAATCGCGTTCACGCCAGAATTGCTCGACTATGGAAATGACATTAAGCAGCCAGTCCCGATTGGAGAGTTTGCATCAGCTTTCTGGCTCATAGAAAATCAAGGAACTTCCTTTAAAGCACCGGTACAATATCTGCTACCAGAGTTTGACTTTTACGTTTGTCGGGGTGATTGCAAGGGGTTAGCCAATTTGACGGCTTTAGCGCAAACTCACCCTAATGCCACTGATATCGAAGTCGCCATCCAACCCAACACCGGCCACGCCTTGCCCCTCCACAATAATGCCACTGCCGGTTTCCAGGTCATGTTTGATTTCTTGGACAGGCATGGGCTATAGTTTGTTCGGATGCTGCTTTTGACAGGGCGCTCTGTCTTGACATCTTTCTAGGTAAATGTTAGAATTTGACTGTTCTGAAGATCTGTATTAGGTAATATAAAAGCCTAATTGCAATCAAAGCTCTCTGTCTCTATTATCAAGTATGAAGTGAAATTACTATTTATCAGGGGTACCAGTTGCGCCAAGAGTTACGATGCAAGCATTATACAGTTATTAAATTCAAGAGTTCCTAGAGTAAAATGCTTAATAATTTGTATGCCATTATCCTGATAGAAACACTTCCTAAGATCGAGCCTTTATTGTACAAATAAAACGTCTAATCTAACTACGAGATACCCATTTCCAAGCTTTATTTACCATCTCACTTACCCACTCATGGAATGTATGCTTCGGTGGATAACGGCCATAACATCGTCTTTCATATATTATCTCCCAACTGTTTGCCTGAAGCGCACCCTGATACGGTCTATATTTCCCACAGATAGTAACCCAAGCCATCCATCCATTCTTGCGTTAGTACCACAATGGAACAGTATGTTGTTTTATCTATTTTATAGGAGCTTCATATTAATTTATTAAGTAATCGAATTATATTATTTGCTGTACCTTTACTATAATGGCTCTATCTACTTAGCGACTATATACCTATGACTCTTCGGAAAATCTGTCTTATATGATGGATCTAGTCGCTATAAAGGGGAAGAAAAGAAGACACATAAGTATTCACCTCTTATTATAATCTCAGGATCAATCATTGGTATAAGCTAATAAATAGTACTAATATAGGTCTAGAATTGTCTAATTATTAATAATAAAAAGGGGTTAGTACTAAGAGAATACTAGTACATATAATTTGTTAGCACTAACAGGTTGCTCGTACTAAGAATATTAACTACATATAAATCATCGCTATAATTGAACCGGGGGTACTAGTTAGACTAGGATAACGAGCGATTTGTGGAGGTAGGATCGGGGCAGGTTACGGGGGCGCTCTTGGCGAAGCTTAGCTACTTTTTTGGAAAAAAATGAAACTCACTCCTAATCAGTGGCAGGATCGTTATTGTGGGCAAAAGTCTACGGGTAAGCCTGCGTCGTTGGTTCGACTCACAGAATTGAACGTAGAAATAGAACATTTGAAATTTATAACGTTCTCGTTGAAGCTAATGAGTATAATAATAAAGCTGTTCATCACAAATACCTTCGGTAGTCGGGTAGCCATCTTAACATCTTGCTTCCGTTCTTGTCCGCTAACACCTCCATAGTTGCATAGAAAAGCAATTCCCAATCGGAGAGATGATTAAATTATCGGAGTCACGAAGCTTATACTCCCCCTCTATTAGAATACGGTGAGTGTTTAACATTAATTATCTCCTCAGGGTGATTTGTCAACTTGTACTTGCAAAAGGATTTGGATTCTATTATTATTTTGGTAAGATTTTTTACTTTCCTTCCCTACAAAACTGTAAGAACACGAGAGCTGCATGACCTGCTTACATAGCTGTTGAAAATTATACATCGATCTGCCAAAGTGTTCCTTATTAAAATACTCCATCACTTGAGCAGCAGCTAATGCCGTCAATGTTACAGAGTGACAAGCCGGCCTACCTGCAAACAATTGCTCACTTCGACCTTGCTCAGCTTACAAAGTCAAGTGATCGACTCTCATTTGCGGAAATAGATCTAGAATGCTAGCCAATACAGATATAAGAGGCCGAACGCGAGCTGGCACTGAAGAATTAGGCCCTGCGGGCGGAAAGTAAGATATTCAGTATGTCTGAGTTGAAACGGGCTATTTACGCCTTGTATTAGCTGTCAGATGCCCTTGAAAAGTGGCCGGGCTCATAGGAGCTGGATCAAATGGTATTACTTCCACTCTTTGGTCCACGGCCCAAGGCTGATCATTTCTTGAAGGGATTTGCTCTAGCAAACAATGCAACAGGGTAAATACACGACTTTATTGTGGAAATTCCAGAACGAGCTGTTCGCTTCGCAGCAGCAATGAGGGGAATGACGTCGAAGCCTCAGTTTGACCTATCTGACGCCACGGACTACTACGACTAGGAGTTCCTTGACGAAGCCCAAATTGTCGATGTCGGTGGAGCTAAGAGTCACTGTGCACGAATACTCGCGGAACTATATAGTCATATGCGTTTTGTGCAGGATATGGCAAACGTGGGGGGGAGAGGTCGTTTCATAGCCTATGCCTTTTTTGATACCTAGGCTGTTTGTGCTGATAGATTCTTCTTCCGTTACAAATTGACAGATTGGTATCTAGTCCGAATAATTAAGTTGCAGGCGCCGGCGCTGAAATCCAGGGCAAGGCTCAATTTACAGTACAAGAAGCGTTCATGTCAGAAAAGTATGGAGAATGCCTATGCATTTAACGTTCGAGAGGGGACCTTGGCCGGCTGGAAGGCGTTGTTCGAAGAAACCTATCAGGTATTTAAGCTTAAGAATGTCATTGAGCCAAACACTTGACCCATTGCCATTCATGAGTTTTTTTTGGAGCGCGCGGGTGGGTAAGCAAATTAAGCTTTCATTTTTATCGATCATGTACGTAAACAGCTATTGCCTAGTTTCTTGCCGCAATAACCCTGTCTAAACGCTTATTAGACTCGCTATCTTTAAGTTAAATACATTACATAATTTGTATTCCTTATACATCCATACTTCTCTTCAATCGCGTAGCACTCTTTGCTTCCACACCTAAGTCTAATAAGCAACATAGTATGGTTGGTTACATAGCCGAGATAAAGAAAGCTCACGTGACGGGGATGGGGGTTAGCTTCCTGGTGTAATTAAACCGTCAGCTCCGCCAACTTCAAATTCATGACGACTCCGATTCTACGATCCATATTGAAGTACATCCCAGCAAACCCAATTCTCAGCGCAGCTCACTAATACTGCTCAATACTTCTTCCAGAAAACCATCCAACCCCACCCCACGGAGTCTACCTCACCTATAATGAATCCAGACGTCAAGCGTCTTGTGGCCTTCTGGTTCAACCGCAATCCAATGGAATGGATAATTGCTCCGGAGGGTCTCGATGTCCAATTGAAGTCCGAGTTCGAGGATCTCGTCCTGAAGGCCCGCCACAACGAGTTGGACGATTGGGCTGCCGAGCCGGAAGGCAGCCTCGCCTTGGTCGTTCTACTGGACCAGTTCTCGAGGAACCTCTTCCGCGGCTCGCCGGACGCTTTCAGTGCCGATAGAAAGGCGTGGGAGATGGTCACAAAGGCCATCGCCCGGGACTTTGACAAGCAGGTCACTGTCATTCAAGCGTCAGCCTTCTACATGCCCTTAATGCATCAGGAAAGCTTGATCTCACTGATCGCGGCGCGCTGCTCATTCGAGGCCCTGAAGCCGAGATGTGTGAGCACCGAAGAGCACGACTGGGTTGATATGGGTATTTTGGCTTCGAAGAGACACATGAAGCAATTAGAGCAGTTTGGGAGGTATCCCACTAGGAATGCCCTCTTGGGCCGGAAGAACACCGAGGCCGAGGACCAGTTTTTGAAGGAACATGCGGCTAGCATCCGGTAGGCATGGCTGTTATGGGCTGGCAGATATTCGAAGTAGTCGTTGGTAAGACAACACACGGCGGCGAGGCTGATGTTGGTGATTGACGTTGGCGATGGATAAATGACCAGCGCAATTCACAAATTTGTCTCCGCCATGGCTACTATCTCCCGTCGCACTATATATGTTCCGCCGATTCTTGTGTGAGACCTGCGCTTCTTACGTAGAGAGATTGAAGACTTAATTCGAGACCACCTAGTGTCCTCCTGTTCCCTATCAACTTCCGCCTTCTACCTCATCCAGCTTCAAGCGAAAATTTTCATAGCATGACTTCCGTAATGGACGCATAGAACTATATGATGGTGCAGGGCAGGTACAAATAAAGTCGTGATGAAAGGAGCCGAGGTTGCTCCAGACTAACCAGCCTTGTTCAGAAACCAATTGCTCGCCGAAGTTATTGGTACCGTAGTCAAATATAAGACTGTGGAGGGTGGCTAGCTGGGGAGGGCCTTTGGTATCGCAAAAGACGAGAGTCCTGGACTCAAGAAGGTGGGGTAGTTCATCGTTGTCTCATCATAGGAGTGCACCCTGTCTACTAGCGAACCAGACGATAAATCGGCGCTGGGAGCCGCTGCCGGCACTGCCTATTCTGGGAGAATTGTAAGCCTAGCTCGAAAGTACTCGTCAATGGTGGGAGTGGTGGGTTGATATATAGACTATCCAACTTGCAAAAGCTATAGGTGCGTATGTCGCGACGAATTGTTCGACGGCCAAAGTTGAATTGTACAGACGAAGTAGAATCTACGAGGTGCTGGATCATAAAGTCGTCAATATAATCGCAGATTTGAAGGAAATGAGATAAGTTTTCAGCCTTGAAGGTGATAACGCCGACATTTTTTAGTCTCGAAAGATGCTGCTTGTTCCTGGTTCATTCTCCTGAAAAATAATTATTCCCTTAATTGCTGCACATGTATTAAATCATTGCCTGCTTAATACATGTCGTAGTTGTATTCAATTATATGTTTTTAAAATTGAATGAAGGAATTGCATATTCTATATTCTATACTGTTTGAGATTAAAATGTATCTGGACAAATAAAAGAAATCTGCTGCGGCAAAGATATCTAAAAGCCACTACACTTTCATCGACTGCTCGCGCATAACTTTATCATCAAATCCTTTAAATTCCCATCTTGATTCATCAACTGCGCAGTAGGACTAACAAAGTCACCCCCCAGTTCTGCATATACCCGAACCAAAAATACCCAACAACCCAATCCTGAGAATCTAACCAGTTTTTAACCTCAACCGCGAGTCTGACGGCCTCATTTTAGTCTCGGGAGATACAAGCAAGCTTCGTGACGAAGACTTTCTAGTTAGGAAATCTCTGATGCATCGTCTTGATGAAAGAGATTGCATCACTGCTTCGAGTGCCGTAACAGTACAAACCGAGGAAATTTGGTGGGATAGATGCAACGAATTGTATGAATCTTGTGATCCAAGCTTAGCTTGCCTGACCAGCTATTTGCCTCTGGCGGTGGGGAGAGGAATGACCCGATTATTTTATAGCTTGACTGTGGAGTTATTTTGAGTAGCAGGTATTCCAGTTTGAGATAATATGGATTGGGCCGTTGAAATCTACTTGGTTGATTTGCTAAGGGCTTTCGATCAGTAATTTTAAAGTAGTCCTATACCAATATTATACTACCCCAGAAGATATCATATGAGAAACTACATTTAGGGCTCTATTACGGTCACGGGATCAGAGTATTAGCACCAGAGTATTGATAGTACCAGCACATGATTAATACCAATTGCGTATTGGTGTAAACTGGGGATTGGTACTTAGAGGACTCTGGTATAAATGGACCATTGGTACCAATGGGTTACTCGTACCAAAGGAAACATACACATGTAAGTTAAGGTGATTAGAACAAAGACCATCTCGGTATATTTCGGCAACAGGAGGGCAGCTAGGCATATTGCCGAATTATTAAACACGATTATTGACTAATTGGCGTAGAGTTTAATACCTGTGGGCTCACGTCCATTTATGTATTGTTAGTTGGTAACAAGGTGTGCGGATTTCGTGTGGAAATGCCAGTAAAATCAAAAAATAAATACAAGCATTCAGATGCATAACTGCGGCTCAACTTCTTCATGAAATAAAAGATGGATCGAGAGTCAAAGATATTATCGAGCGGGGTACTGTGCAATCCATCAAAGTGCCGAAGCTTGTGCTTATAAGATCATCATGGGGTTCCCCAGGTTGGTCATGGTTTCCCCTCATTACCCTGCCTTTGCCTGGGGATAAGTCATCTGCAAGGGCTCTTCGGAGCTCGCCAAAACGAGACACCGCTGCTGAAATCACTCACCAACGCGACTCCAACTTGAAAGTTTTCAGATACTATGGTCACTTGGAGTGTTAACGTTCTTGGCGTCGCTTTTAATAGTAATGATGCCGGCACGAATTGTTGAGAGACAAGTTAGCAAATGACCATTCGGCATCACATGGAAATTTCCCATGGTGATGTTGTGTGAGGGTTCAGTGTCTATATATTCGTTTCCTTTTGAATGTTTCCATTTGATTTGTCTGAGCTCGACATAACTCTTACGATGGAGTTACTCTATTCTAAGTTCATCTCTCTAGGATTTCTCCTTAGTGGTGCTTTTGCAGCACCGTACAACACCTTCGACGGAGAAGGCTTTCCAGCTTGCCATAATGTTGCTGCAGTCCGTCATCCTTCCTCAATAGATGAGATAGTCTCAATAGTCAAAGATGCTGCCAAAACAAATACACCCGTTCGTGCAAGTGGAAAAGGGCATATGTGGTATGATACAATGTGCTCTGATAATTCCTCAACTATTATCATTCAAACTGAAGGTGTGCATGGCATCAGTAACTTCGACTTAGCTGGTGGCTCTGTAGTGATCGAAGCGGGTGTAACATTCTTTGAACTTGCGGAATATCTTCATGAGAGGGGCGCATCTATGGGATACACTTTGGTGAACTGGAATATGACCATTGCAGGTGCTGTTGCTATGGGAGCGCATCGATCATCATTGAGAGAAGCGTCTATGGTGGCTGCAGGTGTTCTCGAGATCGACATTGTTGATGCGACTGGCAGTATCCAGAAATTTGTCCGTGGAGACAGCGATGATTGGCTTGCTGCCTCTACTTCGCTGGGACTGCTGGGACCAATTGTGAAGATGAAGTTCAAGATTTACGAAGACTTCAAGGTCTATGCGCAACAGAGGACATTGTCTGAGGCCGATGTTTTGAACGGAGATATCTACGGTCTCATTGCACCATATGCTACTGCTAATCTTTGGGTAAGTTCTTCCAAACTTCTGATGATTTGTCTAACAACTAGTAGTGGTGGCCATATCTGCGAAAATTTCACCAACGCTACTATGATGTTGTTCCTCCAGACAACAGCACCCAAGAAGGTTTCCAAAACACCTTCTCAATTACTGAGCTTGAAGCCACAGCTGCGCGGGTGCTTCTCGATAGTGGGAAATATCTACCAACTTCAAATATGCTCGCTGAGACCATTTTCTTTGGAATTTGGTCTAAGCCTAATTTCCGCGAGAAGACGACGAATGAGGAGCTCAAAGATTGGCCAGTCTATGGATGGAACTATGATGTGCTCATTGGAGGACTGTACCCTGAACAGCTTCCCGAATGGGACTACAATCTCAGAGGATACACATTGGAGCTTGCCGTGCCAGTGACAATGGCGAATAAATTACTAAAACGAGTGAGACAATTGTTTGATGCCGAGCTGGCGAAAGGTATTGTGATGACCTCGACTTACCGAAGCGGAATCAACATTAAATTTGGAAGACCTTACAATGACTTCCTCGGCCAAGTACATTCGAATGGAACGGACAATTGGAGTAAGGGAGCGATCATGTTTGACTTCCCGAGCTATCGACCGACTATTGGTGATCACTTGAGATTCAATGAGCCTTTCTGTGAGTTTTGTTATTCATATTTCGTCCTTTACTAAGGGTAATGATTAGATCACAAACTTGCAACCACATTAATAGACGAGTTTCCATGCAGGCCGCATTGGACAAAGAACTCTAGGGATATACTAACACAATCTGTGAAAAACATGGACCCTGATGTAAGTCGTTGCTTGTCTACTTGATCGGATCATATAGCTAACAAGTAAAGCACATACGACGTTTTAAAGCTGTTAGAGCCAAGTACGATCCAAAAGGGATGTTCAAGAGCGTGGTGGGAGAAATTATGGGACTTTCGTAAAAAATTTTACAAGAATTATAACCTTGCAAGAATTGGAAGGGTTGCATCTTAACTGAAAAATGAAAAAAAACTATGTTGACACTTAAGAAGGATATTTCATTGACTTAAAAGTAACAAGCTAGTAAATGAATGTAAATATCCCTAGCCAGTCTGTTCAGCTAACAATTTTATCAACGCAAGTACGACACTCTTCCCTTTCTCAATATCTTCTTTGCTCTCTAATAGAGGAACGTGGAGAAAAAGCACGGGCTTGTTCCCCCTTCCGTTCCTTGAAAGATGCTCCAAGCTCGTATAATACACGAATCCACAAACATAATTTCCCACATCGTCGCTAGTTCTAACATCCACACCCTTCGGTATGCTCTTCCCCAACTTTACAGCCGCATCCTGGACATCAATAATCGATTCCAAATTCGATGGGCTTTTCCCCCATATCTTCTTCGTTTCACCCTTCGTGAACACCTTCCTTGCCTCGTCAGGGATCTGATCATACCCATCTCTCTCTGCACCTTTCTCTAGTGCGAAGTACTTATCGTCAGCTGAAAGTCCGACGTGAAGAATGGCATCAGGATTGTGCTGGTCGAGAAGTTTTGGGACTGTTTCTAAGAGCGAGTGATAAGCTGATGCGAGAGGCTCGGGCGGTATGAGGATGGTTATATTTTGCCCTCGATGGATCAATGACGAGGGAAGTTGAGATGTAATTTCCCAGGATGGATTGACTTTGATTTTTTGGAAGCGCTAAGAAATATTAAGCGCTTGTTCTCGGGGGCAATGACTGGTAACCTACCCCGAAACCGGTCACGAGGACTTTAATGGATTCCTCATAACATGCTTCTTCCGTAGTCGACATTTTTTCTTGTTTGTATCTTGTTGGACTTATGAAATTTGGTCTACATATACCACGGAAAAAGAGGTCGTGGAAAAGAATCCTTGTTGAAGGTCTTGCTTACCGCATTTTGAGGCGCAGACCATTGACAGCTCCGGTGACTCTTACACCGCTTTCCTTACCTGCATCAAGATTTCAAAGCTATATAACCGCAAATCTCCCAAAACAGCTTATTCGCTTGTTTGTTCTGATCTTTCCTTCCAAAAGAACAAGTACTCCCGGAGGTTAAGTAGCGAAAAGCATGATTCATACAAAGACAAAAAGACTGCGTCGTGCCACAATATTCGGCATTGTAAGCTATATCAAATAGTTAGACGCTCAGTAAAAGTACCGGAAGTTATTATTAAAGATGCTTCAAACTCAGTTTTGTGGTAAGTTTGTAGATGAGCTTCCTAGGAGCCTACACATACGAAAAGGGAGGCTGCGTCGCCCTCCAAAACCCGTCCATCTTGACGCGCCCACCTTGATTTTTTCGAATGGATCATTTATGTTTTTAATCTATAGTACAAGCAATGGTTTCTTTAGACGAGTTTCATGAACCTGTCAATAGATGCCACAAGACAGTCACCTAAGACCCGAAATGCCAACCCCGAAATGCCAGCCTATTGTCTCACCATTGACGGGTTCCTACACGGAAAAATTCTCGAGATCGAGTGTCAAAGAAGGAATTAAATTTTGAGAAGATTCCTAAGCCTTTTCAAGAGAATACCAATGTGAGAGATAGCGAAGAATGCAGAATACCTAACTTTCGCAAGAATAGGCAATATTTAGGAAGCTAAAAGTTGGTACAGTCAAGCGAAATTTACAAAACAGTATAGTAAGGCCGTATCGTAATAATGACTATAAGATAAATAATATAATTCAGTTACCATATTTAATTAAGTACGAAATTCCTAATTAATAGATAAGAACCTTGACTACATAGAACTTTTCGTGTAATATAGAGCCTTTGGACCTCGTGGACCCTGGTGGACCTTACGAAGGGGCCTAGGGGTGTATACCTGGTGCACCACATCCAGCTTAGTAATGACTTTAATGCCTGGCGTAAGGTTAATTGATCCAGGCACAACAATCGCAAATAAAATATCCAAATCCGCATTCAAGCTAGCATCGACCTTATCGTCTCGCATTTGCCAAATTTCGCATGCTAGATATCCTTAACCACGCTGCTAAGTTGCGGCTAGGCCGACTTGTGCTATGCCTACTACCTTCAAGCTAGATCGTTGGAAACACATTATAAACGAGTCGGAACTTAAGAAATATGCAAATATCAGCGACGAAGCTGTATAAGTCACCCTCGACCGGCTCAGCCTTGCCGCCGCGTTAGCGCTGTAATCTGTCCAAACGCACGGGACAGCCTTGCCCGTTCATCTTGATCCCGCTAAAATATCGTCATATTCCTATATGGGAGCCCATCTAACACTACTACACCGAAACTCTAATCTAATGTGGCTTCAATCAATGCTCTTCTTGAAAAAGCTTGTGGCTGTAAGCCATTCGTGGGAGGCGACATGGTCATTGCTGACGCAGCTGCAGCCATGCTCACCAACTCCACGAGGTTCAGCCTCCTTCACGCAGATTTCTCGACGCCTTCCCTTTCAATTCATCCTCCTTTCTTCTTCTTACCTTTGCGCAATCATTCGCTTTCATTTGCGAGGATCTGCCTATTAGTCCTACTGAGAAGTTGGTTCATTTTCAGGAATCTGTGCTGAACAGCCCTCACCTCCGCCTGATCTTTTATAACAATTTCCAGCGAGCGAGCATGTCAAACCCTGAAGACTATACTGTTGGCTGGATATGCGCCATATTCACAGAGTACGTTGCGGCGCAAGCCTTTCTTGACGAAAAGCACGAAGGACCCGAACATGTGTCCACAAATGACAATAATGATTACGCACTAGGCAAAGTCGGTAGACATAATATAGTTATTGCCGTCTCGCCCGGTACGGAGTACAGCACATCATCTGCGGTAATTGTGGCTAGAGACCTGCTGCACAGCTTCCCCAATATCAGGATCTGTCTGGTGGTTGGTATCGGCGGTGGGGCACCAAGCGAAAAGCACGATATCCGTCTCGGGGACATTGTTGTAAGTGCCCCGCGAAATGGAAAAGGTGGTGTATTCCAGTATGACTTTGGCAAGAAGATACAAGATCAAAGCTTCCAAACTACGGGGTTCTTGAACCAGACTCCAGCGATCTTGCGAACTGCAATGAATGGACTAATGGCGCAATATGAGATTGAAGGACCTCAGCCTCTTAAAGCGGCCATCGATAATATCCTCGAAAAGAAACCTAGACTACGAAAGAAGTATAAGCGGCCAGATCCAAGTAGTGACAGACTATATCAATCAGAAATCACTCACCCGACGAACGTTATAACGAGCTGTGCGACAGTCTGTGGAAGTGACCTATCAAAGTTAGTCCCGCGACCCGAGCGAAGCGAAGATGACAACCTGGAAATTCATTACGGCCTGATTGCGTGGGCAAACCAGGTGGTGAAGGATGCCACAGTTCGAGATCGAGTTACAGCTGAAATGGACATTTTATGCTTCGAAATGGAAGCGGCAGGGTTGATGAACCACTTCCCATGCCTGGTTATCCGGGGCATATGTGACTACTCGGACTCACACAAGAACAAGGAGTGGCAATACTATGCAGCGATGGCGGCGGCAGTATATGCAAAGCACCTTCTCTGTCGGATCCCTCCTAATAAAATCGAAGATGAGAAAAGAATTAGAGAGAATCTTTCGGATGGTTAGTCCTTCTACAGTGTCTGCAAGCTAGCGATTGCTGATTTTCCATAAGTTTTTTGCACTATATCTAGTACCGAAGCACATGTTGAAACGATAAGATCCAAGTTGAACGGTGATAGAAATACAATAGGCCTTGATTGGCGCACACCAATTAACTACGCTTCCCAGCAGAGCGATTTCATCAATCGCCGACAGCCAGGGACTGGCCAATGGCTCCTAGAGTCAGAAAAGTTCCAGACGTGGCTAAACTCCGACCAACAGACTTTATTCTGCCCAGGAATTCCTGGGGCAGGGAAGACAATCCTTACATCGATTATAGTAGAAGAGCTCACCTCGCGATTTTCCATGGACGCGGGTGTTGGCATTGCCTATATTTACTGTAATTTCAAGCGTCGAGATAAGCAGAAGATCTATAGCTTGCTTATGAGCCTGCTAAAACAGCTAGCTGAGAGCCAGCCATATCTGCCAGTCGCCGTGAAAGAGCTTTATACTCGACATAATACGGATGAGACACGGCCATCCCTTGATGAAATTCTTAGGTCCCTCCAAAGAGTGACTACACTATATTCGAGAGTCTTTCTTATCGTTGATGCGCTAGATGAATGTCAAGCTTCTGCCGAGTGTCGACAAAGATTTCTATCAGAGTTACTTGGCCTACAAGCTAATTACGGGGTAAATCTCTATATAACTTCAAGGTTTATCCCAGAAATCACAACGAAATTTCGGGCGGATATAACGCTAGAGATTCGTGCGAGCAAGGAAGACATAGGCAGATACTTGGAAAGCCATATGCGATACCTCTCGCCATTCGATGATTGGAATAGTCAGTTACAAAATGAGATCAAGGTCGAAATAGTAGACGCTGTCGATGGGATGTACGTTGCTAAGGGTTATCTAAGACACTGGCCTTACTAACTCGCTCGTAGGTTCCTCTTAGCACAGATTTACCTTGGTTCACTTGATGATAAGACTACACCGAGAGCTGTTCGGAGCACATTGATGCTTTTACGGAGACAAAAACCTGGGTCAAGCGAAGACCAGAAGCGCGAAGTGTTAGACAAGGCGTACAGAGACGTAATGGAAAGGATTCACGGACAGAAGCCAGGCTTTCGTCAAATTGCCGAAAAGGTCTTGTCGTGGATCACTTGCGCCCAGAGGCCTTTAACTACGTCCGAGCTTCAAACTGCTCTTGCCGTAGTAGTTGGCGACTCTAAGCTTGACGAAGATAATCTCGAGCAAATCAAAAGAATGGTCTCAGTATGTGCGGGTTTAGTCACAATTGAGAAAGAGAGTGGTATTATCCGGTTAGTCCATTATACAACGCAGGAGTACTTCGAGCGAACTCAAAGGCGATGGTTTCCAAAAGCGGAGAGTGAGATAACGACAACATGTGTTACATACCTTTCTTTCGATACCTTCAAGAGCTGCTATTGTCAAAGTGACAAGGAGTTTGAACAAAGGCTTCAATTCAATAAGCTTTACAACTACGCAGCACATCATTGGGGTTATCATGCTCGGCAGGCTTCGACTTCGTGTCAAGTTTCCATAGAATTTCTCCAGAAACAAGTCCAAGTCGAGGCGTCAACTCAAGCCCTACTAGCTGAGAGGACATACTTATCCAACTGGGGGTATAGCCAAAGATTCCCGAGAGATATGACAGGACTGCACTTGGCAGCGTACTTTGGGCTTGAAGCTATCTTCCAACCGCTGCTTGCTACAGCCCAGTTTCATGTCGACTCGAAGGACACCTACAGTCGAACGCCGCTGTCGTGGGCTGCTGAGAAGGGTCACGAGTGTTTCGTTAGGCTCCTGCTCGCGACAGAGAAAGTTGATGTCGACTCGAAGGATAGCTGTGGTCGGACACCACTGTCTTGGGCTGCTAAGAACGGGCACGAGGCTGTCCTCAAGCTACTACTCGCGACAGAGAAGGTTGATGTCGAATCGAAGGATAAATATAATCGGACGCCACTGTCGTGGGCAGCTGAGAACGGGCGTGAGGGTGTTATAAAGCTGCTGCTCGCGATAAAGAAGGTTGACGTCGACTCGAAGGATAAATTTAGTCGGACACCACTGTCTTGGGCTGCTAAAAACGGGCACGTGGCTGTCCTCAAGCTACTACTCGCGACAGAGAAGGTTAGTATCGACTTAAAGGATAAACGTAGTCGGACGTCATTGTGGTGGGCTGCTAAGAACGGGCACGAGGCTATCTTCAAGCAGCTACTCGCTACAGAGAAGGTTAATGTCGACTCGAAGGATGAAAGTGGGTGGACACCGCTGTCGTGGGCTGCTAAGAACGGCCATAAGGCTATCTTCAAGCTACTACTCGCGACGGAGAAGGTTAATGTCGACTCGAAGGGTGAAAGTAGTCGGACGCCGCTGTCGTGGGCAGCTGAGAAGGGGCACGAGGCTATCTTCAAGCTACTACTCGCGACGGAGAAGGTTGATGTCGACTCTAAGGATAGCTGTAGTCGGACACCGCTGTCGTGGGCTGCTGAGAAGGGGCACAAGGCTATCTTCAAGCTACTACTCGCGACAGAGAAGGTTGATGTTGACTTTAAGGATAGTCATAGTCGGACGCCGCTGTCGTGGGCTGCTGAGAAGGGGCACGAGGCTATCTTCAAGCAGCTACTCGCGACAGAGAAGGTTGATGTTGACTCTAAGGATAAAAGTAGTCGGACACCGCTGTCGTGGGCTGCTGAGAACGGACACGAGGCTGTCGTTAAGCTACTACTCGCGATAGAGAAGGTTGATGTTGACTCGAAGGATAGTCATAGTCGGACACCGCTGTCGTGGGCTGCTGAGAAGGGGCACGAGGGTTTCGTCAAGCTACTGCTCGCGACAGAGAAGGTTAATGTTGATTCAAAGGATGAAAGTAGTCGGACGCCGCTGTCTCAGGCTGCTGGGAATGGGCGTGTGGCTGTCCTCAAGCTACTGCTCGCGACAGAGAAGGTTGATGTCGACTCGAAAGATAGCTGGGGTCGGACGCCGCTATCGTGGGCTGCTGAGAATGGGCTCGAGGGTGTCGTCAAGGTACTACTCGGGACAGAGAATGTTGATATCGACTCGAAGGATGAAAGTAGTCGGACGCCGCTGTCGTGGGCTGCTGAGAGGGGGCGCGACGCTGTCGTCAAGCTGCTGCTCGCGACAGAGAAGGTTGATGCTGACTCGAAGGATGAAAGCAGTCGTACACCGCTGTCGTGGGCTGCTGAGAGGGGGTGCGACGTTGTTGTCAATGTGCTGCTCGCGACAGAGAAGGTTGATGTCGACTCGAAGGATGACAGCTATAGTCAAACGCCACTATCATGGGCTTCTGAGAATGGGCGTGACGCTGTCGTCAAGCTACTGCTCGCGACAGAGAAGGTTGATGTCGAATCGAAGGATGACAGCTATAGTCAGACGCCGCTATCATGGGCAGCTGAGAACGGGCACGAGGGTGTAGTCAAGCTACTACTCGCGATAGGGAAGGTTGATATCGACTCGAGGGATAAATATAGTCGGACGCCACTGTCGTGGGCTGCTAAGAATGGGCGCGAGGGTGTCGTCAAGGTACTACTCGGGACAGAGAATGTTGATATCGACTCGAAGGATAAAAATATTCGGACACCACTGTCTTGGGCTGCTAAGAACGGGTACGAGGCTATCGTCAAGCTACTACTCGCGACAGAGAAGGTTGATATCGACTCTAAAGATAAAAGTAGTCGGACACCGCTATCGTGGGCTGCTGAGAATGGGCGCGAGGCTGTCGTCAAGCTACTACTCGCGACAGAGAAGGTTAATGTGGACTTGAAGGATACATATAGTCGGACACCGCTGTCGTGGGCTGTTGAAAAGGGGCACGAGGGCATCGTCAAGCTACTGCTAGCCACAGGCTAGGTTGACGAAATTATAGACAGATAAACACTACTCTGATTAGCCTATAATAGTAGTTATATTATTATTATTATTATTATTATTTAATTCGTGTTCTTCATATTTTAATATCTTTGATAAAAAGGGGCTGATCTTTATACATTAAAATAGGTTTCTATAACCTTAAAACTGTTATAACTCGTAACCTATACCTGGATCATTTCACCCAGAAAGGGCTCTCTGTGGTCTGGATGGCCTTTAAGCGTACTCCGAGTCACCCCTGTTGTTACGTCCCAGAGCTGGATAGTATTATCTTCTGATACTGATACCACGACCTAGCTATCTGGCGAGAAGGCGACCTTAAAGACAGAAACCAAATGACTTGTGAGTATATTCCGGACTAATCCTGTGCTCGCGTCCCATAGCCAGACAGTGTTATCCGCTGAGGCCGATGCTATAACCTGGCCGTCTGGTGCGGAGGCGATGGCCCAAATTATGCTCAAATGGCCCTCGGCCGTCTGTAAACAGGAACTCCAGTCCAGCTCCATTTTTGATAAAGTGCAAATTCGGCTAGGTAATTCGTTGATAAACGTATTTCTGATAACACTCATCTCTGGCGCGAATATAAGGGTAGAGCATTATATCTGTAACGGTGCTTGTTTAATCACTGATCTATTTTGCAAAACGAATCGCTTAGCATCATGAACAATTGCTTTAGGGTAAGGGCTCTTAGCCGGGTGAAATGGTTCCTGGATTAGTCCTAATTGCTATCAGCGGAATGTAATTAGATGCTTACCGTAAACATCTCCTGTAGGTCTATCAATATTAGAACACCGTCAGGCATCTTCTCGATCAGGCCAAGGGCTACTAGTCAGTGAAGAAGGTGCCTTTGAAGAAAATATTAACTTGCTCATTGTCTCTAAGACAATTTTAATCTCCTTAGAAATGATGTAACCAGTAGTAACATACATACTGAAAGTGCGCGGGAAAGCGACCGGCTTAAAACGCTATTCTCTTCGTCCTGAAGGACGCCGGGCCTTTGTAGGCTGCAAGTATCTCTCTTTAAAGAAACCGACATAAGTCTTAGCAATCGACCTGAGAGTTCTTTGTGCACTTAGATATGTCCTGACGGGAAAATTGCTGAGCCGTTCCCGGTAGTGAAGTAGTCTTTTGCGGACTGGTGTATAAAAGTGACCATCTTCTTACAAATCGTTAAAAGATCCACATAAGCTTGTTAAACTCTACAGTCTGCGAAATTCTATTAGCGTCTCCAGGAAGACCAGCATGCACCTGTATCTCATCTAAGTGCAGAGGACGGCATGCAATTTTGGTTATTGTGAGAATTTGTAAATAGATCTCAACTCTTTTGATTCTTTGGCTTTGTATTTGCTGCATCATCCGGTCGTACAGAGGCCTCAGTCCCGCTGAGAATGTCTCAAGAACATCTCCAGCCTTCCATGTATAACCATTTTCAAGCTCCTTACAAACCAAAGCCACTCATAGAAAAGTCCTGTCCGCATGATCTCTGAGATAGCTCCTGATTGGTTCTTGAAGGCAGCTTTCGTACTCCTTTCGAGCAGCTAATTGGCCAACCTTGAAATTGATATAAGACTTCGCAGGTTGCGCGACGTATAATGAGTTTAGCTCCATGCTCGTATCGACACCGAGTTTAAAAGAGTGGAGACACTCTTAGATAGAGGGCTCATTACGGCTAGTCACCACCCACTTGACTTTGCGAGAAAGCTTAGAGGAGCTCTGGGTCAGAAGCTGCAGGAAAACCTTGAGCGACTCAGGGTCACGCTCGTCAAGATCGCGGACCATTAAGCAGACTTGTAACACTCTCCCGTCGAGCAGAATGTCTGAAAGTGTCGCCCAGATTGTATGTAGTGCATTTACACCCTGGAAGAGGCGAATGCCAGTTTGATCATGCCTTTTGCGCAAATGGCTGATCAATACAGGGTTTGTGCAGCTAGGTGATAGGTAAGACCTCGAACAATAGAAACAGCACTGTTCAGGTCCTGGCCTGTATATTGACAGAAAAAGTGCGACAGCCTCCCGGACCGAGGGCTCAATTTGAGCCGCTGTGACAACTCGTCGACAAGAGCCATCATCTTCATTGTCTTTCCCTTGCCCGGATCGCCGTGTATCCATAGAATTTGGACTTCTTCATTGTGCCACCACCGTGTGAAGGCGGAGTCGCTGAAGATCCACGTGCATAAGCCATCAAGTAATGTGTCTTTACTGCTCAAAATCTTTTCCTTTAATCTCGCGGGTCCGTTAGGCGCCAGTCGCGCAAGCATCGATTGCCAGCCTCACCCTCTGCGGTTGCTTGAAAAGATATTAGTTTCCACATATGCTACGATGCAGTTGTGTAGGCTGGCTAACATTCTTTCTCTCTGGAAGCTCCATTCGAAGGACCTGTGGCTGTAATATTAGCATTAGGCATGGTTGAAAGAAGCTCCTTTACATATGTAGCAGTAGTTGCTGATACATAAACTGCCAGTCTTTGTTCTTATATGAATCTGCATAGTCGCATATACCTCTGATAATGAGACGTAGAAAGCTATTCATGAGCCCGGCAGCTTCCATCTCGAAGCAAAGCACTCCTCCCAGCTCTGAGCTTATTCTATCCCTTGGTACACCATTCTTCATGACCTGATTTCCAGATGCTACTGTGCCATAATGACTAACAAGAGTCTGATCTGCTCGAAAGGGTCGCTTGACTTCCATTTCTGTACAGCACTGCTCACACGTTGCACCTTAAACATGGTTGTAATCTGGCTGGAATAGCACGTCAGGGCCAGCTCTTTGACGAGTGAAATTTGATAGCGGGCTGAATGTGGAGAGGTAGGCAGGAATACTACTTTTGACTCGTAATCCATTCGCTCACAGCTTTACGATTGCATCCAGTAGATTTTTTTGTGGTGCGTTGAGGAAGCCATTCGGTATAAGCTATCCGCCAATTACAGTCTTTCCAAAGTCATACTGAACCACCCCACCGCGGCCCATATGCGGTTGGCTAATTATAACATCGCCCAGTCGCACGTTCAATTCTGCGCTTGGCATCCTGCGTCTAATACCTACCATGAGACTGTTCTGAAGAGACCTGAAATCAGACTGCATTTAAGTTGTGACTACAGCCACAGGGTTGGACCCATCAACCCTGCTGGCAGACTTGTGATTACATCGTTGTGTTCACCCATATGACCCAGAGTATAAGAGCCAATATGCCAGCCTTCTTTATATTGCTCGTCTAAGAGTTCTGCAGCAGCGCGTTCGACCGCCAAAGCGCAAACCCATGCTACGGTGAAGTTTTCAGCGCAGAGGCAGGATCGTTTCATATTGTTGATGGAGGGAAGTAAGGTAGGACCAGGTCGCTATGGAAATTAGGCTGCTGGCGAAATTCAGGTCGCAGTGGAGGAGAAGGAACGTTTTATTACAAGGGATTTATAAGTCATACTGGGCAGGAAAGTCAAGTGGAGGGGCGCTTTGGTGAGATTCCACTCAATCAAGTTACAACAATCTAAAACATTAGCTGTTGTACTGCAGTCCTTCTTGGCCTGCTTGGAAGAAATAGTACGATCTGTTGGTATGAGGCACGTAAGAATGTCATTCATCGAGCCACAAGAGCAGGAGGGAAAGTCTTTAATTCCTTGTTCGCATCAATCAACTCATCCTAGACGCTGGATCCTCTCTATATATAGTATATCTCTCTGTAGCCCCAGCCATACGGAGTTTCCATCGGTCACTCCGCCGGGGCTTCCGAGTAGTATATCAATGACTTTTCTTCACGGATATCACCGTACCTATTAACACGATCTAATATCTTTGCTATAATAACGATTGATTTGAGTATAATCTATTTTTAGATCGATATTGATTTTGAATTTCTCGCTGGAAATCAATACGCTTAGGATCTTAGGTTTGTTCGAGCTTGCTTGCATTCAGCTCGAGATAAGTATCATTGCTTAAGTACTCAAGTGGGAACAAATTTATAGAGGAAGCAGCAGTACTGTCCTTCGGGGCATGCATGTTGAACCAACTTGCATTGGAGACAAAGAACTGGGTATGAATTCTTGGAAAGTGTCCACATTTAGGATCCCTGGGAACTTGTTTTCGGCTCCTAGAGCATCTTCATCCAAAGTTGGCGAAAACGATATGAGTGTACGCAGGTCAGATCAAGTGTGATTAGCTAAGAGGTGGGAGTTTATCATACGTGATGACTTGATAGATCTTGCCCATGATGCCCGGAGCGCACAGGTGAGTTGAATAAGCCGATGGTGATTTAGCGCCTGAACAGAGCGGCAAACTTTCTAGCTATGTAGGTAATAGAAGAGAGTAACAATTGACTTTTAATACCCCGCGAATTCAGCCCCTAGACCATAATTCCGGCAAAAACAATTACACAGGACAGGCTATAAAGCTTAACGGGTCTTGACTATAATTTACTTAGCTAAAGTTCTTGTAAGTTCTTATTACCTTGTGATGGATCTGGATTTAAGTCTTAAGATAATAAATCTTTGGCTCGTTAGATTTAGACGTATAGGGATTGAATAGACAAAGTCATGTAGTAATAGTATTTACTTAGAAAACAACTCTTTGCCATAATAATCAAAGTATATTATCATATTAAGTTAAAAATGAAGTGCCTAAACTAATAGATAAGTAGACGAGTGTAGCGTGTGCCGATAGCGCTGCTATCACGCCTTTGGAATAGGGGTAGGAAGACAAAAAGCACCAAAAACAGTATCCTGACTGCACCACCAGGGCAGTAATAATATGTCACAAATATCGTATTTCTATATCAAGGATCATGGGTGAATACTGCTTAATTGCATATAGTGTTCTTACTTCTTGTCTGTAAATCCGCTCAGGAGAAGTCAACTCACATAGGGCAAATCAATATGTACACGTGAAATAACAAATCGCTTATGGTCTATCAAGTCGCGTGTGTCGAAATAGCCTGACCAGGATTCATAGCTACAATAAAGATATATTATATTACTATCTTATGAATATCTATATGTTCCTATAGTGCCTGAACTGTTTATATGGCGTAGCGGTGTATTACGTGATCTCTATTTCTGGAAGCTTTACGTTTTTGAAAAAGCACCGTGAGGCATGCTCCTTTATGGCACAGTGCAAGGAAGGCGGGCATTCTGACGCGGGTGCTTCATGTATGTTACGAGGAATTTTAGATGTAAAAGGTGAACGACAGGGTCATTGCGAGGGTGTTAGAGAAGAGTAGAGAAATGGATCAAAGATGGCTAGAAGTCCTAAAGTAGTGAATTTTATGGAGTTCTCTCAATAACTTTGCTATTAATCCTAACTCTTCTAAGATATTGGCCATCGAAATAAGAATTCGGTGTCCTTACACTAAATTTCGAGTCCCTTGTGACATCCCTTGGAGTCAACCGGCGGGTTCCCAAGTGGGTTCTCAGAAGAACGGTTGAGAGAACAACGTTATATAATTAACAGATCAACTCAATTGATATGTATTGGCTCTATTCTAACATCCCTCCTCCTCTTCATCACAGCATTCCTTCATCACGCCGTCAGAAGAACTGAGCAAGAAGAACAGAGACTCATATCCATCACCACCTTAAAACAAAAACCAAGGAGACGAGGAGAATGATCAAATTGACAAATGCGGGGCGGAAGTTCGACGGTTTAGTTAGAACTGTGAGGGAGATGGTTGAGGTTGCTTGGTTAGAACGATGCGGTTATATAGCTTTTCTCGAAAGTTATTCAGCCACGAAGATCTGCGAGCTATAAGACATTCATAACACGGCGCCTCGGTGATCCTCTGCGTCGAAACCACAGCAGCGTCAGAGCAAAGAGAAAGCTCTTCCTTTCTTCCCCTCGCCCATATTTTAGCAATGTGGAGGGTCGACAGAACTACTAGCTGCGATAAGGAAAGATGTGGGGATGAGGGAAAAGAGGCGATGGCTTGATAGAGAGGATCTAGTATTATTGGGTGGGGAATGTGTGACGATAAAATGAGGGGAGGATGGGTTTGATTTTTGGGGTTTTTGGGGATTGATTGAGATCAGAGGGGGTTTGAAGAGGTGCTGGATAATCTTGTAGATGTTTGAATTGGCTCAAATGTGGCTATGTGAGTGGGAGGAGGGTTAGAGAGAGAATGAGGTTGTTAGAAATCATGTGACAAATATAGGTTCGAAAACGCAAAACGCGATAATATAGAAGTAAACTTCATCCAAACGCAGACAGAAAGACGCGTTTTTGAAGTGGAAAAAATCATTGATTCATGTGCCCACGCGCTCTGTATAATATGCAGAAATGCACGTCCTAACCCTTCGCCGAAACGCCCTACGCAAAGCAAATGTATCCACACAAGTAAAATAATCAAGGCTTTCCACCTCAATCCCTCCCTCCATCCATCCATGATTATCCGCCAAACCCCCTACACTTAAACGCCTCTCTAATCATCACTCTTCTTCCTCCGTCCCTTGCCCTTCTTTGGCTTCTTAGGCTCATCATCATCACTGTCAGTCCCCTCATTCTTCTCCTTCCTCTTCCTCGTCTCCCCACCCGCACCCTCCTGCGCCTCGCTAATCTTCGCAACAATATCCATTAAAAAATCAAATTGATCACCCTCGGTAACAACCTGCTTCAGATGTTGCGCTGTGACTCTCTTGCCTCCCTTCTCCTTTGCCTTTTCCGCCGCGCTGGACACGAGCGAGATCATGAACAGTTCGAGGGCTTTCGAGACCGCGACGGGTGTGACTTGTGCTACTTTTCCTACTTCTTCGTCGGCTTGCATGATGCGTTTGATGCGCGCCACGGGGAATTTCGTCTTGATCTCGATGTTGTTTGGGTTGGGGTTTTTGTAGACTGGGGGGTCTGCTGTTGAAGATGAGGATTGGCCTTGACCTCGAGCCTGTCGCGCGCCGCGGGAGGACATGTCGGATGGTGGTGGGGGTGTGTAGGCGTTGTAGGAATGTTCGGCCTTGATGTGGTTTTGGTATGATTGAAGTCCAGGTTGACCTGGTACTGAGAAGTACTGTGAGGTCGTACTGGGTGAATTGAAGGAGTTGTGTGCGATGGGCAGAGCTGGGATCTCTGGAATATACTGGTTACTCTTGTATTCACCAAAGTCTCCACCAAAGGATTGGCTTTGTGGAGCTTGAAAAGCGTGTAAATTCCGGTGTGGAGAGGGTGCCGTGTTAAAGGAGGAGAGGTTTGGCGACTGAGGTGCGTATTGCGGTGTGGATTGGTACTGTTGTTGTTTGGAGGGAGAAGCTAGAAAGCCAGACAGGTCGGGGGATTGAGGCGCATATGTACTGTCCATATTTTTCTGCCGTTGTTTGGTGGCTCGTGGGTTTAGAGAGGGGCAGGCGGTGGGAGTATGCGAGCAAGCGTGGCCTGCACCCAATTCGACGTTGTAATTGGAGCTTTCAAAGAAGGATTGGTGGAATAAAGAGAAAATGTATGCGAAGAGAAGAATATCGAACGTAAAGCGGCGCTATTGGACAATTAAAGCGCGCCTACCCAGAAAGGGGAGGGCGACAAAGTGAAGATATATTCACTGTCCGCTTGCAGATTCCCAGCACCAGCAGCCGTGATCAAGTCGCACTTTCCCTGTACGACCACAAAAAGCTTAGTGGAGAAAGGCGGCGACACTCTCTAATTGGTTTGTCGATTGACTTGTCGGACCGAGAGATAATCCGCAATCCCAAGACCCAAGGTTTGTCAATCGAGGAGGGTAACGTGATTCGAAGTGGGTTGGTTGGTGGCTTGTCGTGCTGTGAGTGGTGGAAGTGGCCGATCGAGTCTTACACAAGAAGCGAGTTTCGTGCATTTCCATATTTCTCGCTTTGGGGCGCAGGCCTTATTTGTACCGGAGCAATCATTGCTATGCAGGGGGTAATCACACTAAGACTGAAACGGCCAAGTGGCTGCCTGCGACGCCCCCAAAATTCCCTCGCTCTCGTCATCGTCTGCTTTTGCTCTTACAATTCTACAGGACCACAACATGATGATCTTGACACATCGCGTTGAAGAGGTTCTTATATGTTTTTGTTATCATTTTAACGCGTCTTTTACATCGTTCTTATACTTCATAGCATTCTCTTGATGGTAATCCTTTCATAGTAGCTCTGAGGTCATCTCCCGGTGGCGGTCGCGTCAGCTCTTGGCAACATTTAGGTGTCAGCCTCGCCCTTTTCCTACGGCAAGGCGCATTATCGCCCTCAGCCTGACCGTCAGCTGCCTTGAACTTTTCACTTTTCACGTTTTCACGTTACTAGTCGTTCTATTTGGAGTCATTGATGTTGCGTGATGATAGAAAAGAGCTTATCCGAGATTACTTTACTAGCTTCAAAGCAGATGTGAGAGCTCGAAACCGCGTGCAAGCGATGGTTCCTACTTAAGCAGTGTGATTGATGACGGACATAAACTTGATCTAATCTGACAACATCATTATGAATGTTTGAGTGGAATGAAGTACGCTACAAGTGGGGGGTATCAGTTCAATCTTGCTTATCCATCTTTGTTCCCTTTCAACAGTCGTTCCTGAATGGCGATTTGCCCGACCTACTCAAACGGGCATGGCGACAACCACCTTACCTCTGGCGTGATGAGAATTGATTCTCTCATATGCCTAAGTCAAATTTAGCTATACTCGATATTCAATTCACAACAAGAACCTCACCTTCAACCCGTCTTTCAACTCCCAAACTGAGTCGATAGATACTTTCAAATTCCCCTCTTCCACCATTACAGCAAGGCGCTCCAAATCCTTCAGATTTGAGATAGCAGTGATCTGAATGTACGGCCTATTGACACCGCCAAGCCATGCAGGCAGCAAGAAGTTTTTGGCCATCTGTCCAAGTGAATAGAGCATGTTTCCGTAAGTGTAGCTGGGCGCTGAGGGGCCAATATTGACATACGGTCGACTCTTTTTGAGAAATGCCGCGCAGTTTGAAAATAAACTCTGCACACCAACGCAATCGACAACAACATCGAAGCCCTCAGCTTCACACATCTTTGCAAGATGTTTCTCAACAGGATGAGACTCTTTATAATCAACCACCTTTCAGAATATTAGCAATTCCCCTCTAAACTAAGAATCTACTCACCTCGTCAGCACCCAACCCCTTTACCATCTCGACATTCGCCCCTGAACAAACCGCAACAACCTTTCCCGTCTCTCCCACACTCGCCTTCGTCATCTGGACGAACAGACTCCCGATTCCGCCACTCGCTCCATTAACCAGGACCTTCATACCCGCCTTTAACCCCGCCTTATCGAGTAAAGTGAGTGCTGAGCACCCCACAACCGGCAGTCCAGCTGCCTCTATCATTACCAATCCCTCTGGAACTTTACATACTGCTTCCGCGGGTACTACAACGTATTCCGCCATCGCTCCCTTCCCATTCTTTACATGCTGTCCTAGCGGCACGGAACCAAAAACCTTACTCCCGATCTCTAGATTCCGAATCGTAGTGGAGGGGGTGTCAGGCGCGATCTGTGAAATGGTTCCTGAGAAATCCATATCGGGAATTGAGGGTTTGGACCTGAATATCATAGGCAGGAGGGACATAATAACTGAACTCCCGGGGTTCAGTGCTGCGTGGGAGATTTTAATCAGGATGTCTCCGGGCGTGGTAGGTGAGGGTTTCGGGATATCTGAGGAGAGCGAAAGTATATCTTGAGGTGCGCCGGATTTGGAGTGGATCCAGCCGGACATTGTTTGGGGTGGCATTTTTGGGGGCTTTATTTTGCTGGTGAGATGTGGTGATGTTGATGAATACGGATTGATAGTGATCGAAGCTCAATCTATATTTCGAATCTCTCTAAGTCTGGATTTAAAAGCCGTCGTTGTCAGAAACTTCGGCGTTCGTCTACCAAAGAGGGTTCATTAACTTTTCCAAGGTAAGGAGAGATTCAGTAGAGGAGTGATATGTTATATGAGAATAAATGAGTTGAAGAGAACTGAGAAGTTGTAGAGGACAGATTCAAAAAAGTGTCACAAGTGGTCTTGCATACTCGGGGCTGACAATGCCAAGGTTTTTCTTACGTTCGCGGGCGCTTATTCGTCCGTGACGACGAACGAAATAAATTCATGAGATGAGTACTCCGTATCGAAGTTGGGTGGGTATGGAAGCAGTGATTAGTTGTTCAAGTCGAAGAAAAGTTGTTTGAAGGCATACAATAAAATGTAACAAATGGGACATTTTGGTATTCTAGTTTTTATTGATTAAATCCTATGTTGCATGTGAGCTTGGAGTGGAGGTTCGGTGTTCGCTTAGCGAAAGTTCATCAGTTGGTTATCACTAGGCGCGCTACACTTGCTCCCCTGAAGAGGCCTACTCGTAGCTTAGGTTAAGAGAAAATTAACAAAAAAGTAGAAGTGGTCACTACGAGGGTCGAACTCGCGACCTTGGCGTATGCGAGTTAACTCGAATATTAGCACCACGCTCTAACCAACTGAGCTAAGCGACCGTTGATGTTTGAAGCTAAGCTATCTAATGATTGGGTGCTTGCTGAGATGCTTCATTGAGAGACATTCAAATCTATAATAGACATAGATTAAGAGAATGAAAAGTTGAGACCAAACGTGGAATGTGGATGGATTAGAATAAAAGATCTTTCGTGGGCTGGACGAATTAGTTGGCGAGTCTTGGCGGCATGGGATATCAACACTCTTCCTGCTCAATAGTGTGTATAGCGACTGCTGTGCACTCGACACCATCACTATTTTGGGGGGCAATTGGAAATAGTTTAAAACTCCTTCATCTCTTTGGAATTCACTTATGACTGGCAATCCCTCGATCAATTTTCTGGCACTACTACTAAGTCCTGCTACTAGGATACTACAAGCCACAGGAAATTCAGTAGTTCTCGGCAAACCACATTCTATACAGACTCTATAATGAGACAACCAAAACAATTGCCTGTTCCACGGATTAAAGGGTTTCAATACAATACTGCCCTAAGCTAATTCCCCTGGATCGAGGTCAGCCCTCAGAGCAGACTGTTAACTATACGGCCGATCCTAACGGTAATGGACATCACGGCTAAACGAGCTGGGTTATTTTCTTATAATCGAGTAGAAGTACTTTCTTTTCCTTACTCTATTTCTTGAGTTTATTGAAGCATTTTACCCTATGATAGTTAGCTCTAAACCAATACTCATTCATCTCTACAGTACCCTCGTACCTCCTGGTTTTGGACATCAAAGAGGTTGACATAGTTCTCATCATGCATGATAGTCTTTAGGTTAGGGCACTCAAGCGAAAGTTATGGCAACTTTTTCCTATTTTCTACCGCACTTACGAAAACTATATCCTACAGTGTTACATACCCCCTTTCCCCTTGATATTATATTAGTTTTAGTACCCTCATTCTCCCGTCCTTGGTACACTTAACTTATTCAGATGGTTCTTAGTTATTGTCAATGGGCTCAAACTACTAAGGGGATCAATCCTCCGAGAACAGCGCTCAGTCCAAGCATAACGCCCATGTTGCCCACTACAGCACCTGCCTCACTCTTCGCTGTCACTGAGGAGCTGGGAGCACTCCCAATCGCTGACGTACTTTCAATAGCACTCTGAGTCCCGGTGCTTGACCCCGTGGACACCCCAGAGCTTGACCCAGTAGTAATACTCGCACTTTCACTCAGAATGACTGCCCCAACACTAGGCGTAGGACTCCCCGCCACACCACTCGCCACACCACCAGCAATACTCGCTGGGGAGCTAGCTTTCTGGACGCCTTTAGCTGCAGCTTTATACTGCTCGATGGTCTTGCTGTTATCAGCGGGTTGGTTGACGACCATGGCTATGCCGTTTTGGCAGTGCTTGAAGAGGGAGCAGTAGATCCAGATTGGGTCGAGAGATGTGACGTTGACTGAGTAGACGGGGTTCTGTTGGTATGTTAGAGAAGTGTGTAGATGTTGGGATTGGAACGAATGAGGAAGGGGGGTTCTACGCCTTGAGCGTCGCCGGCGACGTAGCCGGAGAAGAATGCTTTGGGGCCTGGTGTACACGGTTTGCCGAAGGGACCGCTGACGGCCGAGTGGTCACCGGTGTAAAAATGGAACTCTAGACTATGAATATCAAAAAGCGTCAATAATGTGTGCTTGATACTGCTAGATCGTGAAATGGGGGGGAAAGAAGGAACCCACGTATCTCCAACTTCCGCACTTGTGCTCTCAGGGAAGAAAGTGAGCTTATCAGCTTCGCCAACTTCGATGACTATCGCTGTTCCACTTGCAAGAGCCGCGAGGGCGAGAATGGTGATCGATAGAAACATCATGGTAGCGATGTAAAATGCGAGGTTGGAGGTAGGAGGTAGTGTAGCAAGTGCTAAGTGTGAGAGAGAAAGACAATAGCGAGGCCAGTTCTTCTTAATAAGTGAAACCTCTTTGATCCGTTTATTTATCGCTAGATTATGGTCCTGCGGAGACAACTTTTATAAAAGAACCCTATCCTTGCCGACGAAAAAGCATCCCTTCGGGGCAACATCAGTGCCTTAGACTTTTGTTGCAAGCGCCAGTGCCAGCAAGGAAGATCAACAATTGAGGTCGCCGATATGATAAGCTGCAGTATCAAATTCTCCATTGTCTTCTGCTCGGTTACATTGTCATGGTACGCCATTCATTCAGATTGTTCTTGAGCCACGGTTTGGACTCTCCCTATCTCTATCCCCACGAAAGCAGCTAACTCAAAATATCTTCAGCGGTCCAGAGGTTCCTGAATCAGAAAACCGTTGCCAATTTTCACCCTGAATGTGTATAACGTCCCTCTATTGGTTGTTGAGTCCACGCAAATCGTCGCTTCGGACCCTCCCTTCTCCATCGTCACTTTTATTTCCACATTATTCATGTTTGTCCCATTTAAGACACCAATACCCTGGACCACAAACATGTAAGCAGTGCTTTGTTGGTTGAAAATATGAGTATGGCCGTTTGGATCGCGCCTTTTGGATGATAGGGTGCGAACGGCAGGGGGGCTATGTGTGCTATCGGGAATTGAGAGGCTGAGGGGTTGTGTAACCTTGGGCGATGGTGGGTGTGGAACAGTGCTTCCGTGTGCATCAGGACTCCTGATTAAAAACTAGGGGTTTATTTGGTTGGATGGGTGGTGCATTAGCCTCAGTAGAAGTTGATGGAGTAGAAGTGGTTGAGTATAGCTACCATTAGGGTCTTGTATCCTGTAATTTAAGCAACGTTACTAACCCGACGAGGAAACGAGGAGGAAAAAAGCAAAGGGAAAGGAGAATGGAAGAATGCCACAGATACTCTTGAGTCTTGACTAAAGTAGATTATTGGATAGCGGTCATGCAAATTGATTGTGAAGGAATTTCATTTAATACACTCTATTCTCAGCTACTTAAACTTAAATCCTCCACCTCAATTTTACATGCGATAATCAAGATTTATATCCCTTCCTCAGAACTATTAATTCTGCATCTTCTTTATCTCAACTCGCCGTGATCACTATTCCTGAAATACTTCATATATTCCTACTCCTAAAATCCTGAATATTGAAACTGTATTCTTTTAACATTCCTCCATAACAAACCAAAGCCCTATTCTTCTGGTCAAGGAACTGAAGTGTTTTTCGGGTGGTTTCTTGTACTTCGTACTTTGTTCCTTCGTCCTTGATGGACTTTATCGTGTCCCGAAGGTAATCCATACTGCAGCCAAGCTAGAGGTAGTATGTGTTCTAGTTGCGTCAAGAATAGAAAGAGCGTTGTGGACCAATGAAAACCAGTCGATCATTGAGTGGTCTCTCTCCTGATGTCTTGCTACGAATCAGTTCTCGTATTCGGCTCTTTATCCTTGTCAACACTATTGAGGTATATTTTGTCCATGGTGCTGCACTCGATATCCATCATTGCTAACTTCCTCACGCTATTGTAATTTGCTTTATGACAATAGTAGCATAGCCGCTAATCTTGACAGATTTGTACGAAACATTGTCTACGCAATGTCTGGCTTTGGAGCCCGGTTGAAAGTCGATACGCGGACACGTTTTGACATAGCAGCTGTAGTACGTTTTTTGACGCACATAATGTATATTATTATACAGATTGCTATGATGGCGATGGATAAGAGAATAAACTCTATTTACTTATTTTTGGATGTTTAACTGTCATCGTGCGAACTCCAAGAAAGGTACTACGTGTGAGTACCAGAAAGAGCGTTCTAGTAGCAATGCTTTTTTATCTTCTGTCAGTATTATCTATAAAATTTACGACTTGAGTTCATGAGTTTCGGGGTTCGAGTTGCGTATTCAAGGTTATGCTTTATAGAGAAGTGTTGGAGGTTGCATATGACAGCTTATTGCATGATGCTTGGAGTTAAATTTTTGATGTGGATGTCACTTTAGTCATATTAAGTCGAGAAATAGCATCCAATGACATAACTACAACATCCTCATATTAAGATACCACCACATTCCAAGCCGGGGTCTAACATCTCCGCATCCAATAAAACACATTCTCAAAGCCCTTTCTAACACCTTGCCTCTCTTCCTCAAGTTTCGCCCACAAATCAATCATGCTCCTCCACGTCCTCAAACCTCCTCGAAATATCTTATTCTTCCTCCTCCCTTGTCTCCACATCCATGTACAACTCTATCTGCTCTTCCCACCCCCTCTGCTCACCCAATGCCTTCAGTAGCCTCCCTAAAGATGTTTCCAGCTCACCACAATACTCCTCCAACTCATCAAACTCCTTATTACTAACCACCAGCTCTCGTACCGCCGCCCTGCCAGTCTCTAAACATGAATTGAGCTCTCTCTGCAGCTTTCCGTTTTCCGCAAATTTCTGCTCGACGAGGCGATTAAAGGCTTGCCAGTATTGTGCATATCTTCTGTTTTCATCGCGAAGGGGGCTAGGATTTTGCGCGCTTGGTGGATTTTGTCGCCGTAGGTCTGGCTTTGCTTTTTGTTGTGGCGGAAGTGTTGGATGGTGAGGGCCACGATGAGGGAGAGGGTTAGGAGGGCGGTGTAGCAGTGGTGGGCCATATTTGCGGAAACCTCGCCTAGGGAGCGAGATGCCCCTTGTGTGTCGATCATTGTGTTAACTGATTCTGGGACTGTTGGTCTGACAATGATGCATGTGACCGGTTTGGGTTCGAATTATTATATCTTGTTTGTGCGATCTTCTAACGTCTTTCATCAACTCTTACGATTTCGCATTCGCGCTAACTTGGACAAATACCGACATAAAAATAGCTGGCTAGATCGATTTCGAATCTGACATGTTCTCTAATTCAAGATTTAACTAATTTATCAGTGCCAAGCACCAGTTGAAAGCATCAATAAATTTCTAGCTACTTGTAGCTTCGCAGATACCACAGAGGAGAAATAGTGGTACTAGTAACAAATCTCACACAAGGAATGAATCTATTCGTGATTCTTAACTCGATTTAATAATATTTCAGAATATTGTTGCTCTTCACGATATTTAAATAGTGAAGTCAACACCTTGTCCCTCAAACAATGAACTTCTCCATTAACACTTTTAATTTCCAACTCCTCCATGAGTCCGAAGAACTCTCCGCGCGTTCAAGAAGTGGTCTCTGCTCGCCGCCCGGCACATCAAAAACTCCATCTTCATGTAAGTGTCTTCAGTCCTATTTTGATATCGCTGATGCAGGACTCGTAGCTCCCAATTCCTCCACATACCTGGCGCCAGGCCATACCATGGTCTTCGTTCCCTCATCGCAATACATGACCCTCTCTCACCTCCGTGATCTCTCTTTAGTAGCTGCAAAGACGTACAATTAATATGTATGCCAAGTAGGACAATATGTGCACAGGGTGGCTCTACTCACACGTTCACGAACTAAGCGATGCCTCCTTTCGATTGCTGTCGCTGATTCCTCAAAGCTGATGCTGTTCAATTCGTCCGTACAGAACCACCGTCCTGTCAGTATTCGAGCAAGCAAGGTGAGTGTGATAAAAACGGCTGGACTTGCAGTGAAGAGAATGGTGAAGACTGTATGAGAACTGTAATGTTCCATGCTAGAAAGAATTGACTATGTCTTGCAGAATTTGGGGGTGTACATAACTTTAAATTCTCTCAATCGTTGAACATAAACATAGTGGAATTTGATCATATTATTGCTATGACATCAGCCAGGCACTCGAGAACCTGTAAGATAATTTGCACGAAACAAGAATTTGAAATATGATTGCTCCGGAGAAATCATTGCTCTTCAGTTGTCGAATATAGGCTGGTAGGTCTGTGAATAATAACCGGGACTAGGTGAACACTAAGGGCTAGAAACTGATAGACACAATCTTACTCTACCGTGAACTTCTGTCAGTAAATAATTCAAGCCTTGACCTGAACGAAATGAGCAATCCAGTTATAATATTCGAGGTAAGAGGAAATGTATGGACTCATGCTAGTAGTGCCGGAGAGGGCCGGACAAGTGATCATTGCTTGTTCATCCTGGCCTAACAAGGTCAAAGCTGAGATCAAATATGTATGTTAAGAGCTCGATGTTTCCAAATTATATAGTACAAATACATATGCTCCCAGCATTAATATTCGAAGAATGTGCAGAATTTGACAGATCCAGTTGAAATCGGATCATATCAGTGATGATACATCTGGATGAATGAGGTCATGGCTGTGAAGTTTGACTCTGAAACCATTCTCGCTTCAGATTAGAAACTTCATGCTTGATCGAGGGGTCGCTTTCTACGTCTGCAAGCAATTGTAAAGCAGTATCGGTATTCCCAACCTCTTTGTGCATCAGTGCCAGATTCAAGACGCTTGGGCCAAATCCAGCAGTAGCTGCGATATTCGTCCACTCCCAGGCCATACCATAGTCTAATGTAGACTTCGGCTTTTCGCCCTGCTTGACAAATTCGGCCAATTCCAGAGCACCGAGGTTATGGCAAGCCTCAATAATGCCAGATGATGCTGCCTTCAACAAGTAAACCTTTTGATTTGAGGAGCCTGGTGCCTGGAGTTTCGACAGATGCAGATAGCCCTCAGGGTGGTCTAGTTCTAACGCGGCCTTTCGGAATGCTGCTTCGGCCTCTGGCTTACGGCCCATGCTTGAAAGAATTATGCCTTGATGGACATATGCATCACCCGCCCCATTGAAGTCATGACATTGCTGCGTAGACTTCTGAAACCACTGTAATGCCTCTCGATTCTTCCTCTCACTGAGTAGTACCTTTCCAAGAACCATCATGGCCTCAGGATCGTTTTCATTTTTTGCTAGTAGACTAATACGTATGAGAGGCTCGCGGAAGACAGGTTTATGGATTCCCGTTTTAAGGCCTGCCAAAACAAGCTCCACTGTTGCTGACTTTTCGCCAAGATTAGACGCAGAGAGAAGGATATCTCTAGCCAGTCGCTGTTGCTGAATGCTCCGGCCTCTATTGAGGATTCCTGCTAGGATGGCCAGTGTTGCTGGGCTGACCTTATGATCTGAATTGAGATTAGTCCCACGAGTATTGACACCTCGATAAAGGAGACCTACCCTGACATAACTTCTGCTCCCAGCCACTCTTTGGGCTTTTGGATGATTGGTGATATAACCGCAAGAATTTCATGGCCTCTTCTGCTTCTATATCAATGGCACCAGCCTTTTTAGACATTTCGAGTAATATAATTGGCGGTAAAGACTTCTCTAAGTCATCTTGTGTTGTTTTTGGTGCAACGACACTGTCTCTCTGAGTGGCCTGTTGAGCTTTGGGCGACCGTCTGGCCGGTATATATTTGGATCTGCATTGAGGTTTTGTAACGAGAACGCAAGACTTAAAAACCGCACGACACCCAAAAACTGAATTGGTAGCTCTTTTCGCGGCGTTCATTGCTGCTGTGTCCTGGCACCTACAGCTTCTCCTTTCAAGGTCGAACGTAGTCGGAAGAAGAGGTTGTGAGCTTAGATTTTCTTAAAAAGGAGCTTGCAGTAATAGTTTCATACCATTATGTCGACGATTTATTGTTTTTGATTACGTCACTTCACGTACTTTATGTCCCCTTAAGGCCGCGATTGAGTTGACATAATGAAAGTGAGTTGAAGATATCAGTATCGGCAGGAAGGCGGTGAGGCTCTCAAGCTAGCTTATTAGGGACACCTAAAAGATATTCTGCCGCTCTGTGAGCGCATTGCAGAAAAATTTAGCTCGGCTTGACTCGCCTTGGTATAAATTGTGCAACCCCTCCACAACTCAATAATTTTCCTAATGTTCTCGAGGATTGTCAGTGCAGCGCGAGACCTTCTATCTAGCTCGACAACTAGTGAACACGAAGATAATCGTCAATCCAGCCCTGCAAGCACAGATACAAGTAGATTGCCCGTAAAGAAATTTCTCGTCGTTCCTATGCTAATAGAATATAGTGGTCGCAACCAGAAGAAGCGGAGAATTGCCAGCGATAGGGCAGAATCAGACTAATAGTACACTATCTACGCCTGTAGTGCAAAACTTGAAACGAAAATCACCTCGGTTCCCCCTCACCAAAGATGTCAGCGAGGCCGAAAGCGTGGAAGAAATTGCAACACCGAGCCGATCTAAAAGGAGGAAGGTTGATTCGCCGAGAGTTACGCCAATAAATAAGACGATAATTAGCCCTGAGGTTACACTAGTAGTCGAAATTCCCACGATAGACCCAATACCAGCGTCAGAATTGAGCAATTCGGAGGACATCGTGGAAAAAGCTGAAGACGAGGAACCTTCTTCTTCATCTAGTGCAATAGATAATGAAGTCGTGCCAGACTCGATGGTAGAATCAGCAGATGTCAAGGCGAGCAGTTATGCAATTGACGATAGCGAATTTAGCGAAGAAGCATCATCTGATGAGGGCCCTGAAGAAGAGACCGTTTCACGGTCGTATCCCATACCAATCCCGGATGATTTTCAGGATGAGCACGAAGCCGATGAAGAGGTGGAGGTTGTAAATAAAACCATTGAGATAGGCGAAACGGTACCGGAATCGAAACCCATCGAGGACGGCAACCTGGAAGCAGGAGGAGAAGGCCACATGCCTGGGTCTGTCCAGGTCGCGGAATCGATATTACCTTCCAACCCTGAGCTTCAAGACCTTGCAGATGAGGTTTCAATTGTGGAGGAGGTAGAGACTAGTGCGGAGGAAGTCACGCAGCCGAGTGAGCAGTTGCAAGAAGTCGAGGGACCCAACCGAAAACAAAGCCCTGTGTCATTGGAGATTTCCAACCATACACCAAAGGACGCGAACCAAGTCACTGCGACTCTACTCACTGTGTCGGCTGCGAAATATCTACGAACCGAGTTACCAGCAATCCTACCAGACGATTTTCTGAGAGATGAGGATGACACTGTTGTCGCTCAACAGCCAGCGCTCGTGGTTGCGAAGAAAACGAAGTTTGCTAATGTGCCCGAGGCTCCCAAGACTCGACGAATCGGCACCACTGCATACAAGGTGGAAAAGGTTGAGAATCCGCTTTTGGCTCCACGGTCCCAGACCGCAGCACGAGCTACGAAAGAGTCTTGGATTCAGAATGGTCGCTCAGGAGCCAAAACAAATCCTAACAGGAAACCGTTTTCTAAAAATTTCTTTGTGTCGAAGAAATGAAAAACGATACCCATGGACATGGTGTGGTTGTTGTGTATTTGGAGATGTATCGATACAGTTAGGAACCGATTCTTCGACTGATCGTGCTTCATATGGTTGTGCAATATTGCCCCCATTTCCTGAGTCTGGCCTGCACTTACCCTCGTGACTGGTTACCAGTTGGGAGATTTACTTGGACAAGGCATTCATCAGAGCGGTCTGCCAGGTCGAAGAATGACAGACCATCGATGATTCCTTTTTATTCTTGAAAAGGATGAATGTGCAGATAATTGCTCCGCGAAGACGGAAGTGTATGTACCTGGGATTGCAGGGGATAAATATCCACTCATCTCTTGGTAAATTCAGATTGATAGAATGGCAGAGCAAGCAGCTTGCAATTTTCCCGAATATTGGAACATGTTGGTTGGTGTAGCAAGTCTTTGCCACCCAAATAAAGAGCGTTTCGCAATCGTGGAGTATTAGATCCATGATCCTTAATGTACAAATGACAACAGTGTCATTTATTAGTATACTCTCTCCCCATCCTATCCCGTATCTCCCGAACCATAACTCTCAAGCCCTTCTGCCTCTCCTCCTTCGAGCTACTCAGGAACAAACACGCAACAGGCCAAGCATGGATCCCGCCTTCTTCTTCCACACTTTCAACTCTCATCCCTCCTTCCTCCCACAGATCTAGCAATCCTCGAATTTCGGGTGCAAAAACTTCTTCCGCGCCATACATGACGAAGAAACCCTTCGATGGGCATGCTTTCTGCCACCAGGATACTGCCTTGCAGTTCCCAGGCGATGTCAAAGGATCGTGGACGGAGGTTTGAGTACCTGCGTATTGTGAGGCGTATTGATGGAGATTTACGGCATCGAGGTAGTCGCTTGGGGTATTCCTGTGCTGTGAAGAGTATAATGTCGTCCAAGGGGAAATCAGGACTGCCATTCCGGGCGTGTTTGGAACTTTGGTCTCGCCGTTGGTGAGATGATTGCCATTCCCGTTGCCATTGCTGGGCTTTTCTGAGACTGTGCCGGTAATAGACATGGTTCGTCCTAGGCTTGCAAGATGGAGCAGGAGACTCAAAATGAGAGTGCCACCGGCTGAGTCCCCCGAGACGCATATCTTGGATGCATCTCGGGTGATGGAAAGGACGTATTTGTATCCTGCGATTGCTTCATGAAGTTGGACTGGATATGAGGCATCTGGCACGAGGGTATATTCTAGCGCAAACACTGCTGGATTTTGGAAGCCGCCATATGTTTTCAGGAGACTCAACCATGCGAGGAGAAATTCAAGGTAAAAGTAGCTTGAGCCCATGGAGAACCCACCACCATGAGCATAGTAGATGACTATGTCTGGTTCACGTGATGCGTCGTTGATGATCCATATGCCATTAAAGTTGTGCTAGACATGATGAGAACACTTCATACAGCGGTTATTAAATTATTCGCGTACCTGCTTCACTTCATGCCAATGGATTGGTGAACGAAAGTAGCCATGACGCAACATTCGAAATCTCAAGAATGGCAATGACACAAACTTCGAAAAGAAAACTCGTCCAATGTTGGCTGGGATATAGGCAAATGCATATCGCACGCATCGAATGACGATATCTTCAAACCATGATGCTTGCTGGACAAATGGAGATCGATGTTGTCGGCTCAGGTAGAAGCGATCACAGATGAAACCTAGGGGTAGTTTGATTACTGTGACTCTGTGTTAGCTTATGGAAAAACAGGTTGGTTCTAAAGTTTTGTTGAATTAAGTATTTGAAAACTGACAGGCACAGTAATGGCAAAACTGGGTATCTTACACAAAAATGGAAGCGCTTGTATGCCGCAGAAAAGTGTGGGGATGAAACCGACGTTCCAGATAAGTTGAGGCGCGAGGAAAACAAGAAAGATGAAACAATCGACCCAAGAAACTTGCCCCAGTATCATGATTGGGTTATCACAAGGGCTCTGCGGGTACTGTTGCGTTTTCACATGAAGGAGAAATACAAGCAGAGATGGAAGCACTAAGCTGAGAATGATGACATATATAGCTGAGCTCGATGGTCGGAATCTTAGCGACACGGATAGAAGATCCCTGTTTTATAACACAATCTGTGGGAATGTTATTTTAATCTCATCTCAAGAGACAGAACTTCGGTCCTTTGAGTGAAAGACGATGCCATGCAAATTTCGAGAATTGTAACTTGTTGATGTTGATCAAGGGACAGACAAGATGAAGTGAATGAACTTCAACTAGAACTTGAGGTGGAAAACAAGGATTAACGATCACATGACCTTCTAGCGCGATCCAGAAAGCTGTCCCGCCAAGACATCAAGATTCAACTCTAAAATTTCCGGTGGAAGCACAACAAAGCACAAGCAGTGAATCATCTCGATTGCCCCGCGCTTCTGGATATCTTATACTGTCTTGCGACACCAACCTCCTTCATTACCTCCATTGTACAACATCTAGAAAGGATGCCACTGCCCTTGCAACACCACTACCGTCTGTAGGACCCCTCGCGGATCTCTATCTTGCACAATGTCAGCATCTACAGCAACCACGGCTGCTCAACTCGAGCTCATTGAGTACGTTCGCGAGTTCGGTTCTGCAAGAGCAATTCTAACTTTACGCAGTTCTTTGACTCAAGATGAAATCCCTATCAAGCTTCGGTGTGCCATCTGCAGCAAGCTTGCAGTAAACGCGTTTCGTCTGCCTTGTTGCGATCAAATTATCTGTGAAACTTGTAAGCATGTTCAATCTGTCGAACGAGATGAAGTACTAATCTTAATAACCAGGTCAATCTACCCTCCCTTCATCCTGCCCGGTTTGCGAACATACACCAGTTTCCGCCGATGATTGCAAGCCCAATAAAGCTCTACGTACAACGATCAAGATCTTCCTCCGAACTGAGGAGAAGAAACGCGATGCTCTTCGTGCGAAAGAAGCCAAAGCTTCGCCACCCGCCACCCCTCTCGAGGCAAAACCAACACCCGTCGAACCTACCCCGATAGCAGAGCCAGCTGTAGAAGCGGGTCAGGAGACATCTGCTGGAGCTACTGTAAAAGAGCCCGTTCAGGACGAAGAAGCCACTCCTTTAAGCGCCGTTGATGATGGCAATCCAAACCAGGCTCTGGAAGATGTTCCGCAACAGTCAATAGAGGTGAGATTTACTTTGGACGAATAAGTACATGAGTGAAGTGCTAACGAAATTCTAGGAAATTGCACCAGGTCAAGAAGCTACAGCAGAAGACGACGGACAACAAGCAGAAGAGGGCGCAGATGATAACGAAGATAAAGATGCGACCGAGACTGGAGCTGATGGTGAGAAGCCTGCGGGATTCGGCTTCGATCCTACCGGTGCAGGTGGATTCCCAATGGGATTCGGAGGTGACATGAATGCGATGCAACAAATGATGATGATGCAAAATGGCATGGGTGCAGCCGCTTTTGGCAACTTTCCAATGATGGGTATGTTTTTCATACCTTAACTTTGCGACCTGTCTAACTTCAATAACAGGAATGCCTGGCATGAACATGGATCCTATGACCATGCAGAACATGTTTATGAACGGCGGATTTGGTGCAGCTAGTATGGGCATGGGCGGAATGCCTATGGGGATGGGGATGGGAGGCTTCGATGGCGGAATGGGCACTGGCTTCAATAATGGTTGGAACGGACAACAATCTTGGAGTAACGATAATTCTTTTAATCCAAATGCTGCAGGCATGGGTCCAGGTGATTATGGAGCAAATAACTTCGGAAACGCCTCTCATGCCAATGGATATAATCAAGGTAATAGCTACGGCCGTGGAAATCACTACAATGACTACCAGAATAACTTTGGCTCCGGGTACAGAGGGCGAGGTAGGGGTCGTGGTGGTTATGGTCGTGGTGGTTACGGTCATGGTTCCAATGATGCCTTTTCCCAGCAGTTACCACAACAATTCGGATCTGGACACCAGGCAATTGGTGCAAGTAGTGATACAGGAGCAGTTCCCACCGGCCCTAAAGCTGACTCTAATTCTGGCGGGCCAGCGACTGATGAATTTGGGAGAGAAATTCGTCAAACGTCAGACGAGCAAGATGACACTAAGGAGAAGACTACCGACAAAGGTGATCAAGCAGAACGTCCTGACGGAGAGAAGTCCTTTGATAACGGGGCCAGTGCGGGTGCTGAAGATCAAGCAGAGTATACCGGAGAAGGGGGGCCACAAATCGCGGAAAATGATGGTAATACTATGCCCATCCAAACATTCGAGGAAGCAGAGGCTGCCTACCAAAATTTTGGCTCCAATGGTTACAGCGAAGGATATAACAACATGAATGGCTTTTCGGGTCGCGGTGGTTTTGGCCATTTCCGTGGTGGCCGGGGAGGTTTTGGTGCCATGCAGCCTCCTGTGAAACCAGTTGATGTGCCTATCAATGCTCCCAAGGGCCCCAAAGCAATGCGTGAAGGTCTTCCAAACACGAGTCTTGCTAACCTTAGAGGAAGAGGATTCTCGCTTGCAGCTCGTCCGGGCTCGCGACATATGGATAGTGGCAGTGCAAGTGCAAGTTTAGCCCCAGAAATAGCTGAGAAAGACACTAGAGATCGAGAACGAAGCGGATCACCCAGTAAAGACAGATCTAAGTCTCGAGACAGGCATCGTAGCCGAAGCAGAAGTAGGGATCGAAGACGCAAACATCGACAACGATCAAATTCGCGATCCGAAGACGAGAAAGAAACTGAGCGACGAAGAGAGAGACGTCGAGAGCGCCGCCGGCGGAGAGAGGAAGACGAGGGCGACGATCGACATGATGAGGTTGGCGATGAGGCTCAAGACGAGGAGAATCAGGATCAGCAGGATGACCGAACGAGATCAGCTTCACCAGCAGAATCAAAACGATCAGGACACCGTAGTCGAAGAGATAGGGACAAATACCGAGAGCGTGATAAGGAAAGTGACAGGGAACATAGATCATCTCACAAGCATCGATCAAGTCGTCGTTCACATCGTGATGACAGGTCTCGAAGCAGGGACCGCGACCGTGAACGGGAACATCGCCATCGCCATAGCCGTCATGAATCAGAAGAAATAGTGGATGACCGTGAAAAGAGCGACAGACGACATAAAGACGCGACTATCACTCCTATTGAGCCAACGGCTCCGGCTAGGAAGTCTTCAATTACTAATGGGCTTAATGGAAATAGTATTGAAATAAAAGGCGCTAGCGCTCGAAATATGAGCATTTCAGAAGATATCAAAATCCCAACAGGCCCTCGAAAGGATCGCACATCATCTTCTAACAAGGAACGAGAAAAGGAACGATCAAGCAATAGGCATCGTCATGAAGACACTTCACATCGTGAGTCGCGTCATCGTGAGTCAGAGAGATCATCCGGCCGAGACAAGGATCGCGAGAGAGAGAGAGAAAGGCCGAGGGGAAAGGAAGAATCGCGACCACCAGCTGCTCCAGCTGGCCAAGATCCACATACAATGGAAAGGGAAGCACGAAATCGCGAGAGATTATTGAAAGAAGCTCAACGCATGGCCGGCATGTCAGGTGGACTAGCACGAAAACGAAGCCGTGATGATGTTGAAGACCCAAGCAGTCGCAAAGGCCGAAAGAAAGGAAGACGAGGTGGTACACTTGCTGGGGACGATGAAGAGGCAAGGCTTGCTCGAATGGAAGCCGAACGGGAGGGAGCGCGATGGGCTTAAGCCATGTTGAAATATGATGTGAGAGTATCTTGCTTTCGAGGCGTCGGTATGGGATATATCTGACATACTATCAGATCAAGCACTTCACCATAGAAGCTGGTAGGTCTGCTTGTCTTGACAAGTCTGTAAGGGACAGGTTAGCTTGCTTCAGCAAAGCAAGAGCAATCATAAAGCGCAGCATCTGTACAGTAATCCGCTCACAAACAATCAAGAGCACGTGGTCGTACCTGCCTTTCAAGTACAAGAATGAATATCGTTTCTAATCAATTTTCTTCTCTTCATTATGATTACCAATGTTAACAGCATCACTCATTCTTTCAGATAGTCCATTCAGATGCAAATTATTGCAAAGGCCAATCCTTATGCACATTTTCACGCCCATGGGTCAGAGTCCAGCACCCTCCACGATCCTTCTCCCCGATGCGATTTCTCACAATTTCCCACCAGAACACGGACGAAAACAGATGGATACATATGGAACTCTGAGGATGAGCAATATGTGGTCGTCGATATCGAGGATACACATGATTCAGACAATGGTGCCGATATATTCAATGGCTGTACTCCATGTATAAGGTCGCAAAGTCGTTTGAGTGCTAAGCACGAAGACTCAAAACCTCGATGGACACGAAAGAACCGCCTGAGTCCTTCACCGGGCGTAGGCTGCAAACTTGACAGGAGCGCGGTTGGCAACACAGAGGCACTTAGTGAGGCAACCGTGATATTTGCATCAAACTCGTCGGCGATATCTGCTTACTCGTGGCATTCGGTTGATGTCTTTCCATTTCAAATACCGTCGGATGCATATAGTGGCGACTCGAACGACTCTAACGACTCTTCGGATTTATATGCTTCTGAACGTTTCCCAACGCCATTGCAATCACCACCAAAAGCACATCTAAGGAATACGACTCCAAGGGCTCAAAAGAATCCCCCAAGCAACATCGCGGTCATTACGAGGCCACATGTCCAACAATTTCGACACCCCTATACCTGGCTACCTTTCTCGAGCACGTTTTATGGCACACTTGAACCTGTGATACGAAGGCAGAGAAACATTCATAAGGCTTGGACAACTATTCGGACTAGATCGAGAAGTCTTAGGGAAAAGACAAATCATGGATCTGATGCACGTGCCAGGGGAAAGTTGTGTCAATGGTGGGCAAAAAACAGAGACGTTATGGGAAGGCGTTATACCCAATGCATGCTTTTGCTTGGACTCGCCATCGTTCCAACGGTATTGATTATTATGCTCACCCACTTTAGTTTCAATGGTCTGATTGTAACGTATGTTTCCAATGAAGCAGATGTAATTAGCATTTCTCTAACATCAAGTACAGGGCAAATCCAGTGGGGGTTTTGCCCAAACCTCCGTCAGCAGGTCCAGATCCTGATGCTAGACATCCTGGCCAAAGTTGCACCTGGCCGGAAAATGTGTGTAAGGATACTAGACTGCGGATTGTTTGGAAGAGTTGAGATTCGAGAGAATATTGATTGGGTTTCTGACTATGAGATAGAAGAACAAATGTTGACAATCGCTGTTTTCAATTTCAACGTTCAGACCTATGTTGCGACAAGATTCGGGATTCTTGTATAAACATACGAAAGCCATGAAGTACTCAGTGCGTGACCGAGAAACACCCCCCCCCCCCCACTATTCGGGAAATATAGGGGAACGGGTCATATGACTCATCACGACATGCCCACACCCGTGATACGTCTTCTCAGGGTACATATAAACAGATCAACTTCATAACTCATAGAGCAAGCAAATCTCTACCACAAAGTCATACAAGATTTCCCCTAAACTATTAATGGCGGACCCAACTCTCTACTCATCAGACCAATTGGCTCTGTACGAGAAATACATATCCCTTCCTCCTCGCTTTCGCTGCACCTCCGCAACACCAGCAACCCTTTCTCTGGAATATCTCACCGCATTACACGTCCATCAGGTTGCCCGCGTCCCTTACGAGAATCTCACGCTTCACTATTCCCCTCACCATCGTGTAAGTCTCGATCCGCAGGTCCTCTTCCAGAAGATTGTGGGAGATGCACGCGGAAGAGGTGGGTATTGTATGGAGGGAAGTATCTTCTTCAATACTGTACTTCGGAGTATAGGGTTTATGGTAGAGTTGCGAGGTGTGCGGATTAGACCTAGAGCTGGAGGTGTTCCTGGAGGAAAATTTACAGGGTGGTGAGTTTCGGGAAATGGGGATACAGAAGGTGAAACAATGCTAATACTTGCTGGTCAGGGTACATATCGTCAATGTTGTCACTCTACCAGATGGCTCACAATACATGCTAGACGGTCGGTATTTCCCCAGGAATTCCCCTCCTCGCACGTCGATCTTTGCCCACTAATCCTATAACTTCGCAGTCGCATTCGGCGGAGACGGCCCAACTCTCCCACTCCCACTCGACGCTTCCGCATCACCACCAATCTTCAACAACCTCGGTCCCCAGCAAATCCACCTCATCCATTCCACTATATCCCCGGACCTATGGGATTCCCATACAACAAAGCTGTCACCACAGTATACTAAACCTATCTCGGCGAGCGACGAAAAATTCTGGGTCTATCAGTACAGGAACTCTGAGTTGGCAGAGTGGAATACATTTTACTGTTTTCCGAGCCAGACGCAATTTTACCCCCAGGATTTTGCGGTCATGAATCATTATACCAGCACAGCGATTAACGACGCCAACTTCCAGACAAAGACTTTGATTGTGGTGCGTTTCTTGATCTCGCATGATGGAGGGAAGGATGACGTGGGCAGGATTGTGGGGAAGATTATGCTTGTTAACGGGGTTGTCAAGAGGAATGATGGGGGCAAAACAGAGACTGTTCTGACGTGTAAGAATGAGGTGGAGAGGATCCAAGCTTTAAGTGAGTATTGTGATATTAGATTGGCGGAGGAGGAGATTGCAGGTATTGGGGGAAGTTTGGGAAAGGTGGAGTTGATAGCGGAGGGATAAGAAGAGAAAGAGGAAGTTCTCAGTCTGAGGGTGGGCGATGATGAGTCGAATTGATTAGATTAAAAGTACTAGATTTTATCTCTCTTTTGCAATTGCTAGACTTAAATAGATAAAGTACAAAACAAGGAGCATTTCATGTCTACGTAATGCTTCAGGTATCATTATGAGCTCTACGACTATGCTTGTGTTCTTTTTAAGAGCTGAATCAACGCTCGTACATGTCCTCGGCTTGCTTAAGTTCAAGGCCAGTTCATGTCTATGATGCCATTAAAGCTTGCCAAACTGTCTAAACTCGCTTGCTGTCTCCCGATTGCTGATACAGCACTTCCCTAAATCTCCTTAAGCCCGCCAAACTTGCTACTGTCTGTCAAACACCTCGCCTATTGCCATCGTGCCAGAAGACTTTGCTTCAGTAGTCGAAGTTTCTTTATAAGTTCAAGCCATCTGTAAGTGATTTCATTGCCTCTTGCCATTGATCCACAACCTTTGGAAGTTTCTTGCCGTTCTTGTCCCTGAACTCAAGCCAAATTCTGTCCCTGAAACCACCCTTGCCATTTCTGCACAACCAAAGGCTTTGTCTACCCCGACACAGCCTTCTACCAAGCCTACCTTCGCTCTTCAGCTCCAAAATTTACTCATTAGCTTACTTTGGAGCTTGTCGGTTTCTGTCAACCACTCGTTCATTTGGGCATTGTAGACGAATACATTGATAAAGCGGTCTTCTGTGGCAATAAAATCATGGTTGGTGCCAAGATACTGCTTTTATTAGCAGAAATAATGATGCACTTCTCGGAGTATTGTAGCTGATGTGTGTTGTATAGTGGTTTTGGAGCTTGGATTGTGAGATTCCAGTGCACGTCCCCAAGATATTTGACTGGTATATAGGATACACCAGGGAAGTGTGCATCATGATAGTGATTAATTAGCCGTCTGTTTAGAAAGATCATTCGGTTGTTTTTTCCACGAGCGAAATATTCGCTGCATCTTGGAATTGATCTCCTGTCACTAGATGTTGGTATCGAATATTTGCGAACGAAGATGATATATTCTAGCCCAGGCAGGTCGCTAACAGCAGGCTAGCCACTAGAGTCTACCTCTACCATGTCAAGTGCAAGTACATTAATAGCTCGGGCTGTGAACGCTACTCGCTTGATCTACTCAATTTTGGGAATTTCATGGACCACGATGGTAAGTGTGAAAGGATCGATCTATGACAAGGTCCCATTAGTGACAGGGTTTAAATGGAACTGCGTCTCTCTGAAGTACAACGTATCCAGATGAGGGTGGAGATACAAACCATGGAGACTGCATGAGTTCTCCAGCATCAGGAACTTCTTGTAGTATCTTTTCAAATGATGCTTCCAATGTGCGGGATTATGGGAACATCGGCCATGAAGTCATGACAATTGAACCAGTCCTCCCAATCGATAAAACTTTTTTCCGAATAAAATAGGGGATCAACATCGACTACGCATACCTCAACAATTTTCGGTTCGAGCTTTCTTTCGATTATCATGTTTCGCAATTCTTGGGGTAATTTCAGGAAGAGGCGGCATTCATCAGTGGGTGGGTCACCACTGCAGTGTTGGAGTTGTTGTCGCCCCCATTGACTAGTTCTAGATTCGTAGGACGAAAATGCTGAGATGAAAGATGGTAAGATAGAAAATGATCCATGTTTATAATGTTAGTCTGGTATGCTTTTGATAGATCAAAAACAATTTAACTTGGCTGAAAGGTAGAACTAGACGATTGGTGTGTTTCAGGCGATGTCGAAAATGTCGAAGAAATAATGGCAACACTGTGTTGAAAGTGGGTATGGCAAATTCAACTTCTGACTTATGAAATGGTCACAAAGGTGACAAGTATCTTAAATTCTGTCTTTACAAGCGCAGGCCCATGAAAAGCATTCGAAAAGATGACGTCAAATGGTAGCAAGTCGTTGAGGAGAGAAATGCAAGTCATAGCCTTTATTTGACGCAGATAATATTGCAACGAATTGACCAGAATTTCATGGTCGGCGTTGCAAATGAAGTCTTCCATAGGCATGGAGCAGCTCAGAAATTGTGTTGATGCTGAAGTTGATAGATTAAGCAATCTACCTACTAACGAGACGGCCGGCATTTCTTCGCTTAATTCGGCCAAGACCGTCCCCCCTTCGGCCCGATTGGGAATTAGCGAGGCTATTCACAGTCCCGTCCGCGTTAAGACGCCTCTTTGCTATGCCTATAAATTTTGTTCTATTTATATTCTAGACAATGAAATAGGGGCGGTAAAGTTGGGTTCCTTTGACAAAATATATATTCAATACACCACATTATAGGAGTACGTGCTAAAGCCTGTTGAACACTTTAGCTTTTCTAAAGTATATAACAGTATTAAGACAATTAGTATTTACTCTGCTTAAAATTTATACTATTATATTCCTCCTAGATTTTTGAAATCTTATCAGTTCTTAGTGTAAAAGAACAATTTTGATCAAGTAAAAAGGACCATAGACGAGACTAGAGAACCTATATCACCTGGTTTTAAGCTTTTAATCTTCCGTGATATCCTCAAGTATAGCACCAGCTGTACGAAGAGTCCATTATCTTTCGATCAATGCGCTTCGAGTATTAGCAGAATTTTCATCGTCTTCTTATGATGGCTAAGACTGTTGGTTCAATTCCTTTGGGACTTTGGAGGGATAAAACTCATTATTGTTTGAGGTATAGGTAATCTATGGTGTGAATGAGCTTCAGAGGGCTGGTAGCGCCATACGCAGGCGCTGCAGATAATATAGGGTGAGCGGAGTAGGCAGTTTAATAGACGCTTATCTGATATTAAGGAGAGCTCCTGGGAGCAGAGTAAATACAGGTTTTCCTATGACTAAGCGTGTCAAATCCACAGGTCAAAGCGCCATATAACATGACATAGTCTTATAGTGTTAGTATGTCTCAAGTTAATCTTTGAGGTCTTATGACCGACGCTTAATAATAAGAATACATTTTTATTACGAGCTCCAGCTTACTGATCTTGATGTATTTTCGTCACAGACGTATGTCCTTTCCTTCTATATCTGAGGGCTGGTTGCACAGTGTGTCTCAAGCTTACGCGCAGTCTCCTTTGATCCAATGCATCACACTTTTGGAAGAGGCTCGTAAAATATCGATCTCGGGTGACTAAGAAGAGCAGTAGTAAGCATTCTAGGCAATCTTCAACAACTCGCTTTTGAATACACTTGCCGCGTCTACCATCTTACGACAAGCAACTCAAGAGTCGTGAGTTGGCAAGGAAGAGGTTCTCGCCGGAACTAGCATAAATTACTCAGGGCCATTGTCGCAGAGGGATTCGTGGTAGATAACTTATACTATGCTTTGTTAAAATCAAAATACTTTGAAAATATGGATAATAAGTTCTGGCTTGGTGACCACAAATCTACGAGTAGTTGGATGTCGGGTAATGATCATGCAGGCTGTGTGGCAAAGCCTTGGGAGATCCCAATCATTGGAAATGATGGAAAGATAAGGCTATCGTCTCCAAAGCAGTGATTTGGATGCATATTTGTGGGCTTGGCTGATGTACTGTTTGCAGACACGAGATATGATTTGTGATTTTGACTATTGAGTTGCTCTCCTCTGTTTGCTCTCCTCGTACGGTCGGCATTTAAGTATGGGTCTGTACTGTTAGAAGTCGATACTAGCTCAAACTATCTTTGATACTGTGATTATATTATTACCCTTTTCGTCGGTGGTCTTGATTGTGTAATATTAGCATATTTGTGAAGTTATGAAAATATGATCTCTACTTGAACTACACTCTTTCATGTAACGAATTTGCCAAACATACTCTAAAGATGACCTTTACCTGAACGACGGCGGACCATCAGAAGTCTGGTGCAAGAACACTCGGTGAATCTCAAGTTATACCTTAGATCTTCCTTGCAGAATGAGAGAGTGTTAGCAAGCTCTATGAGAATGCTAACAGAGTCTGAATTACTTTCCAATGGAATGGAAGAAATCTGACTTGATTCTCTTAGATTGTAAGAAATTGAAGCTGAGATTCCTTAGATATAGGTCGCTAGCGATAGTAGTGTACGTCGGGTAAGCCCTCGAGGTCTTACACTCACAAGTTCCAAATATATATTAAAACAGCAGAGATTGCACCTAACTTGAGGGCAGAGACGGTCAAGAGGTAGCAGGCACAAAGTAGATACCAACGGAAAGCTAGGATAATACTTGAATTCTCCTTGGAAATAGGATCTTGGCTACATACAAAATAGTCACAGCACAGCACCTATCCAGCATTTATCAGTCAGCTATGTCTAGCTCTGTCTCCGGAACAGAAATGGTGTTTTGAAACACTTCATCTAGAACTAAGACAGGCTCATAGCCGTCTATAGCTTTTACATGCCTCCCATACGCTTCTTGGCTGTCTTTGTACGAGTACCATTGCTCCGTCGCACCGAGTGTACCTTTGGCTGGATCAATAGCACCAGCGAATTCGTATAGTGTATTGTTCCAGAAGTATATGCAGCTTCCATTTTGCCGAGTAGACAATACTTGCGGGATGATTGGAGAAGTCGACTGAGTTAAATAGGGGAGAATTGGAGTTTTGAGAGTGCGAGAAGATCGGTCAATGCTCGCCACTAGGGTATTGTTGGTCACTTTGGGATCTGGAGACACCACGTTATCTGACGTGAAGAAGATTGGCCAAGAGTATGTATTCGAAATTGTCGTCAAGTGATTTCTAGGTGTTGTTGAGAAAGTTGACGTTCCACGGGTGAGCTGCGATAGCGTTTTGTTGTAACCAAGAGCTGTATAGTTTTGTATATTGATATAAGATAGATCCTGACTCCAGGTGAGCTTCTGAATACCAGAGGAAGTAGTAATAGTTGCACTGTGTGATAAGACTCGACGAGCTGTCAACTTGGAGAATAGAGTCGAATTTGTGGTGTTTGTTGATGTCACCTTGGGTGTTAATTCAAACACCGGAGCTGGCGTATGAGATTCAACAGACTGTAAGTTTAGTATAAGCTTAAGATCTGAGTACGAGGCTTCCTTGACTTACACTTCCAGTCGTTTGATTGCCATTTTGATCTGTCCACACGAAGACGCTAGCAGAGACCGGCCAATTGGAATTGACGGTGCCAAGATTTGTTTTTGAGTCATATCCGACCAATTTTAGCTCAAAAGAATGTGCTTTACCATCACACAGGCTTCCTATCCAGGGGCTGATATCTATTTCAAAGCTCGGAAGATCGTAGGTGTCAATTCCAACAATTGGAACCCAAAGACCAGGACTGATACCTCCAGTGAAGACAATTGGGAAAGGCCAGCTAACGCCTACAAGGTTACCATCGATGAGAAGCTGGACTTCCCTAAACGGGCTACAGCCATACAGAATACTATTATTGAAAGTACCCACAAACTCTGTAACCACGTTTCGAAACCAGAATTCCTCGGCCCCATTCCCCGAGGCCAGAATACTGACTACTGCCCGTTCTATATTTCTTGGTAGCGTCAGGGAAGTCGTTGCGTTGTCACCTGGCAGTGAGAAAGCCGAAGACTGATTTTTAAAAGATGACTGGGATGATATCGGTAAAATTGTATCGGCAGGTGTCAGCGTCTTTTCATCGTCGAAATACAAGACCGAGATCGTGACGTTGTAAAAGCCCGTGAAGACGGAATTGAAGATATTGTCTAGAGTCATAATGACTTTCTGGTTCGAACGTAGCAGCGTGTCGAAGATGGTCAAATCCTTTTGATAGTTATAGAATATCCCAGTTCGCACCGGCATCGCGGTTGTCATTCGCCATACTTCAACATCTCCTAAATATAAGAGTGCTAGGCGATCATAATTTATACCATAAGAAGTTACCGATATATTGAAAATTGTGGTGGTGAATCTGCAATTTTCAGGGGGTGTGTATGATCCTGGAGAAAAGTCAGCAAAGAGTATTGAATAAATCGCACAAATCTCTACGGACCAACATATGGTGTGCCATAACTAGCTGCAAATTCATGCTCGACTATAGTCTGACTGCAACTTACACCCTCATAACTGGCTCTCAGAGGAGCTTCAACTTGAAAGACATCTAGAAGTGGTGTTACTCCAGCATTCCTAGGCTGATCCTTGATCACCGTGGCGGCTGTAAAATCAGCTGTACAACCCTGTAATAGCCATATATACGCGAAGACTAGCATAAAAGCCATTACAATGAACCTTAAGAATATGCTGCCTTGGAGTCATTCTTTGTGAAGTGATTCAAGAGAAAGGATTGAGCCTTGGTTTTGAAGCTGTTGCTTTGGGCTTTTCTCGAGCAGATACGGAAGGTCCATGGTGTAACGTTTTACCCCTTATCTACCAGTTACAGAAGAATGCGCGAAGCGGGGTACCTTTAAGGCGATAGTCGGTTGAATTCGAGGAAAGTGGATGAAGATGCAGGCCAAGGCTTGTCGATCAACCTTGAATTGCGGAACTTGGGGCAATATCACGTGCTTCTAAGAACGGCTCTTGAATAAGCTAGTGTCGCACTCTTAGTGACCCCAGCGGTAGTAGAGATTCTTAAAGACCTTGGCATGTAGCCTTCCAGGGTATTATTTCAAGGTTTAAAATACTGTGTGATTTTGCTTATTTAATTCATCGTGAAAAGTGTCTGTTCTTCCTAGCCAAAATGAACGTGTAATTTAAAGTACAAATATGACTAAGCAAATCACGTGATCTGGACCAACAACTATCTGGACAAATTTGAAGGTTCAAAGTCTCGTGACATGTGTGCGCGGATCGGCGAAGCAGGGTGCGGAGTAAGTAGAGCTCATGCTTATACTTCAGGTCTAAACTTTTCTTTCGACCTGATGTGACTTGCTTCCACTCAAGAACTAACTAAACAGGAATGGCGGCCGTAACAGTCAACCGTTCGCCGTTTATTTCTCCTGCGCTCAATGCACAATTATGGCACAGGTCCACATCTTTTGGCAGGCATTAGCCAAAGAATCAATGAACCCACCATTGGAAGAAACACAGTTTTACTATGGACCAAAAGTAGACATTATTGATTGTTCTATGAGAGAAAAATGTTTCTGTGAATTGCCCAAACCACTTTCCATGTGTAAGCGCTGACTCTACCTCAATCGGAGAAATTGGGGGGAGGGGGGGTTCATAGCCTACATGCAGAGAGCAGCAATTAGCTAAAGTAGAGCACGTCAAAGATAGGAGAGAGGCCTTCTTTTGAAGCTGTGCCGAACGAAAGATGGTGTCAGTAATTTGTGGTTTTTCGCGTTGACTTGAGTCATTATTGCTAATAGACGCGTAACCACGATGCCACAAGATTTCCTATTCGATTTTGACGATTTCTCTCTTTCGAGTATAGCTTTCCCCACATTCTGTGACTAGAACACCTAAAAATGCCCTTCGAGGTATGATACAATACAGTCTAATTCTCGAGCTTTATTAGATACGCTGGAGTTGGCCGAGGAACCCTTCGCTTATTGGGTTTCGTCCCCGCTTGAGCCCCCATCTTCGAAAAGAAAAGTGACGGGTGATGATTTCCGATATCTGACAAGCGACCCAATATTCTAAAGGTGGATCTTTCCCCGGATTTGAATACTGGGCTCGTTTCCATTGCCTTGGGGTTTCGACTATTGGTTCTATCTCCTAATCTAAGAACCCTGTACCCTTGAAATAATGTGGCACAATTTGGCAACCTCTGACTATTTTAATTATTCCCCGCAGCTCGTGCGGATATCCCCACAGTCTGAATACGCGCTCGAATCAGATAAAGTTGTTCGGTATACTTGTGCACGAGAATCCATGTATTTTGAAATGCTAGAGCATTAAGAAGGCGACTTAGCCAAGTGGATATGGGTCTCTCACCAGCCTGGCATGTACTTCGATAAGGAATTGTTGACATGTGAGTAGCTTAGCTTGAAAGGTATAAAAGGAGGGCATATCATGAATGTCCTGCTCATAACGATGATCATTATCTAAGCCACGCCTGCGAACGAGTGCCCGTTGAGCAATCATGTCTTCGCCAGTCACCATTGATGGTGCCCTTGAGGGAAGAAAGATTGGCTTCTTTGCCGACAAAGGAATCATTAAGATCAATTGTATCTTAATGATTTCACTTATTTCTGGATATGCTAATGGTTATGATGGGAGCATGATGAATGGGCTTCAAAGTCTGGATGAGGTAAGTTGATGGGGCCTTTTTACACTTCCCTATTTTGCTCTGTTTTAGCCCCTTCACTCTGCCACTCCTGAATCAATCATGAGCCCTCGCTAATTCAGCGAAATATTTTCAACTTTAAACCGAGACTTTCCTAGATAGTTATAAGCTGAATATCCCGTTACGCAGTGGAAAGAATATTTTAATAACCCCTCCCCAAGCACTTTAGCCTTGTAAGTATGCCTCCAAGTGAAACCGTATTTGTGCTAAAGATCATTAGGTTAAATGCTATCCAACATATTGGTCAATTAATTGCTCTTCCATTTTGCGCATATATGTGTGATCGGTTTGGACGTCGCAACACCCTTGTATCATCGGCTGTCCTCCTCCTCCTTGGGGTCGGTCTCCAAGCGGGTGCTCAAAGTTGTAAGCAACCCAGAACCGTAATCAACAGTAAGATTCTGATATGTTCTAGCCGGCATGTTCATTGGTGCTCGAGGCCTCATTGGCTTTGGAATCGCCTTCAATTTCACGGCAGCTCCATTACTTATCATGGAGCTGGGATTCCCTACACAAAAGGTGAGGCCTTGCGTTAAAGTTCTGCGAATACTACCCCTTAATTCTCTTAGAGATTATAAGATGATTATCTAGAATTTACTTGAATTTCTAGGATAATAATTCGTGTTCTCATTCCGCGGACAAGTGTCCAAGTGTACCTAGAGTTTTAACGCACGCTCTCATATCTTCATCGAAATATCATTTCTAACAGTATGACTGACATGAAATTTCTCGTTAGTCGTCACTTGTAGGATTCTTTAATGCTCAATGGAACTCCGGAGCTATCGTTGCAGCATGGACGACATTCGGCACTTTCCGTATCACAAACACGTGGGCATGGCGCATTCCTTCGATACTACAAGCGTTATCAAGCGTCATTCAAATTTTGATGTGCTTTATGATTGTCGAATCACCCAGATGGCTCATCTCTAAGGATCGTGACGACGAAGCTCGCGACATCATCACCAAGTATCATGCAAATGGGAATCCAAATGATCCAATTGTCGGAATAGAAATGCAGGAGATCAGAGAGGCATTGCGAATTGAAAGAGACGTCATCCACAACACTTCATATATTTCGTTCTTGCGCACAGCTGGAAATAGGAAGAGACTTCTATTGCTCTTGATTGTTGGATTTTTCTCACAGTGGAGTGGTAATGGGTTAATATCGGTATACATTTACGGCTTAATCTACGGAATATTCTCTAACAAATCCTAGTATTATCTTACCCTGATCCTAGACAACATCGGGTACAGAGCACAAGCAACTCAAACACTCATCAACGCTCTCCTTGCAATTTGGTCCTTGATATCAACAGGATTTGTTGCTTTCTTCGTTATAAATAGATTTCGAAGACGAACCTTGTTCTTGGCTTCAACCGCTGGCATGTGCATTTCCTTCATTGGTAAGTATTCATGTTGCATATGAGTTGATCGCGTACTGACTTGAGGGTAGTTTGGACTGGCCTTCAGGCAACGTATGATCAACAAATTGCTGCCACAGGTACTGGCAATCCAGCTCTTGGCAAGGGGGTCATTGCTTGCATCGTATTCTACAACACCTCATTCAACATCGGGTGGACTCCTCTGCAAGTTGTTTATGTCACGGAGATCCTTCCATTCACTCTTCGTGCGAGAGTATGTTTTATTCCAAGAAAAAGTTAACAGAATGCTAATTGGTAATAGGGCCTGGTGTTGTACAGTTTTGCCGTCGCCATTGCTCTGATTTTTAACCAATATGTCAATCCAATCGCTCTCACGAAGCTGAAATGGAAATGTGAGTCAAGATAATGCATGTTGTGTATACCATTACTAACGGACTCTTATAGACTATATTGTATACGACGTCTGGCTCGCCTTCGAATTTGTCGTTGTGTACTTATTGTTCATCGAGACTAGTGGTTCTTCTCTCGAAGAAATCTCGTTGAAGATAGATGGTGCAGATATGAAGGACAAGCTAGGAGATAGCGTTGTCCAGGCAATGCCTATCGATGATGAAAAGAAGGGGACGCAAGCGACCGTGGAAATTGAACGGGTCTAGAAAGGACAGGGTCAAGAGGAACCGCCGGGATTTGCACTAACCTGTCTGGGCCTTTGTGAACGGAAGCTGGTCCATTGAACTGGTTGATGCAATACGATGAGTCGGTATAGCTTGGAGCAAATTATTCTTCGCAGGGAATTCAGAATTGTGAACATCTAGGTTTCATTAATTATACTAGTCCCAAAAGTAGAATGGTTCTGAGTCATCTATTCGCGAGAAAGACATAGAATACCCTGCTCAAGTTCAGACGTATCAAGAAAATTATTTGATTACAACGTTATATTTGAGCATGCCTGTCCACGAAAGTATCGTGAGATCATGTGGTTTAAGTGGGGCACGGTCGCACTTCAGACCGGTGGGTCACACCTGCCACCAAGCGCGCGTCAACCCAACATCAACTACATCAACTACTTTGAATCAACGACTAAACCATCCTAATGCTTCATTTTGTAGATCCACATTGATGGGTCATCGCCACAATGTGCTTGGATCTTGTTGGTGTGAGGCACGTAAGATTATCATAATCAGAGCTAAAAGAGCAGGAGGAAGAGCCTTGAGTTCCTTATTCCTCTTCTCTTGCCGTCCTAGACAGCCAGAGCTTCTCTATATAGAGTAGATCTCTCTCTTACTCCAGCCATATGGAGTTGCCATTGGTTCCCCCACCGAGGCTTCCGAATAGTATATAAATGGCTCTACCTTACGGATATCACGGTATCTATCAACATATCTCGCAATATTTCTACGCTATTGGGACAAGCCCGACACAAGTATTGGGATACTCGAGCAGCGAACTTGTAGAGAAATAAGCATAACATCGAACGTATAGGTACTAATGCTAATTTCACTTAAGTTCGATGAATGTAGCCTGATTATATCGATGCAAGGTAGGTATCATGTGCAAAGTCAAAGGTCCAACTGAGGACGGAAGAATTCATATCATTCTTCTATTTTTAATTGGTCAATTTTTTTAAGTGCCCCAACTTCTCTAGGACAAATCGACAATCCACTAGATTGTCTTTAATATTCTATTAGGGAGCGGTCACCAGGTGGTGTACGACGAACAAATGCTCGGTATTTTCCATCGTTAGTAAAATAAAAGAGAGTAGCAGTTCTCTTGTATTTCACAAATGTTGTCAATATATGTAATCCTGTGAAAATGTAGGAGGAGACCATTTAAAATCAAGTGCTTGAATGAAGGTCATCAAGGAGTAAAGAGAGTCTTGCAATTTGCCTCATCCAATCTAGAAGACCGTCGATGTGGCCAGTTGAGAGTCATCGGCTGCCGCCATTCTACAAAGGCTACAGTATTTCGTAGTGGGTGAAGGCAAGTCTTGGGATCGTCTCGGCTCAACAATCTTAGTGCGTGTCTTTTCCAAACTGGCTTCAACACTTTAAGAGATTGATAAAAGAAAGCTTATAATCCCCTCCGCTCGTTGCGCGGACGACAAAGCAACGAATACTGTGTTCCAATGCCTTCCCATACGCTCATCTCCCAGCAGATCTGAAGTTGGCAGTATACGTCTATGTTGAATGTTTAATCTTGGCTTCTGTCCCGTTGTCGACTCTGCTATCTCTTTATTGTTCTTGCTCTTCAGAAATTCGAAGTTTATGGAGGCTAATGTTCTTGCGAGGTGAATGAGCGGTGCTCTACAAATCATCCCCTGAAATTATGACATCTATCGAACGAGGGTTGAGGTGCTTTCCTCTGTCGTCATATACTATTTCGTAACCGCTTATCTGTATTTATCGTTTTGCTCTTTGTCTTCTTTGTGAGCAACATAGCCGCAAGCAAATGAGATCATCACTATTGGAAAGTGAAATGGGCTATCCTATCTTCACTTAATTAGCACAAACGTCTAAAGCAAAACCATTCATCATCAACTGCACTCTCTAAGCATCAGCAGAAGGCGCAGCTTTAACTTGTATGCCTACGTTGAAGTCACCTGTACTGAAACAAGAGATCTACTACTCTCTTTGGTCCTAGAGTTGCTGCGATTTCTCGTTGTCGTGTCATCTTGGGACTACAGGAAGGCATGGGAATACGAACACGTTGCTTCAAGATGCACCGTGGTTTTCATTCTCAATGATTCTTCTGGTCTGTTGAGCTCGTTGTGCAATGAGGCTCGTGATTCTGTTTCGAGATCGATGCCTGGGGCTGGATCGTGTTAGGGTGTTCCTTCGGACCCAACAGAGACCAGCTTCGTATTGAGGGAAGAAACCTCAGAGCACCTCCATTAGCCGATACTTAAGCGCTCTGATCTGCTTCGTGTGACCGGGTGACGCGTTTCAATTGCTAGCACAGGGGTTTATGGGGCTTGTTGAAAGCAGACTCCTGCGCTGCATTCCCCGACAAGCATTATGAAATCAACGCTCATAATCCTCTTCTCAAGTACTTTACTTCCATTGGATCCCAATTAAGCTCTTTTAGTTCGGTTCTATTCACTTTTTACACCGCTTCTTCATGGCCTTGTCTCAATATGTTAGGGGTGTTGGGCAAGTGCATATTACCCCTCCATACCTGGGATTATTTGTCGAGAGTCAGGTTATTTCCTGCCCGAGGAGCGTTCTCACATTGAAATATGAGGCGATCACGCACGGATGAGAGTCTTGTGGGTCAAGCCATTGGATGTGAGGGAAGTTCTTCTGAGCTTGCCTCAAATTCCACTCGTCCAACTACAAAATTGCTGTGTTCTAGTGCTCTCGCAGAGCCGCCCAAGCCGCTTCCTACAGAGTTGCCGTGTGTGGCTAGAGGTAATCTGCAGCTGAAATCCTTGTCAATATCGAATCTATGGTTAGGTCTTTGGATACAGGGCTGGCTGCCTTAATCATATTGATTTTCAGCGGCCTATTCGCGTCTGAGAATAATTTAGATCGATTACTTCTGGTTATGATGGACTACTGCCATTAGACGTAGGTAGATTGGACTGATGAATGATTATAAGCCACCTGTTCTGTGGGGCCGTCAATCAGACAAAATGAAGGCAATTCGTGTATCTCTGCCTCAACCAAATTTCACCGCTGTTTCTTCTACGCCCCGGAAGACAATAGAAGAACAGGTTGACTGATAATCAGAAACCCTTATTTTAGACTGACGAATGTTATTGTCTTTCTAGCATCTTCCCTCTTGTCGGGGCACCTTTTTATGGACTGTTGGAATCCCTGAAAGTCGCGCCTCTAGCTCTACAGATTTGCGTACCTAGCCTTTGCTTCTTCCAAGTTCGCGCTATAGACTGTGTAGACCTTGCTTCCGGCCAGCGCACCCAGCCTTCCGGTTACTCTTAAGGCTTACAGTAAAGGCTATGCAAGCAGGCTCTGTTGTAAATGGCTTCGTGTTGCACTGGCGGAAGAGGCTGCGGCTGCTCGACCTCGGGAGATAAACTTGTAATTGGTGGATCGATCGCTCATTAATCCTCAGAAGGGAATCAAACCTCTGACTTTGACGGGTCTGTGCATTGAGAGCCGACAAAAGTTCAGGTTCTTGCCTGTAACAAAATCTCTATAAAGGGAGGATCTCTTACCTTCTTTGGAACCATCCAGTCTCAATCTCTGTGCCCTTGCAAGCACTTTTTAAGCCAAAAGTTTATTCCTCTTTACATTTTCAACTTTGGACATGGCAAGACCATCCCAGTCTCGCCCGAGCAACGTTCCATGTATTAATGGAGAATGCCCACAAACTTTCAATCGAAGAGAGGACATGTTAAGACATGTCAAGGCAATCCATGAAGGGGTATTTCATTTCTGTTCAAGTTGCGAGTACAAATCGAAGCGTCTTGATGTGGTTCGGAAACATCATACCAAATATCATAGTAGTGAGTTCCTAAACACCCGATCTCATATTGTCATCTGCATCAGGACTTACCAGGCCTAGTTGAATACACCTTCATGGAAGGGATTGCTCTCGAGAAAGACCGCGGTGAGGCCGACCAAGACAAGTTGATGATCATTACAGATGGTAAGTGTATCGCCATCAATGTATATACCCAACTTCGATCCAAACGCTAAATGCATCCAAGCTACGAATCAAGAGTCCTCTGACTCGTATTACAACATTGATCCTGTGCTTATGTCTAGTGGACAAACCGGTAATTTATCGACTTCCGTCCTAGTCCCATCAGTGAACCATTCGACCAACCACAACAATAACAATTACAACTTCAACCAACTTTTGAGCACCAATCCCAGTCAAGCTCTGGGGTATCACATTCCTCGTCCTGAATACCTAAATGAGCTCCCTTGTGGCGAAATTGTGATTTCTGATGCTGGAAGTGTTCAATTTGACAGGAGCTATCTTGTACAGTACAATTCAGCAGAGAAGCAGAACGGTGGATGGAATTAGAAAGCCGGACTTTATTGTTGAACTGAAGTTATAGGCGATAAGCCTGGATGGCGCAAATACACAGTCAGGCGTATTTATTTTGTTGGTTTTGTTATGTTTTGATTCCTAGCACTAGGTTTTGCCCATAATTGAATTGTTATCTTGTTGCTTCATTTAGAATTGAATTTAGTTATGGTCACTCATATCTCAATTTTTCAATGAATAAAATGTTGTGAGAACAAAATTTGTGCTGGCGACTATTCAGCAGGCTCATTGGTAGATCATGCGAGTAGGACCTAAAACCCAAGACCCCAACATGATCCTCCTTGTACAGCTTACAATATCATCACATCACCGTGAGTTGGTAGTTTCGTAACTTCAGGCAATACAGATTTGGGGGCAGAGATTATCGCCACCATCTGCACGACTCATGCCGGGGCCAAAAGGTAGAAACGTGGAGTCCTAGCATTGTGGCAATCCTCGCATTAGCGACAGTTATATATGCATCCTCATACTTGCCTGCCTATGGACATCTTACGGTCGCAGGTGTTATCGAATCCCGACTCTATGAAGCGGCGGTCTGGAGAGGTATGTTGATATCTGCTGCACATTGCGGACGCACTGAGGTACTCACCGAGATTTCCTATTATGATTGGCTTTTGTGAAGATCTTTCATTGGGTAAACAAGGGTTCCTCTATGGAAAGCTGGTGGGCCAGCTGTTGGGAAGGATTCTGGGAAAGGTCTGAGGCGCGCTTCTGGTGCATCTGTCTGCCGAAAAGATGTGTATGCAGCGTTTAACTATGCATGTTCCTCTCAGCGGTATATTATGCATGCTCGGCCGTTAGAGATGTATTCTAGATCTGCGTCTCTCGTAAGGGTGACCAAGATTGTCGTATATTATCACGTGACACCACCCCCCTCAGCCTCCCTGGTTAGCTCCAGCCTAATTCAGTGAAGTTACCGCATGGCTCCTGTCAGCCAGCACAGATTATGCTCAGGGTATAGCCTTAAATTCTGGAAATAATGCCATCCAAACTGCCGTGTTGTATACGTGTCTGATATTGTCCTAGGTAAGGCTACCTACTGAATCGCAGGAGATGTTCAAATGCTGTCATCTCTTTCTGGAAAGACCGAAACAAGTCTCGTCTGGATACCAAGCAAAGAGATATCCGTATGCTAGTATCTGAATAATTCAATGCAATCGTGTCCATACCAGACAAGCTGCATGGGTCTATCCGGCTCCAAGCGTCGCTGCTGCCGGATCGAGGCAAAGCAATGCTTCTGGCAGCGTCATATCCATCATCTCGATTGTTGTTGTACGTATAGCAAGTTTTCAATGTTTCGGACATCGGTGGCAATGATCGCAAATGGCTGTTCGGCCGCTTCAAAGGCGGCCACAATCACCGGGCCGAGGCCTATCGGTGACGGGTGCCATTGGTTTGGCCCCAAGGATGGAGTGAATGTAAACAAATGAGAGGTAGAGTTTTGAGGGTGCCTCCACAATACCAGGAACCTCTGAATAGTCTCGAACAAAACTTTGATGCAATTATGAAGTGGGGAGGGAATACATTACCAACTGAGGTTACTCTGGTAGCGCTGTACTCGCCCGATTTATTTGTTGTCATCACGACAGACGCAAGTGGCATCACCATGAAATGTCTCATGTATCGAGCTTTGGATTATACATATGCGCTCCCATCAATGCGCTTTCATCCTGAGCGTGAGGCTGACTTGCTCAACATCACATCAGCTTGTCCCTCTGCCGCTCCTAGTTCCTTCCTCATTCCATTTCACGCTCTTTCTGAACGGTAGTACATCTACACCTGGTAAATAGACTTCCAATGTTCAACAAAGACCGCCAGCTTTCCACCTCAGATCTATAAATACAGAGCCGGATGAAACATTGGTCCCTAGAGTCATGGTGCTAGGACAAAGCAGTGAGGGGAGTATCAATGGGACTCAGCTCTTGGTGAGCTGTTCGTGATACTCAACATAGCTACTCACAAATTGGGTTCAGCCTTGTCTTTGTCTCAATGCTTCAAATTTTGATAGTTTTTTGATCATTGTCGTTCGGGCACCATACTATATTCTCCTCCTTTGAGCCTCAGGAGAAGCTCGCAAGCTCCAGCATCGTAAAAACCATTTATATTAAACACTTTCTCGCTGATATTGTGATATTAGACTGATTGAAGTCTATTGTGCTGGTAGTCTGCACGAGTCTCTCTTGTGGCTATGTTCAAGCTGTTGATACCTTATCATCCTTCTTTTGTTGTTCTAGCGACAAAGAACCACACCCAAACTCCTTCTGGCAATCTAGCTCTTGTTTCTTTGACCAGCCCTCAAGTTCGTGCGATATAAGACTGCTCCAGTTGCTCTGCGAGCCATAAAATGGAGAAGGTGATATGTTCATACCACTTCCACGGCAGAAATATCGCCACAAATGTTCATTTGTGCCAGGTTCCCTCCCTCAACTAGTTTTATGCGTTTTCCCCTGCCGCAGTCACAATTTTATCGGAATGTAATAACGTCTAGGTAATTCAGGCTTCCATCAAGGCGCATTTTGGTTCTCATTTGTGAAGGATAAGACTTCGTGTTCGCTATTCGTGTTATTGTAACGCATTAGGTTCTGAAAGGGAGTATGTAGCAGAGCTGGATAGCATCAATTAGTAAAAATCCGGGATTGATGGACTCGTAACTCACTATCTGACTCAATAGTCTGGAAGATCATGGTATCTCACAGGCTGTCATTGAGAAAACGACCGCCCATAACTAGGTCATCAGGGAAACTTCCGCCTGCAATTCTTGATTGATATCTCGAAGATCTCTGATGTCGCTGTTTTGTAGCAGTCGTACCCAGATAACAAGCGTGATCTCGAGCCTAGTAGCTCTATAATGCAGAGTAGTGGTTGAAGCCAAACATTGATTGTGATCGAGCAGAGGCACCAGAACCTAAGCCACACTCGCCACGGGCTCCGCGGCGAGCGGCCGCAAGATTTGGCAAAAAGAAACTCCAAGTCCTTCATGCTATGCGAGATCCGGGAGGCATTTGGTCCTACTTGTCACACACCACTATGCAGACTCCTCAAGCCAAAGCACTCTCCCCGTCCACCAAACATCTTGGAAGGGACTACCTCTTTCCCTCCTCCAAATGACGCCCGTTTTGCAGCAAGTGGGAAAAAGAAGCTTTACCTTTATTAGGATCAACACCATTCTGCGAGATTGGCACCACATTTAATTGTTGCAACTTGACCTCCATCGACTAGCCAAGACGATCCCCTCCATTTGGTTATGTTTATGTGTTGACAATGATAGCCCGTATAATAATTGGCAGATAGAAGCCTTGAGTCCTTAATCTTTCGGCTCCACGGGTTCTCGAGCCAAGGAATGCCATGATTAATCCGCGAAGCTACAGAAAATGGCTCGAGTGCTCGATGGCTTTAATCTGGAATCAGATATGTCGAATTAGACGCACTGGACCCCCCATGGAATCCTGAATGGAGCGCATCTTTAGAAATATCTTCACGGGATCTGCAAGTCTCCATATGAAGTGCAGGCTCAGGTTCCGGGCTATATGGGCGCTGTCGGTCTTGGTAGGTAGATGGTTTCGAAAAGGGAGGGAGCAAACATGATAATGGTCGAATTCTGCTTGGCTGTCAATGTGGATCGAAACTCATCGTCGTGAACGGGAGTCGCATCGGGCATATATAAGAATGTTTTCTGCTGTTTGAATGAAAAAAGAGCCGTCAAGCTCCCTGCCCTCGAGATGGCGTTCCCTATCGCTGCTTCTGTTCGCCTCCCGTGCTCCTTCGACGACTGCCATTTGTCTTTCGCCACGAGCGCCAATCGAAAGCGACACTTGGAAAACAGTCATGGATGGAATAAATTTACTGGTATGTACTAGGAAATTTAGTTCCTGTAATAGCCCAGAGTTCGGTTGTACGCTAGGAGATACCATGAGAATGTATCGGAAAATAACAATGTTCTCATTGATCGCCAAGGCGGTGTTGAAGAAGCTAACTTTCACACAGTGGAGCTAAACGTCCCCTCTGGCGACGACTGGCACGTTGCAGAACCCAGGCAGTTGGATCTGAGCTTTGACGGAAGTCTTCAGGGTAAGACTTAGACATAGGCCACCTATCTTAGCTGAGATTGACATTCCACAGCACAAATTGCTACCTTTGAAGGTCCTGTAAACATACCTCAAGATAATCAATATTTGGCAACGAGGAGCATTTCACCAGTTTGTTGGCCTTTCATCGCTGGGCATGGGGTTTTGAACTTTGCGATCCCAAATTCTGGAGGCAATCAGGCCTTGTTCACGATGCCACTACGAACAAAATAGTTGATTTAGATAACATATTTCTCAGTAAACCCTCAGCGACGAGGAAGCCTACAAGATTATTTTCTAGGTTATAGCCCTGTTCTCACTAGTCTGGTCCTCGGGTTTCTTCTTGACCCATGCTACCTCCCAAACTACATCACCACCTCTGTGCAAGGCTAATATCTCCCCTGTATCGTGGAATGGAGATGGCTGACGGACCCTGAAACAACCCAGTACAACTTTTTGGAGTCACAAAATGACCCCATCAGACTTTCACTCTGTCAAGCCACTCTAATATATCCTCCCTCATACTTCCCACAAATTGGCATCAATGGATATCCTTTCATTCTTCTTCCCCAGTGGGGGATGATAGCTTTAGAGAAAATCTTGAGAGTAAAGATTGAACTTGGGAAGAAAGAGCGCGGTAACTTGTGCCACCACACCTCGAAGAACCATGCCCAATGTCTAGGCAGCCAAGACGGCTGGAAACTCCTCGCCCGAGCTTGCCTGATTTTGAAGGAAAGTGCACGAGGAGACTACTCATAGCGCACACTGTGAGGTTCAATCGCAATTTATGGCAAGCGAAAGATCTCACAAAAAGCATCAACAGCAAAGCATTAGCCCAAAGACTCAGATCCAGTCTCCTATCTAGAAATAGAGACCCTAGATCATTCTTCTATCCTCTATAAGCCATTTCAACTTATTCTCCTGGAAATTGAAGGACAATTTAGCTGATAAGTCAACAATGTCTAGGATAATTAAGGAGTCGCGTACGCAGACTTTGACCTAATTTATTACCAAATAATGACACCGACCCTCTTACCCTGTGCATTCTTGCAGAGCATGTTCGTAAGCACTCAACACATCAATGATCGGCCGGGATGGTGAAAGATCCTTCCGGATGAGGAACATGATGCGGGAGAGCCCGTGTGCGCTACTAGATCCCTGATACATGTATTCTTTGTTTGATGGCTGCAGACCATTGTGAGGAGGCTGGGGATCATCACTGGGTCTAGGTGTGCTTTTCGCGCTTAGAATTCATCGCAACAGACCAAATACCATAATAAAATACTGACCTTAGGCTAAAATTTGGGCTTTCATCCATGTGGAAGACCCTGCGAGTATCTTGAATATTTCCACCATTTGTGGTAGATGCGTCAAACGATGTGTTGCCGACCCTTGACCTCTCGCTTACATGTTTACACCATATCTGGATTTCTATTACGAGGATCTTAGAATCTAGATTGCTTGAATGCATGGAAATAGAACTATTTATGGACTGACGGCAGCGCCCTGACTTGCGACCCAACTTGGCAATCGAGTATTACTCATGGGAGTTCCTACTTCCCACAATGACGAAAGCCTTAAATTTTGAAACTGTATTCGACGGGAGTCCATTGACGCAACCTGATACTCGGAATATTGACAGCGCATAGCGACTCATCAGTTTGGTGGCGGCTAATTCAGCCGACGCAGTTCAGGGGGGTGCGCGGGTTTCAAGTTGGACAACCATATCCAACGATTTTTCCTCCACAAAACAAAGTTGAAAACGCCATAAGAATTTCTCGGTCCCGCAAAACCAACATCTTCATCCCGATTTTAGTGAGATTGCAGAACGACTTTGGATAATATTGATGTAAGTGCCGCTTGGCATCCATGCGCGCCTTTGCTTTAGGCAAATTTTAATTTCACGAGACGACAGCTCAGACTCGTTAGACAGCCTTATTTCTCAACAAACTAGCCTTTTTTTGTTGTTTTTGATCTACGCCACGAGAGTGCATCGCGGGACGGAGTATGCGTGTGTGTGGGCTGCCCTGCATTTTTGCACAGCCTCTCTTCTGTTGCCTGGGAAACCTACTTGAGTAAAAGTTTTGTGGCTAGTGAGTGGCCTTTATGATACATTGCTAAAGGTAGTGTGTCTTTCTAGTCAATATTTATATTTTCACGTTAGAAAAGCTTCTGGTAGATATCTTACATCTTGTCTTATATTGTTCTCAAGAACATTGAGCAATCTCAAAGGAAACTAGACGATCTTCATTTTAGAAAAATTGAGAATAACTCGAGACTGAAAAAAAGTTGGATGTGTATCGTCCCCATGTTGTTGCTATTAATAATCACTTACGTGAGTAATGATATCCCCAGGCAATTTGGTTTGCAACGACAGAACACTACTTCTTGTTACAACTGCTTTCGCGACACTGCTCTCTACTATAGTATTATGCCGCAAAGCAAGAGTACGGGCATTTTCTTTACACACAGCTATCATTGTGTTTATGATATCTTGGATTGGCGATACCTTATAACAGGGAGAAGAGGATTCTAGTCTCTCTTCCGGTCTTCATATGTCCCACGGAATTGTTCCTCCCTTACAGTAGACATTTACAGAGAGGGTGATAGAAAGCAACAACTCCAGGTATGTTTATCAGGAGCAAGTAATAGTACTATTTCTTACTGACGCGGTACCCTCTTCTTCCTACAGTCTCATTGTTCAACAACGATCGAAATATCTTCGAAGACACTAGAAGCTACCTGCTCCTCGAACCACGAGGCTCGAATATACAAAAACGGCGAATTGTTTTTCGAAGCCGTGGGACACTACATCTCCAAACAGCATGGCCACCTCTGCGGCTATATCGAGTCGAAAAGTGTCATCAGATTTATTTTCGGTTCGTTGTGCCTTTCGAGTCAGTAATCATGTCATTACGAAATAGAATGGCATTTCCCTCTTGTAGCGAGAAACAAACCGTAGAAGAAAAATCAGATGTTAAATCTCCAAGTAAACAAACATACGTCGATTACCATACAATGGGAGTTGAGGCGTGGAGGCATCTCGAGTTGTGGAAGGCGGTAAATTGTCATTGCTACTCTGTTAAATGCCTGTGGCAATTGGGCACATTTTACAAAGTGATGCCAGTGTTCACAGAATGAAACTCTATAATTTATTCTATTTGAAAGTTAAGTGGAAGAAGAAAGTACTCTCGACAGAGTTCATTCTAAAAAAAATGCTCAAAACCTAAGTTTCTTAGCCCTCACCACCCGCCTCAAATATCCCAACTTCAATAAGATTTGGCCACATACACACTGTCCTACAGCTAGAAGTGGGTTGCAGATTGGAGTGTCGCAACTATCGAGATATCAAGAGCATGGTCGCGGAAGATAAGCGCGGCAAGCGCTTAAAATACATGGTTTGAAAAGGTGGGACTTTCAGCTGATATGATTTGCAGAAACGAGCCAGAAGAACGTGATTCGAATAACTCGCGTGATGGTCTACTTTGATAACTGTAAGCATCTAAAAGTTGAAGATACACTAATAAACCTCGAAATCCCTTTATGTTGAAGCAAAGGTACCACTGCTAGGAGGCCTAGTCCTCCTTTCGTTATCATTATTTCGGTAATTCTATCTTGTTCCTTTTGTTTGATCCTGTAACTCTTTTATCAAGATGAATTTTGGACGCCATCTTGGCCTCTATACAGCTGTTCTTGCTACAGATTTACCTCTTGAATTGAAAATATCGTCGAAGTCCCGCGAATGTCTAGCAGGATGGTTCCACGCTTAATCAGATTTCTGCACTCGCATTAGGTTATTATGATTGTGTCGCAATGGTTGAGTGATAATAAATAGTGCGAAGTAGATTAATTATGCGACGGCACCACTTTGCACCGGACGGGTGTTCACGTACCTGTTTAAAATTGCAGAAGCAAGCACATAAGTCTCGCGAAATAGAGGCTTGACTAGGGACGAAGAACTCACTCCATGATGGATAGAAAGTGAGCAGCTACGAGACAATCTCTGCATGCCGAAGACGACTAAAGCTGTGCTGACCGGTTTCCCAGAGGTTATGAAAGCCATTCACGGCCACACGCCTCGAACAGCCATATTTCCAACACCAGCCGGGGGATTCAACAATCAGAAAAACCAATTCAACTGTAGTCCTAACTATTTCGTATTGCAGAACTGGATCCAGACTGCACCAAATCAACCATTTGATCCTCTCTTTAGCCTGAAGTGGACATTTGAATTTCTGTCCTTCTAAAAACTGCCCAGCAACTGGTTTATTGCTCTCCATAAATGCTTCAGGAAATCGCGAGCAAGGGCTCTTCAGAAACACAATTCAGGGTTGTTATTCCGAACTAACCCTGAGACGTAACGATAATGACCCGGATTTTCTGCTATATCTATTCACTTGCAGCAGATGATGATTCGCGATTAGTTCTATCGTTGATATTTTAATCACTTTTTTTCCAAGAGTCTGCAGAAGAATTTACAACAGTGGTCAAAATAATTATGACTTTAGAGTTCCGTTCCCCACTATAGTCTCCAATTCTTAAATTACCATCGAGGTAACTTATATTGACAATCTTCGATCTTTATCAGTGACTCTTCTTCACGAGTACACCCATATCGTTGTCAGATGTAAGTCAATCATTTTACCTTTCGGTTAAGAGACTAAAGTATGATATTACGCGACACTAATAGGCTATAACCCAAATAACACTGTATAGAGAATGAGATACTGGGTTTCGAAGGCCGTAATATGGACAAAACAATGTCAAACAAACAACCAAGACCTCTTGCATATTCTAAATGCTGCGGTATCGAAAAGTGTCAAGGCGTCGACTTCAAGTCTCAGATGTGTAGTGTTATAACCACCAATGCGAGTCGTTGCCTAATTAAACTTCCACTTCACCAATTGGTATATATAACGAGTTAGACTATGGTATTAAGTAATTAAATAGGTATCTAATTGCTTACTTCCATGAAAGATACCAGCCCTTCCTTATCTATCACTTGCCTTTACCTTTCTTCCAGCACCAGGTCTAGCGCCCCTACGACCCATTTTTAGCTTTGGAGGCGCTAGCGTCTCTCTATTAATTTACTTCTGAATATCCACCTTATGGTCCTCCTCGGCGCTTATAAAAGGATTATCGTCCTCTAGCTTATCTCTTATAGCAGGCCCTACTCTTTCACCATGCCTACGCTTCCACCCCACCCTCTGCCCTGCCAAAAGTGGTCCCCGATTCTTCATGAATTATACTGCTTTTATAAGGCTCAGCTTAGTGACGTTTTCAGCTCCATTGGTATATAAGTGGAGATCGGTGCCGGAGTTGAGCGTCATTTTCAAGCCTATTAAGCTCACGGTGTTGAAAGCGTCCACCTATAAGGCGCTATTACGTGGCGAGTTGATACCCCACACCCCTTGTATATTATATAACACGTGTATATAGCCTCTTTAGGTCCCCCCTAATACGTGTCGCTTCTATCGAGTCTTCCAATTTGAAGTTTGTTGATGAGATTCGAGCTGACAACCTCACCCTTAATACTGTACCAAGAATAAGCCAGCAGGTCTGGATCAGAAGAGCTAGCGCGATATATATGTTAAAGGGTTTCATGAATTATGAAAACTGATAGGAGCTCGAAACGGAAATTCTCAACTTTTGCGACTCGCATTCAGCTCCTAGCGTGAAAAATGAACAACCACGGCCTGTGACCTACTAAAAATGCTGAGATATGCACCATCAACGAGCGCATGAGGCGCAAGACTCACCTTCGCGAGTAGCGCAGTAGTCGAGATCTGTACCGCCCATGTGGATGAGGCCAATGAATGTTGGCATAGGCAAAACATACATTGGTGGGATTTACTGGACGGGTGCCAGAGATATCTTCACAGAATGCCACACAGGACGCCTGAAAAAGACTTAGACGGATTGCAATTTGGCAAGATTTGCTGAGGGACACAGGGAATACTAGAAATAAGCGGTTAATTCCGATATGGGCTTCGCTATCGAGGTACAAACATTTTATCCCAGATACTACAATAAATATATTAAAGAAAGATTTACTATGCGAATAAACACCGTCCGTGACTTAAGACTTGACCGCACTATCATGAACTGCTAAAGCCGAATCGGCCCTAATGAACTTGTGTGTCAAAGCGGCAAAGTGAACAGGATTTCGAACACTTTAACCGTCATCATAGACGAGCCGACAAAAACGCAAAGCAGAGCGCATGACAGAAGATAATCTATATTTTTCATCTGTAAGATACCATCCAGAAGCTTCTCAATCGATAGAAGCAGAAAGGTGGCCGTCCTGAACAAGGATATCCTGGAATGAAATATCGCCGTGAGCAAAGATGACTGCATGGACAGATCTCATAGCTTGTGCTTGGGAGAAATCCTCCCTCGAGACAGTAGCACAGTAGAGTATTGCTGTATTACATGCATATTCGCCATCACGAGGGCCAATAAGGTGTCGAGGTACACGGACATTGAGAATATGAGTTCTGTTTGGGGTGAATATCTGGTTGGGGCTGATATCTGGATTGTTCCAACTCCTCATGACTTTGAGGTAGTCTTTGAGCCATTTAGTATAGTACTTCTCTCGTCAGAGGCATTCCGTTGCCACAGTTCCTTGAACAACGGCTCACCGGGCACCGAGTTATCAAGATAGAACTGGAGCACGTGAATCTGTCAAATTTTAGCCCAGAATCTCCTGGAGACACGACTGGTCGATGAAGGAATTGGAGGATTTGTCCTGGAGACCGCTCGAGGTTTTCTGTTCCAGGCAAGATCGGAACACAGAATTCCGGAGAGAGCGGGAATTTTTGCCTCGAGGCACAAGTATAGAGGGAAAATGGAGGACGGTTCTTGCTGCTGATAAAGCGGTATGCTGAGAAATGGTCAAGCCGTGAGTAAAGTTGAGTATCAACCACAAGCGTACTTTGAGAGGAGAGTGAACATTGTAAATCGACTTCATATCAGCGGGTTAAAGTATCTTCTGAGGCTTTTAAGCCCTGAAAGGAAGTATTGAGTAACGTAGGAGGCAGTTGAAGTGAAGGCTGATATTTGTGACTGACCGACAGTATCTCTCAAGTGAAAGAGATGCGCAGTGCCCGAGCTTTTAGGAACAAAATTAGTAGATAACCACCTTGATTTTTTGCACTAGCGGATATTGTACGATAAAACCAAGGTGAGCACAAATTCTTGACCTCTCTCAATATTCCGTGAAATTTTATCCCCCGGGTGAGGAAATTCCCAATTAGCCCCATTTTTGAGTATTCTACTCTTTTCGTCTACGGCCTTTGTTTCTACAGGTCGAATTTCCATTGATTGTTCGTGGCGGACTGGATTCCTTTCTGTTATGGCAGGGGGATAAAAATCAATGAGTTGAAGTCATACAGTAGACTGTATACTATACGCTCGCTGACTAGGGTTGACTGAGCTAGTACAAATGCAGACTAGCTTGGAAGCTCCTACATCTCTATCTGTTTTTGGCGGCGACAACACTTTGCGCGTCACCTTCAGGCTTCAAGAAGACAACCTGAAAGACGATACTAAGCTGCGGCCGTTCTCTTGAGCGTAAAGTCATATCGCAATTGCGGCTTCCCTTTCTTGTGTGACAGAGCTCCATTTCTGGATTTTGACCTGCCAACATAGTTGCAGGAACAACTATTAACCTACAGGCACACGACCAAATACCTCAGCATCCTTACTCCACGGTCAAGAAATTTTGAGATTGTGAATCGCTATGGCATACAACGATGATGCAGTGTTGGCCAAGCTGTCAGCTCTGAACGAAACTCAAGAAAGCATTGTAAGTTTCATAGCTATGTTTTCTGGATGTGCGCTGATGCTAACGAAACAAAGGTGACCGTGGCTCAATGGGTCATGTTCCATAGGTAAGCAGATCTACCACCGTCGAGACCCTTTCGCAATCGGTGCTGATATTTTAACTCTAGGAGACATGCAGATCGAACCGGACAGTTGTGGTTGCAGCGGCTGAAGGACTCTGGAAGCAACAAGAGGTTGAACTTGATCTATCTTGCAAATGGTATGTCACTTTACTGTGTAATCAATAGAAAATTTGAAAGCATCCCAGGCCGTTGTAATGCAAATTTACATGCTAATAAATACCCTGCCACAGAAGTTGCACAACAATCGAAAGCCCGCAAGAAGGACGATTTCTTGGTCGCATTCTCGCCTGTCATTGCCGAAGCGACTGCGACAGCATACAAAGGGGCTACAAATGATGTACAGCAGAAGCTTAGACGAGTTGTAGAAGTATGGAGGGCGCGCCAAATCTTTGAGATACCGATTCAGGAATCCGTTGAAGCCAAGATCGATGGTAAGGCCACCCGTCTTTCAGCAAGTCATCCTCTAATCTGAGTAGAATTGGACAAAACCCGGACCTCTGGCAAGCGGATGGGAGGATCAATATTTTCATCATCGAACACACCTTCTGTCCCTGGCGAACTTAGCTCCCTCATCGAGCCCCAACAAACAGTCACAAAACTCATCCTCTCCACTAAGACGTCTCTCAATGGTGCCAATCAGGAATACGATAGAATCACAGATCCCTCAGTTCCAGTTCCATCACCGCCTGTTCACGCAGCACGATTGAATGGAGTCCTCAAGAGCCTGGCGAATGCAGAAGGCGCCGTTGCAGAGGGCATAAAGGCTCGATCCGTACTCATTGAAGAACTCGAGAAACTTCTTAGAGCCAATACCGATGCTCTTGCAGCAGATAAGGCCCAATTGAGCGAGTTAGCCAGTCGGCGAGCACAGATGGACAGAAAGAAGAACGAAGTAGAGGACAGCATCATGCGTGGTTTTGCGCCAAATAGCAATCCTGGATCCCCCTCTGGCCCAGGTGCATCTCCTGGAGGTGGCCATTCCCCAATTTCTCCAGGTGCTGAACCAGATCGTCCTGAGATTGAAGCCTTGACGCCGCCTGGTTACCCACAACCTGAAGGGGAGCCTGTCGCCGAGTTTAATCTCGATGGTAAAAATGGAGCTCAGCCGCCTGCGCAGGTGCTTGCGGAGTCTACGAATATTCCTCAACCTTCCCCAGCGGGGTCCGATCTCCTCTCTAGCTTGTCAACTTCCTATGGTAGACCAGCCACTCCTAAAAAACGAAAGCTGAACATGGCCAATGATTTCGATATTGGAGGAGATGCTATGGATGGCTTAGATGCAGACGTTGCAGAGATGCTCTGGAAGGAAAACAACGGACACTAAAGGATTGGTTGAATACTACAAGGGTTGATGAAAAGTTATGAGATGAAGCCCAGCAGGATCGAGGGTCATGGATAAATCGTGGCCGGGTATTGCATTTATTCTCCCGACTGTGTTCCTCAGTTCGGTTACCGAAGGGCCTTTTTCTAGCTAGCGAGCAGCTGGCTAGTAATATATGCGCCAGCTATGGGGATTCATCCAGACATACATTGGGTTCGTAGGATTGTACTTGTACGTATTCTGGGTTGAGATCATTAGATATACGCTGGTGGTATGTAAGACCAATATGAAACTCTATTTCTGCCTTCAATGTACACTGCAATCGTGATCGCCCCTTTTAGCAATTCAGCCCCCTCCCAGTTACCCCCAGAGTCTTCAGGTTTCTATTTGCCCCACCAGGTCTTGTGTCCCAACACCATACGGCCCATCATCCACATCGAACCTGTTACATGTTGTCAGTCAATACCTTTAAGCCTCATCGCAGCCTTCCGTACCTCCCATAGTGACAATAAATACTCCGTAGTATGCTTTCAACATAGCCCGTCCGCGTCCAGTCTGTCCCCATTGTTAGCCCTCCGTTTTGTGGTGATTCGACTCGAAGCAAGGGGTGGTAAAGGTAGTATGCAACATACTTGGTTCCATTGGCGGATGTGCTGCTTGCTTCCCTCCTGGAACATACGCTGGTAGTAAGGAACACGGTTCTCGCGGTTGACGAAGCTGTAGACAGGATCAATTAGCGGTTGTTCTTTAATTTTGGAAAATGAGGCCATCACGGATGAGGAGGGTCCTGCAGATCACGTAGATGGCTAGGTTGGCGATACAGCTGGAGGTTTAATCGAGAACATTAGAGATATGTACATACCCTGCCATTGTGTCTGTTGTATGAGGATCGTGGGCAATTGAGGTTTTCTTGGTGGTTGTGTGATGGTTCGATGTTGAAAGTCGAAGCTTGGGAGACGGTTAGCGTGGAGGGTGACTAATCACCAGGTACAATTCCTGTTCGCTCCAAGACTTCTCCACAATAAACTTCACTTGCTCCTTTGAGCCTCATATAGAACAACGACATCCAACGTCAACATATTGTGTCAGACATCGACGAATACAATGAAATGGCGACGGCAACTGTTCGGCACACCAATAGGCCATTGATAGAGGCGGACAATGCGACCAGCTCTTCAAAAGCTACTATCGAGGCCATCGTCCCTGGAACTAATTCGATTCTTCGTCGTCGCGCCCAGCAAGAGTTGCATCTATTCAGCCCAATGCACACGACAATGGACGCAGACGCGGACAAATACCGACACTGCTCTAGTCGCTCGGAAAGTCGAAGACGGTGATGAGGAGCTGCACTCTACGATTAAAGAGCTGCCCGCCGAAGACCATTATTTCAGAGTTCGAAGGGTTCTCCCTCGGGCTACTAGTCATATTCTCGATCGCGACGATATATACGGAGAGTGGGGAAGAGAGGCAAGCGAATGGAGTACTGAAGAGCTGGATTTTCATTCAGACTTGAGTCGAATTGGGCCCCACAAGTCAATATTGCTCGATGATAAATACCGGGACGATGCCACCCTCTGGGCTTTTCTTCTCAAATACCGGCGAGAAACGTATGGTTCCGAAGGAGTAAAGATGTTCTGGGACGCAATCTGCTCTAGGAATATTGAATTACCTACTAATGGGGCCCTAGCCAAACAGTTGTGGAAAACGTTTCTGTCACTGGGCTATGAAAATTCGGCAATTTTGCGACAACTGGTTACTTATGCGAATGATCTACACCAAACACGTGGCACCCGCTGGGTTGGACTATATTCCGAGATTGTTCAGCACTACTTATTGAATGGATCTGGGAATGAGGCATTGCTCTTGCATCACCAACTACTTGCACGTCATCCCCCAAAGCCCATGGCCTTTCGTAGAATGTGCCACCTGGTAATCCTTGAAAGATGCAATTGGCCTGCTTTGAAAATCATTTACGAAAGCGTCTCGATACGCAGCGTTTATGACAAGGTTGTCCCAGCCTTGATATCATCAGATCCCCCAGATCTTGAGGCTGCAGTGGGGTGGCACTTCTTTCTCGTTAGTCATAGAGACCTACCCCGTTCTGCTAAAGAGGTGGAACCCTTAGTCAATTATCTACGCTCTTTTGACGTGCCTCTCGCTATCAATCTTATGAAGGGTCTCGCCCAGGCTGGCATGCCAATCGTACCACATCTAGAATACACCACAGCCGCGTCACGAGTGGCAATTAACTCGGTATATGGAGAGAAATTCAATATCCAGCCTCGGTCATACAATGATCAGCTTGGTGCTAGATGGCTTGCAACAAGTTGGGTGCCATTGGACATTGCAATCGGTATTATTCACACCCTTGGACTTCAAGAGATCGGCCCACTTTCTTTACAAGCTATTGCCTTGCGCGAATTCGACCCTAAGATCGTTCATGATAGGATAAAACACCTCAACGATCTTGGAATCTCGATTGGCCAATCGCTCTTCTCTCGAGCCGTGAAACATTTTGCCTGGACCAGAGACAGCCAGAATCTCGAAAGTCTCCTCACCAGCGACCAGCATCCAGACGAGTTAGAAAACTCTGACCTGCAGGAGAACTTGTTGACCTTCTTCGCTGAAAGAGGAGATTGGGTTCGATATCGAAGGACGCTTGCTGTACAATCCCTCCGACACGTAGTGCCTTCTTCGGAAAGGCAAAATCTCATTCTCCGTGTTCACGCTCGGCGCGGAGATCTCCAGAGCGTGCAAGAAAGTTTGTCTCTAATACATGAGACGGGAACGTCGTTTGTAACTGGACGATCGATAGCACTTATTGCGCGTTGTATCCTTCGACCTCGTCGGCGTTCGAATAAACCTACTTCTATCAAAGAATTGGACCTAGCCATTTCAATCATGAAGCAAATTGCCGAGGCGGGGAGTTATGTCCCTGCTAAGACTTGGTCAGAAATACTAAAAAGGCTTGGGATGCGCGGTCACTTCTCACGCTTGCACTCCTTGTCGAACTATCTTGTCGAACATTACACTCCAGCGTGGACTGACGTCAAGTATCTGCCAAGAATGCCTTCCCTAACTCATGCCAATGATGCAAGGCTACCACCACCACCGCCTCATCCATTCCAGCTTATCTTTTCTGCCTCGCTACAGAAAGCTGTGGTCGAATGGGGATTCATTCATGCTTTGAAGAAAAAAAGCAGGCTACGTGTTCCTGATTGTTTAACACTGAAGGATTTATCTACTCACTCACCGCTCTTTGGCATTCAGTTCCTAAGGGATCTTCATATGAAGGGCGTCCCTATTAATCTACCAGCCGTAAAGAGAACTCTCAAGCATCGCCTGACCAAATATTACGGTCTTGGCAAATATGAAAAAGTCTACAATCGTATTGGGTCGCAGGTTCTTAGCTCAAATACAGGCGTGGACGCGGATGTAAGGGCCCTTGTGAACTGGGTTGTTGACAGTGCTAATAGTGCTGGTATTTCACATGGCGCACAAGAAATTAGAGGCCTAGAAGAACGTACTATGGGTGCCGGTGTCATATCGACGTCGTCCGAAGAGCTCGAACGTGACGAGTCTGTTCGCAAGAATAAGTGAGATGGATTCAAGTCAGCCACTAGAGTTGCGTTACGTACGATAGGATCTTGTACTGTGTTCTTCAATGGATGCAAATCGCCAGCGCAATCGAGTAGGTCGATGTAGCGGTGGCAGTGGCTGTGTAATGCAAAAAAAATATAGATCTTGTATGGGTAATCTCCTTGTAACAACTATTTGTAATTGAAAAGAATTAGAAAATCGAATTCAGAAGTTGTACCACTGAGCTTTGGCATATACTTCCTCCTTAATAATCTGTCTAACGGCTCTCGCGAAAGTTAGCTGCTATTCTGTATCGTCGGCGTGAGTATTGTCTAGAGTTTTTATGAGTCTAAATTTGAAAATTGATGTCTCTACCGCCGTATGACTATTAGGTACTAAAGAGCGCGAGGATTTACTCGTGGTCCACAACCTCGTATATAAGTCGTTAAGTATCGCATGCTTTTGAGAACATTTTAGTTTATTATTCTTATAGTTCTAGAAATTTTAAGCTCAATAATTTAATTTAGAAGAACTCTTCTTTTGAATTTAGTTCTAAGATTACCGGTATATATTATCAAAGGCTTTAGAATGTGATCAAAGTATGTTATAATTATATTCTTTCTGTGGTTTACTATATACGTTCACTAGATAGATTATATTCTATATTTAGAGAATAACCTTAAAGTTATTTAATATTAAGAATACTGCCCGAACTAGTAGACAAGTGGTATAAGATCATATGATGTAGTGCAAGGGAATTAGGGAGTAACCCTATATGCATGAGGCAGGAGTATTCTTCGACTCTTTCTCCTTCTTAGTTAGTCTAACTGAGCTCTGATTGTCCAAATGTGCAGCTTCTGGCACTGATCTGTAGCTGTCTCCTTGTGGTCATACCACACTATAGGAGTACGGATTCAATATCTATTATAATTAAGAGCGATTCGGGAAGGGAAATGAATGTGCAGGTATAATTGGTTTTAGTAGTTATGAATATTTTCTCGTTACAGTAGTTATGATCTAGGTGTACGGGGAATTTTATTCATTAGTGGGATGCTTTGAAGAAGTCGGTCTCGGCTAAGCCCCTTAGAATCATCTCATATCAAGCAACTATATTAAGCGACTAAGCTCTTTACTAAATTGTACTTTGATTCACCTACTGCTTGTTAAAGATCTATACATTCTTGGTTACTATATTACCAGGTGTCTCTTTTAAATTCTGTCTTCTGATCTTCTACCACTAATTCTATTGCACCTTTTCTCTGACTGCCAAGCCACGTATAAGGTACTCAATATATTCCACTAAGCAAGAGGATACAGAATAACGAGCGAGGTGGCAACACTAAATTATATTTTACCGCCTTTGATAACTCAAAAGAATTTTCAGAGCACGCTCAAGGGTGAACCGATACGCTCGCGCTTCCATTCTCATTTTCATAGGGTGGCGACGCAAGTATATTGGTCAAGCCCACCTGATTGTCGCTTAATCCTTCTTTCTCTTATACTGTCTGGGAACGGTCTATAATGTAATGAACCAGAATCCTGCGGGCAAAAAGCTGAAAACTGCGAGACTTGTCACGATGAGAAAGTTAATCGCAGCCTACTTTCAAATCAGCAACCGCGACACGAAGCGAAAGTGAATAGAATAAACCCTCTTCTCTGCTTGCGGTGCGTGATCGGGTAACAAGACCTGATATACACGCAATTTGAAACCCAGAAGAACATAGTCATGCCCAACTCATATGCATCACTTCACTTTGCCAGAAATCGCGGCCAGATTCATCCAACATAACTGTAACGTATTGCTATTCGAACATGCTTGAGTTCTTGCTCTTTGCCTGTAATGAACTTTGATATGCGCTGTTTAGTGGGTGCTTCTCTTCCTTGAACAGCTGTAATGAGCCTGATAGGCGGCACTGTGATATTCTAGAGCCGGAAATAATACGAGAAAGCAAATACTATCAGGAGAACATGTTTAAAACTGATTGTAATGAGCGTAAAGTTTGAACAGTGGATTTACGTACCATCATCTACTACCAGAATTAGAAGCAGTGGGAGGTTTTAGATCAAAGGCATCGTGAGGTAGGAATACACACTTTGGATCTGATGGCAACGTTCTCTTATCCCGCTTGCAAATGGGGCTATGTTAATTCATTAGGGGACAAAGCAGAAATGGAGTTGTATCGAAAGAAAGCCGAGGTGCTTACTTCGCCACGAGGCACTCTTGCAATGATGTTGATTGGAGGACAACCTCACGATTTAAGATACCTTCACAGCAACAGAGCACAAAAGACACTTGGCGTTTTGATGCAGTCCATAATTATCGTATCAATGCTGCCATCGGTAGATGTGAAGGGCTCTTTTAATATAGAGTTCGTGACTTACGTCTGTGTGAAAGCCGCTATAATAGCCACTCTCTTGGATACTTGGCTCTCTCTGTTATATCCTCCATCCTGCATCCCAACCTCACTTTAACGGCTACTGCTTCGTGAAACAGTTGAGTGATAGGTCTTCGTAGTCACCTTTTCAATCGAGCTGGCTGCAGCAAGAAAAGAAACAACTGCACACTTTGCATGCTCACGATTATCGAGAAATGTAGAATATTCTTTCATGCAGTACGGTAAGGATTGAAAATTGCTCTTCGTATCTCGACACGGAGTAGAAACAAACTCAAATGTCAGTAGCGAAGGACGCGAGGTCTATTACGGTCTATGAGATCACTCTTATGGCAAAAGCCTTCAATTTCATGTAAATGCATCCCCTGAGGACCCCATGGAATTCCACTTTGCATCACTAGTGCGTTATTTTTTAGCGACATGGTGAGAGGGTAAGCAATAATAGTGTAGGAGAATGTCCTACTAATTGATGGGCCTGCCATTAAGTTGCCGCTAGGCCGAAGAGCCCAATGCCGAGAAATTAAGTTTTTCTTTATTTAAAGGTAGGGTTCTCAGCCAATCCTCTGATACGGGATAATATAACTGCCCCAAGTTGACGAGTAAGAATCAAAACACATTTAGAATGTGTGGATTATGATATCATATTACTTTTAATGTCCAGAAGAGCTCATAAGACCAAAGTCTCTACCATGTTAGACAACACTGACAAATGTTTCAAGGATGTGATGTTTTTCATTTCCGCTTCACCTTCTCACAATTAGCACTTCGAGTATTATTTCTACGTTCGCATGTCATTCACTATTGTTTGATAAGTTGAATCATTGGTAATTGATGACAGTGTCATTTCCTCGTATTTCTACACCCGATTCGACAACAAGGAATAAAGATCATTCACGAAGTCTCCAACTCACAAGCGTTTCCTCAAATGTGAATACAAGCTCAAGCCAACTACACACCAGCACTGTTGAATATAGCTGAATATATGATCCCTTCGAAGAGCCAGTTGCAACTTAGATCCCACTGATTCTCGATTGTTCCTTTGACAAGATTCAAATACTACATACCCAACCTTCACAAAACTCGTGAGGATTAGCCGCGCTTCCATAGTCCCAATTATCTGTTTTTTATCAGCAAAGTAGTGTGACAGGAAAGTATTGCAGACACACTGTGGATATCTGTTACTAGGCGCATATCAGTGTAGATTGGCAAGTAGTACTAGTTGTCGCTCCGGTATTCCATTTTGTGGTCTAACACATTATGTAACCTTTGATCCGTGTTTTTCTCAAAAAATGCAGCATGGCTGTAAAGACCAACGTACACCTCAGGATGAGTTCGGTAAAGCCCCGTCTGAGTTGTGGCAATATCTTCATTTATCCCCACTGTTTCGACCTCTCCCCATCACCTCTTCAAATGCTGCCCGTGTTGCATGATAATGAGACCCTGCTCATAAATTAGCAACGGACCATCTGAGGAAGTAGTATCCCAGTACATCACGATGCCAGCTTTTGGAATTAGGTTCATACTCCTTCCAAATGACAGTTGCTCCCTCCAAATCATTCTTGTGGCCAAGAGCAGACAAAAATCCGTCATGTCTACATGCCTTATTTGATTAGCTATTATCTATTGGATCTGACAAAGATATATCGTACACATAATAAACATTATAGTTGATTCTGTATGAGTTGTCGGCTGGGCAAAATGTTGATGAGATGTACGTAGGGAAAGGCTTCGCCTTTGAGAACTGCCCATGATAGTCGCCTAGGTCAGCGCAGTCTTCACCTGGAGCCATCGACCATGGAACATCCGTTCCAGGATTTTGAACATATGAGCCCGGATGTAAAATAATAGTCTTGGGTCTAATGGCTGATTCGGGATAGCAGGTGTCCTTAAGGAATCTATCAGAGTGCAATGATTTTGAAACATGCGGGGTGAAACTTACCCCGTATTCAGTACGTTATGATGGAACAGCAATGTCTCGCAGAAGGATATTCATTCTATTGTACATTGCCTTAGCTCTGGAGAGGTGCAGATTGCTTGTTCTTACCGTTAGCTACGTTGTGATTGGAGTATGGAGATACTCAGGTTGGTGACACAAATTTGCAAGCCTCATCTCTGTAATTGGCTCTCATTTCTACTGTAAAATCTAGCTCCATCGAGGGTGCGGACCGAGCTCAATCAGTGCTTGCCAGTTAGCACATGAGCGTACAACCTCAACATTAGTCAAATATATAACTCTCAGCACGATGACAATATCTATTTTGTTCGACATGTAGCTTCCTTAATTTAACACGCCGTATTAAAGTCAAAATTCTGATCACTTTTCTCTGAAACTTTCAAGAATTCAGGCTACGTCGACTTTACCCCGGTGTCCTTGTACTTTTCTAGCTTTCTAGGTTTTGTAATATTACAATTGATGTCGAAGACTTTATTTGTCCCGTCCCACAGAGTCACCAGATCTCACGCCAGGGTGTAGTGCTTATGCAAGGTCTATTGGGCATTCCATATTTTTATTTCCACGTAGGTTTTCACGTCTATTTCGAAGACGCCATCAAGTATCTAATGAAACTTTTCTCGATTGTGATCATCCATAGCTACTCATTCAGTAGACCTCTGGCCCCAGCTTACGTTGCCTGAAAGAGGGCAGGCACCTTAAAACTGCAGTAGGAAATGCAATTTCAATCTACCGGTATTTGATAAAGTATCTTTGGCGCGTTTCCTTGCGCTGCCATCTACTTCTACTCTTCACCGTGGAAACTTCCCGGCCCCTTCCCTTGAGAGAAAATCTCTACAGTGATCTCTACAGTGATTTTTGGAGCCTAAAGTGCTGTTCTTTCTCCTAAAAGAAATATCTACAAGTAAGAGGTTCAAGTAAGTGTTGGTGTTTCCGAAGGGCGGTTGGTGACGACTGGCTCAGTAGATCTGCGCACTTCTTGTTTAATTGCCTTGGCGATCCTTATTCTGTTGATATTGCCGTAGGGCTGCATATTTACGGAGCTGCATGAAAAAAGAGTTGCTAATTTGCTCCTTTGGAATCTGGGGTATCAAGAATTGTCTAGATTGTTGACGTCAAATTCAGGCTTGATTAGGCTGAATACTTCGCTTGATGTTACCATTATACAAGTTTTAGAGAGCTACTGTATCTGATATCTAATCGGGACTTCCTACGTACAATGAAATTGGGGCCGGGTGCCACTTTTTTGGTGTTTCGGCTTCGCCACGGTAACTGCCATTACCAGAAGTTGTTTGCTTGGCCTAGACCAAGATTTGCAGCTATGTCTACCATCACTAGCGGTCATTCTAAAAGCGCGACAATATTACTGCTCTTTCCATTTGCGCACCTCATTTTGATAATATCAAGTTGTTTGATTATTTTCAAAGCAGTTTTCCAAAAATGCATCTCTTCAAAACCTACCCAAACTGACAGGTGTCTCTCACAACGCGGCTTTCTTGACCTACATTATGCTTACGCTAGCGCTTACCGTCACTGCTGCCATAATCTCTATCATCTAAGCCGTGCAACTTGGTAATACAAGGCACAGTCCAAGAATGGACATAGAAATGATCTTCAATCCAGAATTGCGTGAGTCATAAGAAGAACCCTCCCTCCTTCTCCGCGTTGGATATCTTTCTGCTCGTTTATATCATCCAACTATAAGAGCATAGGCCAAAACTCTAGGTAAACTTAGGTACTATCCGAGGAATCGAGGCTACTGTCTTATCTAAGGAATTAGATATAAAATTTTCTCCTATCCTACCTAGAACATCCTAGCGGACCATCATGTGATATCTTCCAGAATTAAAGGAGTATTTCGCGCAGAGGGCTGACGTAGGGTCTTATTTCTAGACCATCTATGAGGATATGAGTAGAGGAAGTCCCTTTATATGCAAAGACTGGCCAAAGTTGCATCACCAATGTTTTGCACCTTGATTTTACCAAAGTAAGATGCGGCTTTAATATGATCTGTCTCTTGGGGACTTTTCTTGTGTCCTGTGGCGGGCCATAAGAAGAAAATTGGCAATCGGGTGCACGTGCAAGTGTAAGATGAGAGAAACGGCGGGAAGGGCCATGAAGTATAGATTATTGGCTAAGTGGAGGGTCTTGCATTTGCCGAATCGGCTAGAAATACTTCTGCGTCGGCGGAATAAGACGCCTTCAAAGAAGACTCAAAGCTCACAGTTTAAAACTAAAAGGTGCAAGGACGAGAGGGAGATTTGAGGACACTACGATAATCGGCGGATATCCGAGGAAATGATGGAGATATGCGACATAAGCAAATTGAAGTGCATTTCCATGCAAAATAAGTGTTCGACAATTGCGCCTTTGTAGGCAAGCCTAGCCATACAATCAGAAGACTTAATGCTTTTCTCCCTTCCATTTTCAGGATCATATTTGCTTTCCTACGTCCTGTCCCATTCTATCTGAAGAACATTGTTATCAATGGACTCGTGATCAATGCGATTGAGGTGCAGAATAAGGCAGTTCTAGTAAAGTAGCATCCGCTGGAGGCATTGAGATGAAGTACTATATCTCGCCCTAGGCCTGAGAATGAATAACCCCGGAAACTTTCTTAGTTGAGGTCAAGTTATTGCCTATCTGAGCTCGGTTCACCCTTGCTATTGCCTGTTTGATAATTTGAAATATATTCCAAGATTAAGCACTTACTGCTGAAATCTCTTCCTAGATAATGGAGTTCTAATGAGTGTTTAATCCCAAAAGAGAAACCCAATCATTCGAAATTCTACCGCAAAGTGCTTAGTTGTTGTAGTGAGACAAATCAACAGGCTTACGATGAAACGCCAACCAACAAGTAGTCAGATCTCGCGTTCTTTTTCTGTTTTGAGTTGCACTACGTGAGTGAAAGCGGCTCTGCAGACTACCTACGTACGAAATAGTGCTATCACTATTTACACTTCTAACTCGGCTGAACTCTACCACCAACTGCTTCAAATTAAGTCACCGAACGACTTTCTCAAGTCACCCAATAATATGTTGTCTTCCCGCTTCTCTTAAAGAATCCTTTCTACTGGAATCAGAGCTGAGAATTTTACGAGCAAAAAATATTTGAACCTCAACCCCCCGCCTGCCCCCGCGATATCTGAGCGTTTACAATTATTTGACTTCCCAAATTTAGAAGAAGTTGAGGAGAGATTGACCATACCCCTCATGGTTTTTACTTCTGCAATACTTTCGGATGACGAGATTGACCTTTTCAGACGCCGATTTTAGTCGGCACTCGCCATGCAGGAAACAAATAACAGTCTAACAATGTCCTCAATAGAATACAAGGATTCCCAGATCAAGTTATCAATGCGCAAAAAGCTGCTTATCCCTCATTGCGAGTTAATGTTTTGTAGCTGCCTCCTGAGAGAACCGACCACGCCATGAGCAATGTAGGGACGATAAACAACGCGAGGTAGATCATCCAAACTCAGCCCCTGAGAATCCTTGAGCGCTTCTTTCTCTGAAATAATCACATGGAAAATCAATTCGGATACTTGGGAGATTGGTCTTTTCGATACTGAAGCACGAAAGATAGTCACAGAACCACGAGGCTTGAGCCATCCTCTCCTAGACCTTGATATACATTACAGCTCACAGAAATTTACTCAACTAGACCTACGAGTTGTTTACCTAAAGCACTAACTACTGCTTGATTCAGATGTCGATAAAATGCGATTTAGAGCATCATTTCAAAGCCTGAACGGTGACAAAGAGCGTCTTGCTCCTCAGAGTCCTGATACACCGGAATATATTTTACTTGTGAAGATGACGAAGATTGGTAACAGATTACTCGCTAATATCATTTTTCTAATCGAAGTAGACGTGTAGGGGCTCTGCGCTTAGTTGACTCGAAGCAGATTTTCCACAGGCTTAACTCTACTACATTGCGGGCCGTAAAAACTAGATATGGTTTCAATTGGTTGACAAGACAGCGTGAGGGAGTATAAATTAGGCGTTTGCAAGCTTGGCTGGTGGAAGATAAGGTTCGGCTGCTTCGCACATTGTCAGCGGGAAGCATTCTGGGCAAATACAGGGGGGGGGGGGGGGGGGGGGGGGGGGGGGGGGGGGGGGGGGGGGGCGGGGGGGGGGGGGGGGGGGGGGGGGCATTTACAGCAATTTAATACGGAGAGAGATATTAAGTCACGAGAGATCAATTAGTACAAGTAGTTATCTTGGGAGCGCTAAAGTTGATATAAAACGGTCATGGAAGTCATTTTGGAGTAACTTAGAAGACAAATTAAATAGCTATTCTACATTGTATTCAAAGCCGGTGGCTCAACATAGAACCAGTAAAAACAGCCTCAAGGATTACATAGTTAGAGGGAAAGTGACGTAAAGTCGGTGTTGCGACAACGCTGAAAATCTCATGTAAGGCCCGTAGTCTAAACATCTACTCTCGCTTCACGCCAAATCAAAATTACACGATATCCTTCTTCATATACACCGCAGACGAAGGCCAGTACTTCCCTGATTTATCAGGTTCCGACCATGCCTCATCTACAATCTTATACTGTACGTATCCCCGTCTTGCATACCATTGAGATATTGAATGCTGATCTGACTGTTAGCATGTCGGAAAAAAGCAGGACGTACGGGAAACTCACAACAGGCATTTTTCGTCCTAATGCTTTGAACTTTTCGATCCGAAAAGGGTAGTCGTCCGCTACGGTACTCAACACTAGAGTTTTGGCGGAGAGAGGTGGGCTTGTGGCGATGGATTCGAGGGCATTCATGGCTTGGCGGCCGACGCCTGAACCTGTTTTTGGTGAGCACATATGGACAAGTTGGGAGTTAATGATTATTTTCTGGAGTAACTTACCATGCAAGGCTCGGCTCACGTAGAATGCAGTGATCCGGTACACATCTTTCAGATCATAAGACAATTTTCCTTCGGGATCGGCTCCGTCTGAGTCCAGCGAGATGTGCCCGACTGGAATAAATGGCTTTGAATATGAAGGTGTGATTGGTTGAGCTCGAAGAGAAATTGCGGAATCAGCTAATGGGGTATTCTCATCGGGATATTTGGCGAGGTGTCTCTGAACGAGTTTCTCGTCGGTGGTTGGATCTGGTGAGTCAAGGACCTGAAATCATGAGCTGGAAATGAGAAGAGGGTATTGAGATTGACTGACTATCCAATGAACAGACTTATGTCCCTCCCTCTGTTGTGCGGTCCATTTGTCTTCTACGAACCATTGATGCCAACCGCATGATGTACGTTGTTGGTGCATTCGCCTTACGTGAGATTCCGAGTTCGGGTCCCATGGAACTAGAGACACTTTCGAGATTGGCTTTCCGCCTACATCGGGTAGCTCTTCGACAGCCATGTTGAGTGAGGTGATGAGAGTCATATTGAGTTATACTGTTGTTGGGGGACTTGTGATTTCATACTTTTTTGTACGTTGGTTCGCTTCATGACTCATCTGCAAACTAATCCATTTGTAAAGCCGTATTCCGTATCCGGCAGGTATATGAGCCATGATACTGGACCACTCGGTAACAGTCGGTGTCGAAAACACTCGCCGGAACCCATCATTATTAATGATGACCTGGCTTGAGTATTTGAGTGCAATGTAAATACATGAGGAATAATTAAGGTTCTGACCAATGTGTAGCTGCCAATTCTGTGGGCCTGGATGGCACCATCACTCATTATTGATTCACATCAAACAGTGGGTGTCATGTGAAGCCTCCCAAAAATCCAATGAGAAGAATTCGGTAGAGATCATACTCAAAGTCAAACTCTGCTTGACTTGGAACGTCCGTTGTCCGCTTTAGCGTGGAGCAGGTATCCTCTCCTATAATAACGAAAGAGAGTGAAATTACTCAACACAGGGGTAGACGAAGAAGGGGACAATTCAACACACGGTTCAACACGATTCAACACGGTTCAACACGATTCAACACGGTTCAACACGAATCAATACGATTCAAAACAATTCAACACACATTCCAACACAGCCTCGGCCAACGCACAAAAGAAGGATGCCAAAAATTCAAAAACATAGTCGTACTGAGGATCGAACTCAGAACCATCTCGGGATTTATTCAAATTGTGAACGAGATATCATAACCATTAGACCATACGACTTTTGTAATTGGATGATGAAAATCGTGATAACGAGTATTACAAAGGCACCACACGTCGAGGGTTGAGAGAATATCATTGGCCTTCTTTTCTCTGGTGCATGCCGACGTGGGTCCGAACGGGAGTTCATCGGATGAGCTGGATGGGCTGGATGGCCTAACCGGGTGGATGAGCTGGTGGATGAGATGCGATGCAAGGAACCAGGTGTGATTGAGTAGTTACGGAGCACCAAGTAACATGAAGGATGACTAAGACATAATTCGGTCATCGTAAAAGTCAAAGTGAAGAATCAAAAGTTAAGTAAGAGATAAAGCAAAAAAGAGCAGCAGTCGCGAAGATATACAACCCTAAGGCCAAAATAATATATGCCTTAATCATGAGGCATCAAATTATTACTCGTTGCGACTTCCTATCAAGCAGCAAGCAGGAGCAGGTCAGCCAAGCCAACCGACAACCCTGAATCTCTCTCTCTGTCTTGCCCTTTACCTTTGCGCAGCTCCCGCCGCGAGCTTCGAATTACAACCACTGACGACGAGCTGCAGCAGCATTCATTGCAAATTCATCCCAACTCAACAACACCCCACGCTCTTTGAATTTACATACATTCGTACGTACAACACTACAAACATTTTATCTTCGACCACCCCCATTACTACCTGACCCGCGGTTGCAATGGCAGGTCGTTTCGTGCGCGCGTCGAAATATCGTAAGCTTCATCCTCGTCAGCGGAACGTGGCCACGATAGCACGCTGACCCCGCCAACAGGACATGTTTTTGGTAAATCCACGAGAAAGGAGTCTTGCTATGACAATCTACACATCACTCGCAATGCCTGGGACACGAATTTAATCAAGGTGGGCATCTCTGGTGGCGCTGGGCGCGTTTGACGAGCATATGAGCTGATGGGAACCATTTCTAGGCCAACCCGGAATATCTGTCGGTCAATTGGGAAGCCAGTGGTGGAGGCGCATTCGCAGTTATTCCAGTCAATGAGAAGGGTCGATTGCCCGAGCAGATTCCTTTGTTTCGAGGACACACCGGACCAGTACTGGACACGGACTGGTGGGTTGAAGTGCGCGCAGGCAGAGGGAAATCTGGCTGACAGCATAATCTAGGTCGCCTTTCAACGATCGTGTCATTGCATCGGGATCAGACGACGGAAAGGTATTCATATGGCAGGTGCCGCAGGGGTTCTCTTTATACTCGGATGCCGAGGAACCAGCAGACGTTGCGCCCTTGAGCAAATTGACGGGACATTCAAGGTTAGCCTCGTGGTGGTTACTATGAGGATGGATGAGTGGGAATGCTGACGAGTCGTAGAAAAGTTGGACAGGTCCTATTCAACCCCGCTGCCGAAAATGTTCTAGCCTCTGCCTCCGGCGACTACACCATCAAGCTATGGGATATCGGTTCGGGCAAGGCAAATCTGACGTTGAAGCATGGAGATATTGTGCAAAGTCTCTCGTGGAGTGCGAACGGCTCCCTCCTGGTCACCACCTCGCGAGACAAGAAATTGAGAATCTGGGATGTACGACAAGAGAGACCTGCTCATGAAGGGCCAGGACATACGGGAGCAAAGAACAGTAGAGTCGTGTGGATGGGCGAGCATAACCGTGTGGCTACAACTGGATTCTCCAAGATGAGCGACCGACAGATGGCACTATGGGATGTTGGTAGTGCTGCGGAACCAATTGGAGGATTCACTGTCCTGGATTCGATCTCTGGTGTTTGCATGCCATTCTGGGGTAAGAACTTTGCCTGTCGATATGTGCCAAAATTACTGACATGATTCAAGATGACGGCACCCAATGCTTGTATCTTGCTGGTAAAGGGTAAGTTCTACCCCCTAGATCGTGATGCATCTTACTAAGATATGCTAGTGATGGCAATATTCGATACTTTGAGTATGAGAACGATAAGTTTGAATTCTTGTCCGAGTACAAGTCCGGTGATCCTCAGCGAGGGGTTGCTTTCGTGCCAAGACGTGGTATCAACGTGAGTCGTTTGACAGACATCCCCTGCATCCACGTGCTAACAAGTCAAGGTTCATGAGAACGAAGTGATGAGAGCATACAAGACTGTCAACGACGCATACATCGAACCAATTTCTTTCACCGTACCTCGACGAGCCGAAGTATTCCAGTCAGATATTTATCCCCCCGCGACTGGACTTAAGCCAGCTGTGTCCGCAGCAGAGTGGTTCTCAGGGCAAGATGGCATCCCAGCCAAGATCGACCTGGAGAGCGTGTACGATGGCATTGCTCCGGTCGAGGTTGCATCTGATTACAAGCCACCGGCCGCCGCACCCGCTCCTACCCCAGCCAAAGCACCCGCTCCAGTCAAGAAAGAACCGGAGCCAACCCCGGTGGCGAGAGCGCCTCCACCAACAATGTCTGAGCAGAAAAGTTCGATTGCCGCCATGGCAAACAAGTTCCAGGACGACGGGGTTGATGATGACGAGGATGACGCTTCGAGCTTTGAGGAGATTCAACAGCCCGTTCAGAAATCCATCCCAGCTGCAGCCAGAGCAGAGCCGAAGGCAGCATCACCGGCAAAGGTTTCACCAACCAAGACAGAAGCACCAAGACCGGCACCTGTTTCCTCGACGCCGAGATCCGTCCAATCCCCAGTTGCATCTCCTACTCCAACTCCAGCAGCATCTTCGAGCGGCGGGGTCGAGTCGTCACTTCAACAAATCAAGAGCCTGCTTGAAGCACAAACAAAGACGATCACAGCACAGAGTGAGAAGATAGGACAGCTGGCCCAGGAAGTCGACACGTTGAAGATGAGAGTCGGATCTGGCACACAGGATCAGAGTGAGCGAATCCGACAATTGGAGTTGGAGCTGGAGGCGGCCAGGTCATAAATCCTTCATGTGTAAGCTTTTTTTGAGAAAAGAATCGTGTCAGAGTAGTAGGGAGATCGGAGACAGGAGCACGGCGATGAAATTATGATTGGATGAAGTGCGAAGCAAGCATAGCAATTAAGGCGGCCCTTTTTCTTATTCTTTTCTCGGCGCCTTTTGTAGAGCGAACCGAATCGATCATTGGACGGCTGGTACCATTTTTTTCTTGCGAATGATTGTGATTCTCTGATATCGTTTATCTTGTCTCTTCACGGTCAGTCATCAAAAATTAAGAGTCACAAAACAACTTCCCGGTTTTCCATTTACTTATTCGTTGGCCTTAGATCGCGTTTTTGGACTGGTGAGGCCTCGCTTAAACCCCTTATCGTATTCTACCCTTCAGTAGTAGTTTACATGATTGCACTTGATAGCACACCCCTCTCGCATCGTACTTATAATTTCCTCAACTCGGCCATCCTCGCCTGAAGTTCTTTGAAGTCAGACGAGTCATCGAGTTTGGTCTTGATGATTACGAATCTAGGCCAGGCACCTACGTCGTCACCCGGGCAGACATAGTTCGGCTCCGGCATTGCGCCTCGATCGAAAAAAGCCTTGAGCTTCTCGCTTTTGTAATCCGTGAATCGGATGTGCTGTCCAAGTAATCATTTATATCAGCGTTGGAAAACCATGTTGGGGAAATCCGTGTAACTCGATGTTCTAATGGGGACCAAAGAAGGTGTCTCATTCTCTCATTCTAACTAGGACATTCGAGCTGATTCTCTGAAAATTCCAATAGCCCTTTACGATATTGTCCATAAAAGGTTAGGAGAATAAAGAGATGCTCTATGAGATGGTACTTACATTACACCTGGAAGATTGATTTCTAGAACCTGTGCTATATCGAAAAGTTTTGCCGCTCGTCTCGCACTTTCCAATAATTAGTTTATCAATTCATATGGTGGTGAACTTACTTGGCTAAAGGCGTAATGGGATCCCATGTGTGGCCAAAAAATATAATTAAATTTTTCGTTAACCCTCCAAACGGACCTTGGAGCATCAGGTCCCCTCTCACGTAGCACATTCACAATTTGGGAACGCACCTGCAAACCTCCCCGTGGGTTTTATTGACCATCCTATACATGTGAACAGATTACTGATCATGCCATCTGCCCTGACATAAATTTGTTGTTCCAGCTCTTTGAGATGCGGAAGCACTTCTTGCAGTGTCATAACGTAGCGGGCATCGCCAGTGTCAGCACATGTAACTCCTGCGTTCCATTGCTCTTCATCTGTAGGAAAGCCAACCGACCAACGACGTGAGCACTTCGCGTACTTTTCGGCATTGACAAGCATCCCAGCTAGGCCAGAAAATTCCTCCTTTGGGCGATACAAAGCCTGCATGATGTTAGACATGAAATCAGTCAAGTCATCCATCAGAGAAGTAGAATTGTTTGCACTGGCATTGTTCGCATTGTTCGGATTCTTCTTATCCATCACTCTCAGGAAGCGAGTGAGAACAGCTTGTGATGTGCTCTCATGGAATGGACACGACAGGGTGCCAGCAGCATTACACCAGAACAAGAATGCGGCAAATGTATCATCTGTTGACTGAAGTGATTTCATGTTTAATACAGGGATTTCGTCGTCTGCATCGACCACATAGTCAAGAACAATCCGACCAACACGCTCGGGGAAAATGGATGCAAAAGTCTGACCGATCAATGTCCCGTAGCCTGCACCCCAGAAGTTGAGTAGAGACGCAGTCTCGATACCTTGAGCGTCAGCGCTTACAGCATAGGCATCTAGAAAGGAGATCATATCTCGAGCAACAATCGCTCTAGCCATGTGTTGGCCCGCTTGATCTGGACCGCCAATTGTTCTTTGGCATTGCGCCCGAGCTGTTGGTATTTCCTGTAACGAGCCTGGAGATCGCAAGAGGGTATGTTTTCGATTTGTCGAAGAATAGTCGCGCTAGCTTTGTTGTTGTTGCAAGCACCAGAGGGTACGCTGAGGCCAATACCCCTTGATTCCACGGCAACAACGTCGTAGGTTCGCGGAATGCCTTTGTCTTGGAAAAAGTTGCGCCCAAACTAGGATAAAGACTCGACTGCAGAGGCCCCTGGTCCCCCTGCATTCCATAAGACACACCCTTTGTACGGTTGCTGAGAAGCTGGATACTTGATTAATGGAACAGACGCCCGTAGGTCATTAGGCTTTTGGTAATCTAGAGGAACCTGGAAAGGTCAGAGAGGCTCCGGATACATTGACCCAGCTCCACTTACGTCAAGTATGGAACAGTAGTGCCCTGGAACTGTTGAGCATTTTGTCCAGGTCAGGCTCTGGGACGCCGACAGCCTGGAAAAGGACCCCAAAACATCTCCGGCCCTTCGTATTTTCCGCCCAGGTGGCAAGAATGAGGCAGCGATTGGCAGGAGTGTTAGCCCAAAAAGCTACAGGATAATCATATCGTGGAAAAAATACTGTTTTAATGCTGCATTATTGAAGAAGGCTTGTAACTCATCGACAGCCATATAATATGTTGATGTAAGTTGGGAAGGATCAACTTGGTCGAAAGCCAGAAATCCGTACTAGTACGAGTATTTGTGAGCCCCTATGAAAATTTGTATGCAATTGTTGATTTCCCTTAAAATTGTGTCACGCATTGAAGAAGAATTGTATTAAATGTCCTATCGAACCTGGGAGAATTGGGTTGAGTGTCCTGCCATTTCAAAGTGTATATCCCTGAGTGGCCATTAAACTATAGAATAATCAATCTAATTGTCCTGTTAACTCTGAAATAATGGAGTAACGGGGAGAAGTAACCGGAACAGATATAAGCCCTTAAAGGTGAAGGAGCAGAGTTGGATATCTGAGAGACACCTGTAGGGTTCTTGTCGATGCCACCTTAATATCAGACAACAGCACAAGAGTAGACTTTAAGAATAGAAGTTTCCTCTGTTTCTGTCCCACAGTAAGAGTATAAGTCACGTTTTCTATTGTTATCTACTTACCACACGCAAATGTCTGCTGATGCTGTATCCGACGGATTAGTTGTTTCTCGTTAGTTGAATAGCCAGTCCTCTATTATTATCAAGTACGACAAAACCAGATGATAGGTATAGGTGACTCTTGATTTAGGCCACCGAATGCATCTCTCCAGCAACCGGAATATAGCAGAAGTCGCCGTTTCTATACTCGTTCCTATCATCCGTGTCACCCACCATCCAATCAGACTTAGTTTTAGTATCTGTATGGGAGAATAGGCCCGCATGAATCTTATGGTGGAAATGGTCGATGCCGTTGTTCAGAAGATTGCCGTTATTACGGATATATTGAATCACGTGCCTGCTCTTTTAGTTATGATCAGACTGATAATTTCATAATTTATTATGAGGGGCTGTGACTCATGAGCATCTACCTAGACTATGACGAGAAGATTATACTTAAATCACGGTGTCGCGTATTACTTCCAGGCAAGTCCCGTCTCCAGATCATAGTTGCGCCCTCCCAATCGTGCTCGTGTCCGAGACCTGAACTTCGATCACGCCGGTCAAAGTCATGAGGTTAGCCTCGTTACATCTTCATCCATGACGGAACCACTGTGTACTTACACTTAGTATATATTGTAATAACTCACCACATCTATGTGTCTTTTTCTGCATCGCAAAGAGCAGTGGAGATGAAATTCGGGAAGGGTTTTCATAAAGGAGTAAGCACCGTAATACTCTCTTAGGTCAGTACATTTCTCTTTAGGGTCTACGAACGTAGGCAAAAAACCGAGATAGAGATTTTATACTAGATTAAAGTGACTTTTAGCACTATGTAAAGTAGACCGCGATCTTAAGCTATGACGAAGTAAAGTTTAATAATAACCCTTTGGCTAGTTGAGAAAGGGGTAAACTAGATTACGTATCGGGATAATATAGCCGTAGGCATAAGTTTATATTAAATATTAGATTATCTCCTGATCAAAGGGAATAAAGGCACTAGTACTGGGGCAATTAGCAAAGATTAATCACTTAATTTGATCTACTAAAATTCTTTTTTAGTCACTCGTCTAGAGACATATTTTCTTAAAAGGGAAGGCACTCACTCCCTTATTCTCTAAAGTCATTTATCAAAACCTTTGGAATCTCATCATCATGAGTACGGTCAAACAATCATGATAACCGCTAGAGGTGGTAGCCCCCATCTTGTCATAGATTTGGAGAAGGCAGCTAAGGGAGGGGGCGTAGGATCTTGGACTAGAAATGTAACAAGAGCAGAGTGTGGAATATACTTCGCTAGGATGATGACTTGTCCAGCACCAACATAAACAAGACGGAGTACAAAAACAAGCTCGATCGAAAGGCAAATACGAAAACTGGAAGCTTATGAAAACGGCAAGACGTTTCCCGTTCATCTTGGAAATTTGGTACCAAGTGCAATACCAGGTATTGATGAAGATTGGCCGAGGTTTCTTCTTGGAAATTTGGTACCAAGTGCAATATCAGGTATTGATGAAGATTGGCCGAGGTTTCTTCTTAGACACAATCTCAATTTTTATGGCAAAATCACTCTTGTTGGCGACCTCGACTCCCTCTACGACGGTTGACCGGATTGGACACCCGACAGCTAGCTTCTGTTCAGATTTGGTAAGTACGCAATACGAGCGCAGCAGTGTAATCACTCCTCCAGCTACTGCTGGTAATATCATGAATGACAAGAATGATGGTGATAGTCTTTCGACTCGGGAGGAACTCCTGGGTTTCTTAGGTATTCCAAGAAGGATATTAATAGTGGTTCCAAAAAAGACACCAAATGCTAATGATGCAATTATGGATGTGTGGTTTAACGATACGCGAGACTACACTCTGTCGATAGCTTAAGGTCGGCGTCTGTAAACGAATTCAGTATGTGTGTGGGTTAGTGTAAGAGAGTTGGGAGCTTGACAATAGGATATCGCGTACTAACTTTGACCAATGCCGTAGCAAGATCTATGCGTCTAGTAACTCCCTACAAACTACTCAAACTAATAGTGAAGGAAATCGCGCGGCTCTCATGGATAGTAGATGGAGGAGGATCACATGATATGTCACAGCTTGCACGTGATGTTCCTCGTATTGGATTGTGAAACGTCGCATCCGTCAACCTGCAGGTTTCAACTCAAAATTTCCACCCACCCCTGATATCTTGGATAAAAGAACAAATCCCCACTATGAGATCAGACCGAAGGAAAAAGAAAATCAGGCTGAACGAACTACATTCATTGCATGAACAGGTAAACTGAAATAGATGTATGCTCGTATTTGAGGGGAAAGGAGGAAATAAAAAGGAGGTCCTGTTCTTAAGGCTCGCTCGTAGGAAATGTGATGGAAGGCAGTGTAACATTGTCTTGCTAAGGCGTATATAAGGTTACTTGATATGGCAATTTTAATATACGTGAAGAACAGAACAACGGAAACATGCCCTTTGAATTGGCTTTTTTATGTCTGAACATCCATCCATGCTGATATGTCGAAAGAGTGGTCGAAACAGTGAAGAGGGAAGGAAGCATGGAAGAACTTTCTACGCATGAATAGCTTTCTCGAGATCAGACATTTTAATGGCAAAAAAAGTCTACACATCTTCATCAATCCTGCTACGACGTCAAAGGTTGACGGCAGGAAGTGAAAGTCAATTGGTGTTCTTCCCCCCTTCCTCGGAACTCACTCTGTTGAACCTCATCAAGGCTTAAGTCTTTCGCCCTTTGATAGTTGATACCACCGCGGCTAGGACGTCGCAGCGGGCTTCAATTCTTCACAGCGCAAACATCAAAGCGCATATATATATTCCACACGAGGTGATCTTCGAACAAGGCTGTGCTGTCATGATGCTGAAGATGGCGTTGGATTGCGTGGATGTTGGTGGTGGTGTCGTCTCAGATATTCTGGATTGGCCCCTGCATGATGATCCTTTGCAGATGGGGTCGCACTTGTGTGACTTGCAACCAGGATTGCCTGCACAGACTGATGGGGCGAGAGAAGCGAGTCTTTGAGAGAAATGAAAATGAGGTTTTGTGGTCTGTTGAGCTTGGCGATAAGATAGTGCAAGAAAGATAGTGCAAGAATGAAGTTCCGTTGGAGATTAGCATTTATATTTGGAAATTCGCGGGACGGGAGCGGGAGCCTGAAGTAGACTTGAAAAGCGCCACTTTTCGCGCGATTGGGTGGCCCTTGGCTATTCCTACCATTGAATCGAAGTTCTTAAGAGATAGTTGTCCTAGGGTAATAGGAAGTTCATGTTTATGAGTCTTTCTCTAATAAACACAGATAGCATTTGTATCAGTTGTCAAGTATAACATTTATTCCTTGGACTTACAAAATGAAGCTATTCATAATTATAGTGTAGTTCTCGTTCAATGAATGATCTAGGTACAAGGCAATAGTTTATGAGATAAATCGCTTAAATTCCTGGGGCCCCTTTACTGGGGCTCCTTTACTGGTGCTCCTTTACTGATGCTAATGAAGGCGAGCTGTGAGTTATAAGTCCGCAAAAGACGCAAGCAGATAAGAAAAGAACAATCCGGGTACCTGCGGTCCCGGGCCAAATCCAGGAACAATCGGACTCGTGACCGAGGCACAGCAATACAGAGCCTGGTGGAAGAAGGTACGGAACTGGGAAGGAGGAGTAAGCTTAAATCAGAATGCGGGTGGAGCATGACTTGAACTTGGTCACTTGCACCAACTTATGAATCAAAAGTACCACGTGCTTGAAAGATGTTTGAGAATGGTTTGGATGGAGTGTGGATGGAGCGTGGATTACGTGAACAATCAAGTGAAGATGTGCAAGTAACTTACAAGAAATAGAGGCAGATGATGAGAAAGGGAGAGTCGGGACAGGGGTGGAAGAGGAGCTGCAATTGAAACACTCACACCGATCATGGATGAATCCTCTCGCTCGGCTGCAACATGCAAGTCAGCAGCTATTCATTAGTCCTCTGAGTCGTGAACACGCTAGCAGAAGCTCACCGTATCGATAGAGGATGCTCATGCAGTCTATCAATATCTTCAGCTCCAGTTCAGCTGCCCAAAGAATTTCACTAGTGTTTTTTTGATAGCACTTGTAAGACTGTGCTATGAAGTTTCACGGCCATACTTGATCCTAGACCACTACAGTTAAGGGTACTTCAGAATCTTATATCTCAAAGCCCTCTCAGGGGAAGAGGATCAAAGATGTTCTCCTATCCTAACCAGCACATTTGAATTGATTAGAAGGCTTTAACAGACTGTCCTCAAAATATTAGTACAATTCAAGCTAGTTGTATCCAGAGTAAGTCATCACAGTCCCATGTGCAACAAATCCCCTTTTTTCGTAGTCTTGAGACGCTCTCACGCCATCCTCTTGTCCCCTGCTCCTCACTGCAAGTCATCCGGCTCGAATCACATCTCTCGATGGTCTTTCCTTGATCTTCGGGCGTCCTCTGACCTTGCTATTTTCCGGTGGCTGCCCCTGAAGGGCTGTCTTGCAGCGTCGTTTCCGTTTTTCCAGTGTTTTTCCAAGCCGTGCAGATTCCTCGAAGCCTTGCAACACTTGAAACAAGCTTGCTCAAGTAGCTCAACAGGCTGTATGAATTAAAAACCGCAGCATTTTGACCTTTGACTTTTCTCCTTTTCCTACTCGGATTTTGCTCTGTAACCGACTTGAGCGCGACTCCTCCGACTTGATAACGGCTTACATCATTGGAGTCCACCCTCTACCTTATACCCTCCACTAACCGGCTTCTTTTCGGCCCCCGTAGCACCCGCTCTCTCTCCGTCTCAAACTCGAGTCTCGACATTCGACGAAGGCGACCTCGTCCTCCAACAATCCCTCGAATCCTCAACACCACGTACTATCCGACCCCACGACATCGTAACCTCATACGGCTCCGATTATTGGGCGGTTCTCAACCCCCGTGAAGTTTGCATGCCTGCATCTCTGTGATCATCAACGTCGCACAGCCTCCACCCTCCTTCACCCCCTTCTTCTCGAGCGCGATCACGACCACATTTCTACGGAGATCACCTGCTACAAGTATCATCGACGACAAACAATCCTCACAACTATCTTGTTACGCAATCAGTGATTGTATATATCGATGAGCGTATCCTCCGACCCAGCGAAGTTCCGTCCCGCCTCCGCCCTGTCTCATCAACCTCCAACTCTCTATTCCAGCATCGTCAGAGACGATTTATAGTCGGATTTGAAACCGTCGCCGCCAAACGTGCAATAATTGACCACTTTCTCTACTCTCGAACCTCTTTTCAATTCACTCGCTATAATTACGATTGTCATCCGAATGCAAGATGGAGGGCTACCGACCCTTAAGTTTGACGGAGAGAAGAGCGTCAATGGTTTGCAATAATGTCGAAGATGGCGACCTGTCACCGACATCGCGCTCCACCCTCACGCTCAATACCAATACCAACAATGTGCGACTCCCACCTCGAGTAGACAAGATTATCCAAACCCGTCCACGAGGACCTCCCACCCCGAACATGACCACACCTTCCGCAGACCCAGATTCCCCAACGCATTCAAGTCATGATCCTCCACCACCACCGACACCAGCTGCGAGCCCTGGTCCAGAGCACCCACAGCCAGATTGGAGTGATGCGGGGGATCAAGAGGATATGTTTCTTTCCGAAATTCGACGCTACTTTAAGATGCGATCGCCTCCTGAGAGGACAAGAATATTGGCAGATTTACTGAATATGTGCACCAGCCAGCAACTAAGTTTTGTACGGCAATATGTGGATCCATTGCTGAAGAAGGATCCCTTTACCAGTTTACCGAATGAGATATGCTTACGGGTATGTTTCAATCCCAAATCATCGAAGCTGCCAATGCTAATCTACCTTGCGAACAGATTCTCTCCTGTATCGATGACCCAAAAGTACTTGCGCGAGCATCTCAAGTATCACAGAGATGGCGGGAATTGCTTTCAGACGACGTGACATGGATGAAACTGTGCGCCAAGCACGATTATGGGAGGCGAATGTCTGAGGCTCACATCAGCACCCCGCCTTTTTCCTCATTGAGGCCTCCACCAAATCCAGTCCACGGCTATTTTGACGGAGAATCACCATACTCGTTTCCAGGTGTTATCGCAGCTACCCCATACATCCAAGGCAGTTCGAGGAGTTTCGATAGTGCGACTAGTTCTGCAGTGCTACGACGACCGAAGATGCGTTCATACAAGTCACATTTCAAGCAAAAGTACCTGGTCGAGACGGCATGGCGTACAGGAGGAAGAAACATCGCGAGACACATCACACAAGATCAAGGAGTAGTTACTAGTCTACATCTGACCCCGAAATACATTGTTGTAGCCCTCGACAATGCCAAAATCCATGTCTTCAATACTGATGGCAACGCGCAAAAGACTCTACAGGGTCATGTAATGGGAGTCTGGGCTATGGTTCCGTGGGAGGATACACTAGTTAGTGGAGGTTGTGATCGCGACGTCAGAGTTTGGGACATGTCCACTGGGTAAGATGTCTGATTAAGTAACTGGTGACATGGCTAACCTTCATGCAGAGAGAGTGTTCATACACTCCGAGGTCATACATCCACAGTTCGTTGCCTAAAGATGTCAGATGCGAATACAGCAATCTCAGGCTCAAGAGACACCACACTACGAGTCTGGGATATCAGAACAGGTTTGTGCAAGAACGTTCTGGTTGGACATCAGGCCAGTGTTAGGTGCCTAGAGATCAAGGGCGACATTGTGGTTTCCGGTAGTTATGATACCATGGCCAGAGTTTGGAGTATATCAGAAGGACGATGCCTCCGCACTCTACAAGGTCATTTCTCTCAGATCTATGCGATCGCCTTCGATGGAAAACGCATTGCAACAGGAAGTTTGGACACCAGTGTTCGGATATGGGATCCAAACAACGGGTATGTGCATCCAAATTGTCGCAAAGTTACCTACTAATTCAAGTTCAGTTCTTGTCAAGCTATCCTCCAAGGCCATACCTCTTTAGTTGGCCAACTCCAGATGCGTGGGAACACACTAGTTACCGGCGGCTCTGATGGATCCGTCCGAGTGTGGTCATTGGAAAAGATGGCACCTATTCATCGTCTAGCCGCTCACGACAACAGTGTTACCAGCTTGCAATTCGATGACACGCGAGTCGTCAGTGGTGGAAGTGATGGAAGAGTCAAGGTTTGGGATCTGAAAACCGGCCAGCTGGTCCGAGAACTCACAGCCCCAGCCGAGGCGGTATGGAGAGTTGCTTTCGAAGAGGAGAAATGTGTGGTCATGGCTAGCCGGTCGAATCGAACCATCATGGAGGTTTGGTCTTTCTCACCCCCAGAAGAACAGATGATGGAGCGGGAAACTTATCCGAGACCACTCAGCGCAATCGAGTACCGGTCGACAAATGCCTCAGACCAAGCCATGTCGGGCTTGACATCTCAAGAGGCCGCGTATGACAAGGATGATGTCGATATGAAAGATGCAGGACCTTCCACTGCACCACCGCAAGCTACAGGACCGACGTTCTTCCACGAGGAAGACTGAGCCAGTCACTGACCAATCGAAGTCTCTATTACCCGGGCTTCAGTCACAACGTTTCTTCGAATCATATCAAATTATTAATGATTCTTGGTCGTAACCAACCAGGCTGGGAACCAGGTTCACAGTTAAAAATAAAAACTATGTATCTCTGTGATGATACACAGCGACTCGACTCGATTTGATATCGATACAAAACAGGCCGATGGATGTACATATTCAGTGCCCAAGGCTCAAAGGAGTCTTTTCTACAATGCCGGTGCATTCCCAAGGAGTTTGATAATTGCCAGATACCAAATGGAAAGTCGGGGTTTACATGTTTTCAACGTTGCATGTTCAGAGGATTTCCCCCAATTTGCTTTTGCATGGAATAACGGAGTAGCATCAGAGACCTAAGGGGATATGGGGACCTTTTTGATCTGGAGAACAAGGATGGGGAAACAAGATAATTGCATTAGCGTCTCTGGGAAAGGTCTTCTCTTTCCTTTTCTTCTACTTTTCACATGGCGTGAAGAGTTGAGCGAGAAGAGAGATGGGGTATAGGTATATAGAACAACATCCTTGCTAGCGAGAATTAAACATTGGAATCACAATAATTGATATAATGAAAAGGAGTTGAAGGTGAAAGGAGATTCATTGGTACGGAATGTGACATGGAGAGGCTCAAGACATCACGGAGCGCGGGTGGGGCAGGGATTGGGCTTTAGTCACGTGTTGTCGGGAACTAGCGCAATTGAGCTCCCGCCCAACGGCCAACAGATTTGACATCGGATAGCGAAGCTCGAAATTCTGCGCGAATCTCTCTTCCTCCTCCTCCCTCCTCACCTAAATCATATCGTCAACAACCACCACCTTTTCTCTCCTTCGTTCGTTCACTCTCACCATGTTCTCGAGAGCGTTGAGGACGAGCCGTGCGGCAGCGCCGTTACGCAGTGGTGCCATTCCCCGAGCTGCCCTTGCAAAAAGGACTGTCACCACTGATGCCGCGAGTGCTCATGCGGATAAGGATGCGGTGCCAACGGTAAGGAGGAATATCAATTGAGTCGATAGAATGGTTCTAATTACTGTGCGCGATCCAGGAAGACACCAAGCCTTTCCAGGTTCACCTCTCAGACGAATCTTTCGAGACCTACGAGCTTGATCCACCTTCATATACCCTGGATACCACCAAGAAGGAATTGAAGCAGATGTACCATGATATGGTTTCAATGCGGTGAGCAAACTCAATACTCGAAGCCGAGAGGGCAACACTGATTGAGGGACAGACGAATGGAAATGGCCGCCGACAGACTCTACAAGGAAAAGAAGATTCGAGGTTTCTGCCATTTGTCTACCGGACAAGAAGCTGTCGCCGTTGGTATCGAACACTCGCTCACCAAAGAGGACGACGTCATCACTGCCTACCGATGCCACGGTTTCGCTCTGATGCGTGGAGCTTCCGTCAAGTCCATCATCGGTGAATTGCTTGGTCGCCGAGAGGGCATCGCATATGGGAAGGGCGGTTCTATGCACATGTTCACCAAAGGTTTCTACGGTGGAAACGGTATCGTTGGTGCTCAGGTGCCGGTCGGTGCCGGTCTTGCTTTTGCGCATCAGTACAATGGAAACAAGAACACCACTGTTGCGTTGTATGGTGATGGTGCTAGCAACCAGGGTCAAGTTTTCGAGGCTTTCAACATGGCAAAGTTGTGGAAGCTCCCAATCCTCTTCGGTTGTGAAAGTAGGTTGTTTGGGACCATTTTCCTACAGACCATGCTAATCAAATGACCCTAGACAACAAATATGGTATGGGAACTGCTGCCAACCGATCCTCCGCTCTTACCGATTACTACAAGCGTGGCCAGTATATCCCAGGTCTCAAAGTTAACGGAATGGATGTTCTCGCCGTCAAGGCCGCTGTCGCATACGGAAAGGAATACACCGCTGCCGGCAATGGACCTCTCGTCCTTGAATATGTCACCTACAGATATGGTGGACACTCTATGTCCGACCCTGGAACCACCTACAGAACCCGTGAGGAAATCCAACGCATGCGATCCACCCAGGATCCAATTGCAGGCCTCAAGCAGAAGTTACTCGAGTGGAATGTCACAACTGAGGAGGAGCTCAAGACCATTGACAAAGAGGCTAGAGCGGCGGTTGACAAGGAGGTTGCGGAGGCTGAGGCTATGCCACCACCAGATGCCACGCCCCAGATTCTTTATGAGGATATCTATGTGAGAGGAAGTGAGCCACAGCACATGAGAGGACGGACGTTGGAGGAGAACTACTACTACTAGATAGTTCGTTTTGCTGGGAGTGATCTGGACGTGTTTCGTTAGGAAGGGAAGGGATTTTAGTTGGTGATTAGACGGTGGGAAGAATAATCTGTATATTATTGCGAGGCTATGGGCCCTGAATGCAGAACGTGACAGCAAGTGTGCAGTCTATTTACTCTCAAGGAAGTCCTCTCATTTCTATGTTATGGCTCAGGCCGTCCTGCTAAGTGGCACTTTCTTTCCCAATTGGCACACCAATCTTTTGTTCTTTTGAAGTTTCATTCTGTTTTGAACTTCTCAGACTTGGTCACTACTCATTGGACTTTCGTTAAGACGCGAAGCCTGGATCGATTGCTAGCTGGCTTCTCCATACCGGAAGGGACTTTCTAATGAGCAAACCTGTACTTCTCTATTTCCTACGATAGTCGAGTTCGTCTTTATGGAGTCTCGTTTTAGTTGCTAACTAGAATTTAGTTTTAGTTCTCTTGTTACCTCCGCCATTTGATATTTTTGAAAGTGTGATGTTTGCGCAGGGTCGGGTTGAGGTTGATTCGGTTTGAAATGCCGTCGTTGGGCTTTGCTTTGACTGTATAGACTAGTGTCTTTCTGTCACTGATGTAGGCCGGTATATATACTCTCCTATAAGCAGGAGCAAGAAAGGGGTCAGAATATGATACGATTAAATTACCCTTCTACAAAGGCAATTCCTGTACTCGCATACGCTGCGGACTTTTTGAATTAATGATTCGATTGGTTAACTCCCAGCGATAATTTACTCCCTTGCTAACCTTGCAGCCCTGGTTGGCATTTTCAGCGTGGCGGTCTAAGCTCCTCGGCTCTACAACGTGGTTGACGCATCGTCAACAATGAATAGTTCTTGTTCCATCTGAAAGGTGGTATCGCCATATTTGCTTGTGTCGATACACTCGAGCTCATTGTTGCCACTTCATTAACACCATTTTTTGGGTGCATACTTCGGTGCATAATTTGTTGTCGCGAAAATGATCTGCTCCAAGTGTTCCAATATTCATTTCAAGCAGGTTTGTGACTGCGACCTTCCGCTCAATTTGATAACCGTAGAGGAAAACAATGTCACCGTTGACATATGGGACAGCTACTATTATTTTCACAATGAGAGTAAAGATGATCTAAAAGCTTCTGCAGATGATGGCTGCCACTTTTGTGCCATGATGTGGGGAAATTACCAAAGTAACGAGATACCTCGAGCGCATTTCGCTCCAACACAGGTGTACTCTATGTTACCATGGACGAATGACCACCCGTTGAGTACAGGATGTACGACTGAGAGGATCCGCAACCTCCATCCCCTCTATTTGTTCTGTGAAGACCATTTCAGTCATTGTCCTATTGTTCAAGAGTATACAGGTCAGTGTTACTTTATCCGCCGTGAAATTTCAACCTAACACCACGTCAAGGGCCGCTCAAAGGACTACTTGAGGATCTGATCAATTCTCAAAACTTTAGTAAACCTCAATCGCAGACCGCAGACAACGAGTTTAAAAACATATTATACGGCAGAGGAACGAGTGAGCGGTCTAAACAGTCCTCATGGGAAGATTCCAGCACAACTTCAGATGACAATCTGGCTCTTTCCCGACTCTGGCTCCACAATTGTCTTCGACACCACAAACCATGTATTAATCGATCTTTTGACCCTCGAACCCTCACGAGAGTCACAAAATAGAACGGACACTAAAGAGAGGGTGGGTAGAAAATTCCTTGAGAGGTTATCTTGTCATTGCTATTTGAACGTTTGAATTATCTTTTGATTTGGGGGAAATCTGCGTACTTTTATATCTACTGAATCTCTGCCATCGAGCCGAAATGCTATAAAGGAGCTTCTCACGACATTACATCTTCAAATGGGCTTCATTCAACCACCTTGTCCTAAGGTAACGTTCTCGAATTCATCCAGCCAGTATTGCTTTTCACTTCCTCACCGAATCCATTTTCAATTAGTCCATAGATCGCCTCTTGATTCATATCACTGAGCTAGGGATTTCTGTCTACATTGTTAGTAACAGTCATTTTACGAGAGCAGTTTCCTCTCTAATCAGATATTGAAAGGCGGGTGTATAGATGTGAGTGAAGTGCTACACAAGTCTTCCCGGATAGAAAGGAGGGAATGCTCACTTGACAACACCGAATGTCCCAACTTTCTCAGACACCGTTATCATGAAATATGAAAGATATCTCTTGATAGGCTGAACGTAAGAAAAGAAGAGGCCGCCGGACAGGAGGGATGGGGCTCTGGGGATGTTCGTTGCATTTCCGAGATACACAGAAGTGGAAACTTTCTGCTCTAGAGACTGCGGGGAGAATGATCTTCGAGGTACAGCACTACGAGTATAAACTATGCATACAAACTTTCTCGTGGAGTAGAGCAAGAGCAGCATCTCTAGTAAGGTTCAAAACGCTAACATGGGCATCTTAGCTACGTGTTCCAGCAGGCTTTTTAGAATTGACAATCACTCGAACACTTCCAAAAATCACGTTTGACTCCTCGACCAGATAATAGAAAAGAATCAAAAGATTAACAGGGTATAAATCGAGATTGTCCGGATGGTAGTCTTTAATAGCATACATCACATATGGAAAACCTCCAATTTGCTTCGCTCCTTTATCATCTGTGCCATCTTGTCGTGTCCAGCAGCGCTCACCACTTCTCGTATCTTCATACCATCGTAATTCTTGATTCTACACTTCGCTCCGTTTAGGAGCAGCTTTACTACAGATATTTGACCTTCGCATGCTGCCATTATTAGCGCCGTGTTCCCATCAATATCTTCGCTATTGACCTCAGCTCCCATTTCTAAAAGCAGCGTGGTTACCTTGTGGTACTGTTGAGAAACTAACCGGATCAACAGTATACTACCTGTATTATTGATGACATCTACTTCTTCCACCGAATATAATAGCAGTTCCAGGATGAGGTTGTGGCCATGAATAATAGTTCGATTACGTCTCACCTTACCAGCGAGCCTGACCCTAAGCTTAATCTAAGAGAGCTTAATAGGTCTACAAAGTGGTCCAATTAGTACAAAAATAATGGCTTCAGATTGGAGGCTTCAGCTAGATGGTAGCCAAAACAATCGTGTATGATGCGTAACAACTTGATAGATAGAGTCTTTTTGTCTAGAAAGACCAAAGTCAGGCTGAAGCCGAGAAACATATAGGGGTCCATTTTTTACGCCGCGTACGTCTTGAAGCCGAGTTAATGAAATCCTCAAGGCCAGGCCCCTGCGCCACCCTCTGGTCTCTGCGCACCCCATTCGGCCTGCACAAGGAACGATATACTAATATGAGAAGGAAATGGTATGGACGCTGATTGAATAATCGAAAAATTCTAAAACCTTGTCTATTCTTATATAACTTCTATGCAACTAAAGAATCTTTAGACCAGGCTCGAAGATATTCTCGACACATGTTAGTACAATTTCTCACGGCCTTACATAGGCAGCAGATAACTTTGGTTGTTGGATCAATAATGACTCGACTAAGATACTTATATTCCTTACAGCCAAAATTATTAGCATCCTATTAATCCAGTGATTTTCTTTAGTGTACTAGCCTAATGAGCAAGAAGCGATTGGAAATTGTCCAAGTGCATGTATTGGGATAGAGGTCTACCAGAACCCAACGAGAGCAACCAAGTAGCCAATACGGGGATGCGAGCGTCATTCAATGGCGATAAGAATAAAAGGCCATGAAATCACATGTAAAATACGTAGCTCGAATCTGCAACGGAATGTTGAGCTAAGCGAGCTTTAACGAACTTACTTAGGCGAGAGCTATGCATTCAAGACTGTCTCACGATCGAGATCTATGTAGCACCAACCGTAAGTAAGATTTACACATCGATGTATGTCGACGGCAATTTTATGCAATTTCTTTCTTGACTACTTTGCAAAAAGGTATTTGCAACTAGTAACTAGTAACTAGCAACAGCTCTTGGATATCATTTTGGACCTTTGAAATCAACGTACGCCTTTTCGAAATGCACGAACCCTCAAAACGCCATGGATCATACACAGATTGCGTCCCAACGCCTCCAGAAATGCTTGCAGATAGCCCCCTGAAAAGTAACAAATTAAGCTTCATTCCCCGCAAACTTCGCTTTGCACTCGGCAGCCCATTCCTTTGCAGCCTCCTTACGCTCAGCAGCCTCCTCTGCATAGAGTAAGAAGTCGTCCTCGCCAAGCTCACTCGTTTCCTCCCACATTTTCTCAAACTCCGCGTCCTCGAATCCTGTGTTTGGAATAGCCCAAATGTTCTCTCTCAATCTCTTGTGACGTTCACGATCCTCCTCAATGCGCTGCTCGACTTGCTTCTTGTCTAATCTAGGGTAGCCACCATTGCTCTTCGACGCGGGAGTAGTGTTGGCCATGTCGGTATCTGGACCAAGTGGGCTCGACATACCGATGGCGTCTGACTGAGTATCGCGCTCCTTCAGGCACTCCTCAATCTCCGTGACGGTTTGCGCGAGGAGGAAAGACTTTGATTGCAGACCGTGAAGAACCTTTCGTACCACCTTGACATTCGCAGCACCGCTTCCATCTTCCGGCGCAACCGCATCGACCACCCTTAAGATATCCCGTTGCATCATGCGCACGTAATCGTGGTGATTCTCCCTAGCTGCCACATCGCACAGGTGCTCGATGAAGTACATGATGTTGGCGCGGTTGTTCATGCTGTTCTGGCGTTCGAGTTGCTCGAGGATACAGCTGTGGAGATCTTCGTCCATGTCTCGGTACTTCAACGCATATTGCGCCGCCTTGTTCGCGCTCGTGACGGAGGCATTGAGATGTTGGAGGTGCTGGGTAAAACGGATACGGACTTCGAAGGGATCCATGCCAGGCTTTGCGGTGGTGCCGTGGCCGCGATCTGGGATGGGAATGCTGTTGCTCTGCGTCTTCTTCACCTCGAGCTTGTCGTTGCTGGCATTATTGTTGCTCTGAGAAGGATTGTAGAGTGAGCCTCGGTCGTATTTTCTGATCGGGTAAGAGCTACCTGGGCTGTATTCAGTCGAGGTCAAGGTATATGGGTCAATGGGTGATCTCTGGTTGTTGGTTGGAATTGACTTTGATATCGATCTCGAGTCAGGTTTATCAGATTTATTGAGCTTGGGCTTGGGTTTGTTCGCTTGTCGATTTGGCTTGGCTTTCGGACCCATTATTGCGGGAGCTAGTGGTACACTAACGGTTCGTAGTGGTGGGGTGGCGGTGAGAGACGGCAAAATAATTTATCCCACTTCGACCGTGATCGGAACTTTAGAACGTCTTTGTGCCAATATCTCGAATTGATTTTCAAAATTGACCCGTGCAGTGTTTTCAAGATGGTCACAAGTGGGAAAGACGAATCAGAAATGACCCTCACGGTCTTGGGTTGTGGTGAGTTTGTGCTTGTTTTGTTTTTTGTGTGTTGTTTGTGGTGATGGAGAAAGTAGAAGCAAGAAGGATCGAGCTTTAGATTTATCATTGTCTGTGAGCTAACGAGGACAAACTAGGAACTATGGGGATTGCTATTTTAAGTGGTATCCTGTCCTCACTTCACGAAATCAGTGCACCAAAGGCGGCATTCCTACAATCTACGTCAGGAACATCAACACCCCTCGAAGAGCTCCCCTCCCGCCTTCCGTCCAATTTCGTAGCCTGTATCCGCCGTCCAGAGAGTGCAAAGAAGATCAAGAAAGCACTGTCCGCCTACAGCAGCTCGGTGAAGATTGTTCAGAATGAAAATGTCGCAGCATGCACAGAGGCAGATGTCATTCTCTTGGGGTGCAAACCATATATGGTAGCCGATATTCTGTCGGAAGAAGGCATGGTTGAGGCATTAAAAGGCAAGCTGTTGATTAGTATTTGTGCTGGTGTTACCGCAGAACAGATATACGGCAATCTGTATGATACTACGCCAAAGGATCCAGAAAAGGAGGGGCTGTGTCGAGTGGTTAGAGCCATGCCCAACACCGCCTCTGCAATTCGAGAGTCTATGACTGTCATCGCGACTTCAACTCCTCCTCTACCTTCACAGAGATCGAGTCTTGTCACTTGGGTATTCAGACGCATTGGTGATGTAATTCAACTCCCAGCTGCCACCATGGATGCCAGCACGGCTCTTTGCGGTAGTGGACCAGCATTCTTTGCTCTGATGTTGGAGGCGACAATCGATGGTGCAGTAGCGATGGGTCTACCAAGAGCAGAGGCTCAACGTATGGCTGCACAAACAATGCGAGGAGCTGCTGGTCTTGTTTTGGCTGGCGAACACCCGGCACTACTCAGAGACAAGGTTAGTACACCTGGCGGTTGCACAATCGGAGGACTTTTGGTGTTAGAGGAAGGACGGGTTCGAGGAACAGTTGCCCGAGCCGTCAGAGAAGCGACTGTCGTTGCAAGCCAACTTGGGAAAGGAGTTCAAGGTGTTAATGGGACAAGATTCTAAAATTTCGGTGCCATAGCAAAATTACAAGGGGTATAATATCTTAGTATTGCGTGTAATCGTCGAATCGTTCTGTAGCCAATGTCGAGGCGACTGAAATGTATCATATGCCCAAACGCCTCACCCTGATTGAATTACAATGTTGCAAAATCAAGAGAACTTCACCTTCTTCGACGAAGGCTCTCCGATATCTGCCGCCGTGTCGTCTGGTGATGATCTTTTACCATTCGCTGTGGCCGAGCCCTGTAACCGCTGATCTGATGCTCGGAGCAATCTTCCAAAGTCTGCCTCGACGCTGCCCGTAGTCTCATCGAGTTTCTCTAGTCTTTCGGGTCGATCAAGTTGCATAAGCATCATCTTATTGTGCTTATACAGACGTTTCTTTACCCAAAGCGTCCAGAGGTGATACTCATGCTCCTTGGCAGGCAGATTAGGAATCGACTTTTTGGAGACCTCGATAAGTGTTTGCCTGACACCAAGTGGTATCAGTGATAATAGCTGCATCTCAACCACACGATAGAATTGTCTCGGCGCGATCTTGTACTTGGTTCGGATCGTCTCCAGTAGCTCGGTGTCCACGATATCGTTAGGTATCGGTCCTTTCGCTCGAACGCTGCACTTGTTATTGATTTTGAGCGTAGCAAACTCTAAATCTAGGCGGAGACGACTTAAATCATTGATATCCCTTAGATCATCAAACGACTCATTTGGATCCTCGACCGTGATCTCAATAGTCTTGGGATCTTGCAAGAAGTAGTCGAATATGGCGTTATAAAATCTTGAGCCATTGCCTCCCCCTTGATATGGTGGTAGGATGATGAATTGTGATATCCTTGACCGGCATGGGAGATTTGAAAATTTAATCTCTGGTAGCGGAAACGTAATGTCATGACTGGGTGCTGGTGCCACTCGTTGCTTTTTGGCTGGTGGCGAGGAAGGGGGAGTGACAGGTTGGTAGAGGAAATACCTATAACAGGTCGAATATCCCATGAATGTGTATGGACTTGTGTTTGGCGGAAGGTTCTCGGTCGTCTTCTGGTACAGAAAGAACACCGTCCATCGATCGAGTGACCATTCTGGCTCCCGCAGCTCGAGGAGCGTACCGGCTTCGATAAAGAAAGGAACCAAGACCTGAATACGCTTCACCATCTGCTGAACAGCCATATCGGCCAAACTTCCTTTCCAAACCTCAAATGTCTTTGCGCCACTGTGTATAGTCTTCCATAGTTCTCCTGGAGGGTTCCATTGAGCGTTTGCGCTTTCTATTGCAGCTTCGAAGTCGGTGGTTTTCTCGAAGGCAGCTGGTACAAAGTTAGCATCAATTAGGAGGATCAATTGGCGAATAACTTACTCTTTGGTAAGAAGTCCTCTAGGATCTTCTTGAGATTGGTGGGTTCGGTATCCCCTACAGCCTTGAACTTCTTGTTGTATGTAATTTGTAGCACTGGGCGCATATCTGAGGCATGGTATTTGAGGTTGATCTTCAATCCCTGGTAGCCAAATATTCTCTCCTCCTCACCGAAGATAGGATAGGTGAATTTGGGGTTGAAGGTGTGAAGTATATTGCCAGTCGTTACGAGAGAGATATGGATAGCCTCATTCGAGTCAGTGGACCCTGAAATTGATTGTTAGTATAATGTAGGACAACGGATCAAAGTTTCGCGGTGCGAATTATCGTGCACGAAACAAAATTTCTCTCTTATAGAAGTCGTTTTGAAGCTGAGACATGCAGATAATTTGCGCCGACACAAATCTTGGAATGGGTTGGGGTGCAGGAAGATAATCAAAAGCACTCACAATCAGACTCGATATCCGTCATCGTGGAGAAAGTTTGGCAGAAGTGCGCGACAATGTCGATGGGTGGGGCTTATCAAAGATGATTGTTGAGGTTGTAGATACTCACGAAGCTCAGGCTGCAAGTCGCTTTCTGTCCTGAGCTTTGGCGCTTTGGCGCGTCAAGTTGATTTTCCCGTACGCGACGGACAGGGGTACAAGGGTGTGACAGGCATCGTCATTACTTTAATCCGCTTACTACAAAGATGATCCGCAAAGAGTGGGGGCCTCTGCTGCAATTGGTTTTATTTCAGCCTTGCGGCGCGGGAGACAAGGAGAGGACTCGGGCCTAAATCTGTCATGAACTCCAACAACACCAAGGCAGTATTACCACAGACCAAAAGTATACCTCAATAAAACCCAAAGTGCAACTTCGACTGCTCTTTGAAAGCTGTCGGTTGCTCCCAGCTTGATTGCCTAGAATCCATACTCGAATCGCAATGCATCGGTAGCGGCGCGATTCAATAGAGTATAGAGCTTTGCGTGTCCGTCTATCTTCGAGGAGCTGGTCATTCAAAATGTTGGACGGACTCTTTTTTCTGATTGTGCTGAGCGTGGTGATGGCGCTTGCGTTTGTCTCCCTACCCATTTGTATCTTAGCTGCATTCTAATTGTTACCGCAGCTCATTTCTCGCCGGCGCAATCCCCCTTTCCATGGGTCTCTCTTCGTCCAAACTACGAGCTGTTTCGACAATAGGCATGGGCGTTCTCGTTGGGACATCGTTGATTGTCATTATCCCCGAAGGAATCGAAGCGGTCTATTCCTCTGGATCTGCAGGACATTCCCATGCTACCAGGGACCTTCGAATACAAAGTCGAAGTGCTCGAGCTGAATGGCCCATCAGAGCTGGGCTGGCACCAATAGTCGCCCGAGAAAATATGAAGGCTAGAAATAATGCAGCTTCTTTGGATGTGTTAAGGAACCTGATGATTAGAGATCTGGTGAAGGAAGAAGAAACAACTACCACAACTACCACTTCTCCAGCTACTGAGAAGCCCACCGCACCACCAGAGTCCAAGCACAATGACGAAAAGCTGATTGAAAACGACAAAGTCGAGGGCCATGATGATGATGTGGAGCCCCCCACGTTCTGGGTGGGAATATCCTTAATTCTGGGGTTCGTACTTATGTTCCTCATCGACAAATTACCGAGACATGCTTCGGAAACATTACAGCCTCCACCCCCAACTCGTCATATTGCCCTAAACAATCTTTCAGGGCTTTCGGGGAATTACAGATCAGAGGAGGACGTAGACGAAGAGTCGGAGAGCTTTTTGCAGTCTATGGCGCCGACGCCTAAGCAGACTCGCAGCTTGGCTACTACTATTGGTTTGGTCATCCACTCTGCTGCTGATGGCATAGCGATGGGCGCGTCCACTTCGACCTCCAATTCAGGTCTAGGATTCATTGTGTTCATCGCGATCATGATACACAAGATGCCTGCAGCCTTTGGTCTTACATCAGTTTTGTTGAAGCAAGGCCTTTCAAAACGTGCAGCTCGTGGTCATCTCATCATATTCAGTCTAGCAGCTCCATTTGGAGCACTATCAACATGGCTGCTAGTCAGCCTTATTGGTGGGAGTCACATAGAAGGGGAAAGAGGCCAATGGTGGACTGGCATGCTGTTGCTGTTTTCAGGGGGAACATTCTTGTAAGTCGTCTATTCCGCCTACCCTACAGTCGCTGGTCTAATTCTTATATCAGATACGTCGCAATGCACGCGATGCAAGAAGACTCGAGTCATAATGACCATCCAATAAGCAACGGGTACTCGGACGGCGAGTCACCCCAACGAAGTAAGCCAAAACCTCAGATGAGAGATACTGGCCTGGCGGTTTTTGGAATGCTGGTCCCCCTGGTGACACAACTTTTCGGCCATCATCATTGATGCTGGGTGTATTCTATTGTATGAGAAATGACCTGGTTTTGTTTATTTTTGCTCTCAGTTCGACACTTTGGTAAGGTGGGTTTGTACGATGTAAACAGGGCTCATGTCAAGTCGAGCCCAACATATCATGAGCGTTATAGCATTATACCAACTTGTTTTAGTTTAAGAATCTTTGTTTCATCAATTGCATGTCTAGGTAACAAGCGGATATTAAAACTGGGATAGACTTTTCTAGATGTTTGCATCATTCAAAGCCAAGCACAGTAATTTGATGGCAATCCTTACTGAAAGTGCTCAAGTAGTGCAATGATAGAACTGAAAAGTGACTCACGAAAGATCTCCTAAGGTTCTTCTAGTAATGACAGACACTTTTACGTTTGAGTACGGGTTTGAGACGGGTGCAGATTAAGCGGGCTCGGCACAACAATAGGGGGGATGACGGCGCATCTTTAAGCCGTCATACAAAACATCAGCACGTATCCGGGCTTAACAACCATAACTCCGGTCAACTTAGACAACATTCGGAAACAATCGAACTTTATATCCAGACAAGATACAACGTTAATGATTCAGGGTCTCTGGAAATAAAAATTGTAGGGGTGCTGGATTGTGTGTAGTCGCTCAACCCAACATGAACTCATTTCTAGAACTACCCAAAACTCATCGCGCTCTGGTTCTAACATCTACAAGCGAGCCTCCTGAAATTAAAATCCTTCAAACACCTCAGCTAACACCTGGCAGTGCAGTCGTGCGTGTTGAAGCAGCAAGCATTGTCAGTTATTCCAAAGAGATTTACAATGGGACACGCGACTACCCCTTTCTAACCCCGCTCATAATCGGCACCAGCGCCATCGGACGCATCGCAGGGACAAGACCAGACGCAACTCTTCTCAAGCTTGGACAGCTTGTTTTTCTTGATTGCTTTATTCGGGGACGCGATGATCCGACTTCAAGTATCCTGCTTGGTATTCACGAGGGGCAGAGTGAGGGGAGTAGGACGCTGATGCAGGGGGAGTGGAGGGATGCAACGTATGCTGAGTATTCGAAGATGCCGTTGGAGAGTTGTCATATTTTGGATGAAGGGGTCTTGTGTGGAAGGATGGGGTACAGGGTTGACGACTTGCAGGAGATCTCGAGGTGAGGACAGCCCCTATTCTGTGCGAAGAACCCCATGTTTTACGGGATGGGAATGTAGAACTGAGACAAGCGAAAGTGCAGCTAAAACTAACAGGCTTATTGTCCCGTACGGAGGCCTTTCTGACATCAATCTCAAACCCGGAGAAATGATCATTATAGCACCTGCAACAGGTCCATTTGGTTCCGCCGCAGTGAAAGTCGCCCTCGCAATGGGCGCTCGAGTTATCGCAATGGGCCGCAATCTGCAAGCACTTCAGAATTTCTCAGCAACTCATGAGCGTGTCGAATTCGTCCAGATTTCCGAAGATGTTCAAGCAGACACCAAATCCCTTCAATCGTTCGGTGCAATCGATGCGTTTTTTGATATTTCTCCGCCGGCAGCAGAGAGATCTACGCATATCAGAAGCGCGATACTTGCACTTAAACATTCTGGACGTGTAAGCTTTATGAGCGGTATTAAGGGCGATATAAGCATTCCGCTGCATCTGCTGGTCCATCGAGATTTGCAGATTAAGGGGAAGTGGATGTATTCGATACAGAATGTGAAAAATATTATCAAGATGGTTGAAACTGGCGTTTTAAAGCTTGGGGGACAGAAGGTGCGGAGATTTGAGTTGGAGGATTGGGAGGAGGGATTTGATGCTGCTGCTGAGATGGGTGGGAGTGGTGCTGCAGTTATCGCCCCTTAAATGACTGCTCTTAGTAGCGTGGCTGTCAAGTTATCAAGAATCGAGAATCGCTTGGTTGGCTATGTAAAGAATAGATATTGATGTACATCCTATAACAACTTCCCATTGTCAGTCGTGGCAGCTTGGAACGTCATAGATACCACGTATATGGTCACGCTAATCATTCAGAGTTGTTTTATTATAAGTAATCTATTACATAACGCATCTAGTACATAATACAGTGAGTTACTGACCAATAAAGAGGCCAGTGGGCAGTGGAGTGTTTGATGTTATATAAAGTAATGAAAACACAATGAAAATAACAAAATAGTGGGTCTGATTCGTAACACAACCATAAGGATATTCATAGTTCTATGGCTTTTGGCATCTCTTACAGTCCCAAAGTTTATGGGAACATTTCCTAATACCCCTGTCTTTTATCTAACAATGGTTAATTAGCCTGCCATCACTTCCCAGATCCACTTCCTGATGAGTTCGAGGCACAAGTTAGCTTTACAACTCTTAACAGTTGCTTCTAAGCTCACTTCTCTATTTTTATTTGCAAATTCCCGGGCCCGGTCCGGCTCCAGCTCTGACATTTTGTCTAAGAAGAATCACCGTCATAGTAATGCCCTGTGACACCTTCGTTGCTAACACCATCCCAGGGAAGCACTTTGTCGTCTAAGCTATATGACACTTCTGCATATTCCTCTAATTTTGGAGCAGTGCCTCGCTTAAGGCCTTGGAGCAACTTTGAAACTGGCATGCTTTCCAAATCGGGACTCTACAGACACACTCAGTCGATTATTCACGTGATCTGAACGCTGTTATTCACGAGTATGTTATATATTGAAAGGTTATGATGAGAGAACTTCGATGTAATGGGCGCGGTAGTTAAGTATATGTCGAGGCTGTATGCCAGTACTCGTAGTAGATCATCTACGATGGAAAATATCTTCTAGGCATTGCCAATTTCATCTTCATCATTGGATGAGTCTAGAATTTGATTTTGATAGCTCAGTACGAGTTGTAGATGAGACTTGGGCCAACCGACTGTGTGATGGAATGGATTACGATCGACGTCTTTTTGGCTATACTCTCGTCAGAAGAATGGCATCAACAAAAAGTTTGGACAGATTTCGAAGTGAAGTCTAAACCAGTAGTATTGAATGATTTTTAGCCACCACAAAATAATAATGGTCACATGTGTCACTTGTTAGCTTGGTAATTATTAGAAATTAGCTGTGAGGTGGCACAAGAGATTTTGCTGGATATCAACCAGATTTTTCAGACAGTCACTCTCTCTATTACGGCTCTTTTGTTCCTGTATTATAGAGGGCAGTGCTTTTAGAACAGTTCCTTGAAATAACACAATCTTTACATTACCCAGAAACCGAATTCCGACTCACACCGGGCTCAGTAATTCTACGCTATGTTTTTCTTGGTTCAATTTCAAATTATTCCCGATGCCAGTGAAGGTACGTTGGAAGAGCTGTGCTTGATCCGTAATACCTGTACCGTACTTTAATAATTTCATAATTAATTATAGAGCCATCAACACCACTAAGTCCTATGCAAGAGCATTAATTAGGACATGAATCCTTATAAAATCCAAGAAGCTATTTGGCAGCTATACTGGCTTGCTCACTAGGGCTTCTCAGATCGTAAAGGTATATAGGACTGGCAGGTCGATAATCAATCGGATTTTAAGCTATGGTGCCCCTGAAAGAGCACAGCCTCACTTATAGGAGCCTACCGCCTCCTTAATCAATAACAGGGCTTTGATATTATCGATTATATCAGCTTCTCGTACGAGTATAGGTGCCTTGATTACATTCAACTTAAAGTAGAACTAGGCCTTGAAGCCTTTGTCCAGGTGATTGTACAACATTTAAGAGATCAAGGATATTATCGCTGTGTAGCATGCCAGAAACCCTACCTCACGAAACTCTAGACTATAACACGGTGGCTCTATGGCCTTGAACATTTATTCTGGGAAGAATGGCTTTCGATCCTCTTCTCTGATATGTACCTTATTAGTTAGCGACCACTCTTCAAAGGTCAGTGTTATACGTAAACGCGGCGAGCGTATACACTCGATATATATCTATTATTAATTCTACCGAGGCTATATGAGGCCAGTTAAATGCCAGGGCGCTGTTAGGTATAATTATAAGCCACAATTAATTATTATATAAGGGCATGGCAAGTCAGAAGCTCTTCTTCAAATAGACTTCCCAGCGCAGATCCTTGAGTCAGTAATAGAGGGTATATTAGAGGACTTTAGAGTTGTTACGGTAGAGCTTGGATCTCGGCCGATATCCATGGAGGATGGCAACCCTATATATAGCTAAAAGTCCATTATTAATCCATGCGCTTTATTCAGAGAGAGCATGGGATTCAGCTCTTGAATTTTCCTTCTATAAGTCCTGATCTTAATCCAATTAAGAAGTGCTGAAGGGCCATAAAACAGTTTCTCTACCGTCGCAGAATTCAACCTGTAAATAAGGTTAAAATAGCAAATGTAATAGTAGAGGAATAGAATAAACTTGACCAGGGATGGATTAATAGACTAATTATAGACCAGAGGCACTGGATATTTAAGCTTGCAGCACGTAGAGGTTAGATGTCAGCTAATTATTTTAATTCAATACAGTTACGATCGTGGAATTATCAAGGTGCAGGGTAGGCGTACACAGACTTCTGGTGATGTGTTCATAACGTGACAAATAACTATTAGCTTGGACGATAGTCCCCTGTTCGGCGCACGCTCAATTTCCCCGGAGCATAGATATCTGTTGGTATGAGACACGTAGGAATGTCATAAATCGAGCCACAAGAGCAGGAGGAAAAGCTTTGAGTTCTTTATTTTTCTCTCTTACCGTTCTAGACGGCTAGAGCCTCTCCACATATGTTATATCTCTCTGTTACCTCAGCCATACGGAGTTTCCATCGGTTACCCCGCCGGGGCTTCTGAGTAGTATGATATTAATCACTTCTTACAAAGCCGAAGGTTTTTTCCTTGCCTCTCGGACCCGGAAAACCTGATCCCTAACCCTGCCTACGATACCAAGAATACTCTGAAGGTTCGGCCGCCTAGAACTGTTTCGGAATGCTTCTCCGTTCTACAAAAAATGGGACCACTTTCCACGGCTCTTGAGCGGTCCCGTCGTGTCGAGGTCGGCGCTGGAGATCCTTTGGTCACGCCTGTAGGATCTTTCATGCCTCTGTAATCTGCTCTATTTGCTGTAGAAACTTTCTTTACATCTGAAGTCCCGTCCAGACCACCTTTACCTTTGCCCTCCCTCTAATGGAGAGAGTGAGGATAGTCTCTCCATAACTTTCGGAAGGTAGAGACTGAAATACATAAAATACGGAAACATCTCATTTAACTTTTAGAGGACAATGCTATATCCAAGGCGCGAGTGGTCAAGTATCTAGAAGAAGCCCGATAGAGTGAACCAGGAGATTCCAGAGCGGGACTTAAGAAACAAGTATGGAAAACAAGTGCCTCAAACACTTACTATTAACTTGAAAGTGGCCAATGGGGCAGTGGAGATAATGAAGGAAGCCCTTCAGATAACCATGCAAGTCACAACATATAAGTCATTATATAATTCGATATGCGCTGAATTATCCATGGGACCCCACGATAAGCCACTGACCTGGATCACTTCTTGCGAGAAGACCTGAGGCAGTTAGAATTGTAACAGGGAGACTTGACTGCGACCAAGATTGTGAAGTGGAGTGTCAACTGCCTGCCTAGTAAAGCTATGAAAATGGCCTCTTTTATCCTTCTCGTACAGTCACGTAACCAAGATCCCGTGCCAAAGCCCACCCCTGCCCCTTTTATTTCCCCACGTTTTATCAACATCACTACCATTAATCATAGGTAGAATTGATGAATCGTATCTTATATCGTAAGCAGTTAGCTTAAGTGAAAGAGGAGAATTTATAGATTACTCTAAAGTAGTAATATTCTATAGATACGACCGTACTGCTATCTCTAGGAGGATCCGGGGCCTTACTAAAACCCGGAAAGAAGCTAATTTTTTTACCATTAAGCTCTTATATATATATAAGAAGAGGTCCTTATTTCGTATATTAATGAACTTATAGATCGGAGGATGCCTCCTACGTCTTAAGTTATTAGGAAAGAAGTAGACAGGGCAGTTTATGCGGAGGTATAAAGACAGGCTGATATTTAAAGCTATATAGAAGAAGGTATTTATAGAAAAAACATATAATACTTATCTATAAGGCCTAGGATCTGGCCAGTTTACGGCGATAATATAATAGCTTATGTAACTCGACCTCTATAAGAGCCACCGTCGACTTCTTCTTATCTAAAAATAATACTTACTAGGAAATTAATTTGATACGCCTATCGTAATTTTAAACGGATTCCTTTAAAGCTGAAAATTAAAAAAGTTTTTGCGGCTTTATAAACTCTTAAACCTAAGTGAGCGTGCTTTAGTATAAGGTACGAGGCCTTTATATAGCTATTATTCTAGAGAATTAAAAACGTGAGAGAGGTATAAGACTTAACCTTAACGGCGAAGTCTCTAGTAGAGTCGAGGTTAATAGCCCTGGGAAGATGATTACTACTTACGAGTAATAGGCTGAGAAAGATAATATTTTATAAGTAAAGGCAGAAGCTATAGAGCCTAGGAGGATAAAAACCGCCGTAAGTGAGCTATTAAAATTGGCCAAGGAAGATATAAGAGTAGCTATTTTAAGTCGCAGTTTTAGAGGTATCACAGTGTCACAATCACGGGATGAATCACGTGCAGTTCCAAGACCATAGGCTCAAGAGATAATTATCTCCAGGAGACCTTGGGCTGATATAGAGAAAGGGACCAATTACGGGCTAGTAAGCGGTCCAGGGATTTCATAGTATTAGGTAGGTCACGTGACTAAGGGTCGACTGGGTCGATAGGCGACTGAGTCGACTGGAACGAAAGGATCGACCAGCTACCCTCTCGTTCTACTTAGTATATAGTATAGGTCTTTAACTACTAGATAGGAGCTTCGTGCTTAATTAAACATAGTAACTAAATCTTATTGTTATATTATATAGTTGCTGTTACGAGCTAAGCTTCTAAGCCTAGCAAACTAGTGATAGTCTATATACTTCTATACAGCCTATAAACACATAACTTGTTACTTAGCTACAGGGTAGTTAAGTGCCGAATCGTGACACTTTAAGCACCTCGGCTTCGAAGTACGCCCGACTATTAACAATGGCTCTAAATAATAGACCTGGTTCGACTAGCCTAACTGCTAGCCGAGTTAACCTCACCCTATCGACAAACCTACCTGAGGCAGGAAAGGTTTCTAAGGGAAAAGAACCTGTTAAAGATAACGACAGTGACGACGACTCTATACCAGACGTACTAGTTATTAATATCGAAACAAATAAATCACTCCGAGTTACCTTACTAGATAAGTACGACGGGGACCGAACTAAGTTAGAATACTTTATCTTATAAGTATTAATATACTTCGTATTTAACGAAGCAAGGTTCGCTACGGTAACTTATAAAGGGTTATAGGCCTCCTCTTACCTACGAGGACGGGCCCAGGAATAGATCTAACCTTATATCGAGGATCTATTCGCGAATAGAGACACGATCGGTTCCTAATAAGGAACTAAGAAAATCTTCGGAACGTTCTAAGGATTTATAGAAGAGATTAGAAGGATGTTTAGAGATATCGACGCACGCTAAACGGCTATCCGAAAATTACTTAACCTAAAGCAGACAGGAATAGTTATTACTTATACTACTAAGTTTTAACGGTATACGAACAAGATAGGATAGGACGAACTAGCCCTGTCTGAATTCTTTAAGCAAGGACTTAGGTCCTATATTAGGGAAGAAATCGCGAAGCAGGGTATATACTTTACAGATATATTAGATATGTTTAAACGACTAATTTACTTAGATAACCGAATAACCGAGTTCCGAAAAGGAAACTTTTATAGAGAACTAAATCAGAAACATAAACATAGAAAAGAGAAGCGCTATTCAGGACGTTATAAATCCACGAAGAATATAAGCGCTACTTAAAAGAAAGGAATAAGTCTAGAAAAACGAAATAAGCTCTACGAAAAGAAGCTTTATTTTAAATACGAAAAACCGGGGTATATAGCTAAAGATTATAAAAGCTCGCCGAAGAAAACGGTAAAAGTAACCGGAAGAGGTAGATACGATATAACAACGACTAAAAGGGTCGCTACCGTACGGAGAACCGAGCTTACTATAGAAGAACTTAATAAACGTAGGATCTATAGTTAGTTAGGGGAGCAAGAAGCCTAGATAAGACACGCACTTCTATAGCAGAAGATAGCGTTAACTAACGCAGAACGATAAGAGGACCAGGAAGGCCTCTCAGAATTATTAGAGGAAGAAGACTCTAAGTATTCTGATTACTTAAGGGAATCAGAATTATAATTAAACCTAACTAAATCCTAGTTACCCGAGATAGGAGAACTATAGGAGTATATAGGCAGAAAGGACTAGAGAGATATATAGTCTTAGTACGTTTATAAACCAGAAGTCTGTAAAGATAACTACTACTCGGAAATAATAAAGGAGAAACTCGTAGTAGGAAGATACTTCGTGGTTATAAATAAAGTATAAAGAATTATTATATTCTACGGGAAAATAAGAAAAGGAGTAGTAAGGGAAATTACGGCCCCTATTCCCGAAGAGAATTAAGAGAGTGACGTAAGTTCCGACTAGTCGGACAGCTCCGAATAAAAAGTAACTAGGAACTACTTATAAAAGAATAAAGTCCTGATCTATTACGCTAGGAAACCTGAGGTCGGAGAAACTTAGGAATATACAGGTTTCCGCTTAGGAAAGAACTAGTAGTTATATAATAAAAGTGAACCTAGTAAATATAAGGAGGATTTTAGATACCCCGGAAAAAGAATAGTAGGCGCGATTAGGATAAGATAAACGGTTATCTATCGGACATCTAGGAAAATTATATTCGAAAGCTAGGAAAATCGGAGAAAAATAACGGTCCGCGGAGATTTCAGGAAAGTAATTTCCAGGAGAGCCGCTAAAACCAGTAACGAATAGACGGAGGTTATAGATTAGTATCTAAGGGAGGGAGAGATTTAGTATTACAGGGGACTCCGTGAGCAGGAACACTACTAGTCCTGCGAGGACGAAAACCGGCCTGATTATTTTATAAAAAGTATAAAAGGACCGGCCCTAATTTTAAATAAGTTCTATAATATAGTATACCGAGATAGTCAGCTTATAGCCTTACGGGTCTTAGGAGATATCCCGACTAGAACTATTACTATAGCTATCCTAGCGGAAAACCGGCTACTAGAATTAGAAGTGGTAGTATAAGTAGGGGACGTTTAGAGAATTATCTTAGAAGGAGAAGAATAAAGGGTATAGCAGAGGGCTGTCCTTTACCAGACAACTTACTAAGAATTCGCTATAACCTAGAAAGGAGAACCCGATCGTTTAGTAGTATACCGCCCTTACAGGTTAGAAGAATTCACCAGCTACGGGCGAAGATAGATAGATATAATCACTACCTAATAGGAATAGGAAAATACACCTGGGGTAGAATCCTAGGTAAAGAAACTAAAAGCGCTTAGGGGAACCTAGGGTAACCTAGATAAACTATAAGTATATTTAGAAATAAAAGTCAAGCTATACTAAGGAGAAAACGTAAGGGAAATTCGGGCCCTGCTAGACTCTAGGGTAACCGACAACTTTATAGACCTAGGGGTTATAAAGGAGTTAGGTTTTAACTAGATATCTAGGAGACCTTATAGGCTCTTAGTATTCGACGGCACAGATATTAATTATCAGGATAGATTAATTAGCAGATATATAGGACCTATAAGGATAGAAACCGGATTAGGATATACTAACGATATAGTCTTTAATATAGCCCTAACCGGTGATAACCAGGCTATTATAGGAATAATATAGTTACGATAATATAATCCAGAAATAAATTAGTAGACGGGTGAACTTAAGTTTAGCCGTTATAATTATAAGGGGTCACTCCTATAGTAACCTAAGCCTAATAAAGGAAGTGCCACCTTAAAACAGGTATATAACAAGGTCGGTCAGGGCTATCCTAGACGACGTCTTAGAATAGGGTTAACTAAAGGGAAAAAACTAAAGAAGATAATTAAAGAAATACCCCGTTATTACAGGGAATTTTCGGAGATGTTCTATACTCTAAATAACTTTAGAGCTCTACCGGAATACTAACCTTAGGATCACGAGATCAACCTTAAGGAAGGTACTAAGTTACCTAAGTAAAAACTTCGGTACTTCGATTATACTAAGATAAAGATTATCGAAGAATATATAAGGAAACTAGCCTAAAAAGGACTTATTAGAAAATTAAAGTTATTATATACGGTGAACCTGACGATAGCTAAGAAAAAGGATAAACTAGAAGGAAGGGCTTACGGCGACTACCGACTAGTAAATACTAAAATAGTTAAAGACGCCTACCCCTTACTAAAAGCAGAATAGTTACGAGATCGGCTATCTAAAGCTAAGATCTTTACTAAACTAGATTAAGAAAACGCTTTTAGATTAATCCGTATAGCGAAAGGACACGAATAGAAGACTGTATTTATAATACCGTCGGGACTGTAGGAGTATCTGGTAATACTATTCGGCCTCGTAAATACTCCTACTATATACTAACGACAGAATAAGGATATCCTCCGACCTTTCCTCTATAAAATAGTTATCCTATACTTAGATAATATTCTCGTATTCTCGGAACGAGAAGAGAACTACGAGAAAGATATATATAATATACTAAAAGTATTATATAAGTATAAATCTAGACTTAAGCTTAAGAAGTATAAGTTTAGAGTTAAGGAAGTTAAGTTCCTAGGTTTTATTATTACCCTAGGTAAAATAAGGATCGATCTAGAAAAGATCTAGGTAGTCAGAGACTAGCTAACCCTAGAAAACGTAAAAGACGTATAATTATTTAACGGGTTCGGAAACTTCTCGCGATAGTTTATTTAGGACTACTTAAGAATAGCCGAACTATTAACACGCTTTATACGTAAAGGAACGAAATTCGTATAGGAAGAAGAGTAATAAAACGCGTTCGACGAACTTAAGAAGAAATTCACGGAGAATCCTGTACTTAGGATATTCGACCCGGAATTAGAAAGCGTCGTTAAAACGGACTCGTCAGATACTACTAGAGTAGTAGTATACCTTTAGCCGGATAAGAACGGAAAGCTATACCCTATAGCCTACTTCTTAGAGAAATATAATCTAGCTAAGCTAAACTACGATATATATAACAAGGAACTCCTTACTATTATATCAGCACTTAAGTATTAGAGGATTTATCTCTAAGGAGTAAAATATAAGGTTATTATATTATTAGATTATAAGAACTTAGTTAGTTTTACTAGAACTAAAGTACTCGACAGGAGCAGGTATATAAGATAGTCGGAAGAATTAGTATACTTCGATATTATTATCAAGTATATTAAAGGCACTACGAACCTACGTACTAACGTATTAAGTCGATTACCTAGGTATACTAAAGATAAAAGTTCTAAGATAATTAACCTGCTAAGAGAGGTTTAAATTAGAGACTTAATACCAGGGGTAAAATCAGTCCTAGCGAACTCTCGAAGTAATCCTCTAGAAGAATCATACTACTAGAGAATACGTAAGGCATAACAGGAATTTCTAAATAATAAAGATAACGAAACAAGTCAGAAACGGTACCAGATTAGCCTACGTACGAAGAAGGATTTATAGGAATATATAGACACTTATAAAGTATAGATTCTAACGGACCTAGCCCTTAAAATTATTAAAGAATAATATAAGCTGCTAGCTTATAGATATTAAGGGATACGCCGTACTACCTTTAGAATTAAATAACTATACCACGTCCTAGACCTGAAGAAGTTAGTTAGTAAAGTGATCGCTAAATACGATATATATATAAGGAACAAGGTCTCACGACACGCTCCTTATAGATAAATAGGAATAACACTAATACCGGATATTCCGTTTAAGTCGGTATTATAGGATTTTATCTCTAGGTTTCTAGAATTAAAAGAACTAATAACGAATATTAAATACGACTCTATCCTAGTTAGTATATATAGACTAACGAAATATATTACCTTAAGCCCGTATATAAAAACTAGTATAGCCGAGGATTTAGCTTACGCCTTTAACCGCGATATAGTAATAAATTATAGGCTACTAAAGGAAATTATATTAGACAGAGACAGTCTCTTCACCTCTAAGTTCTAGAAAAGCCTAATAGCTATACTCGGAGTCAAGAGAAAAATATCTACTATATTCTACCTACAGATAAATAGAGGAACTAAACGTATAAACTAAGTTATCGAAGTATACCTACGGTTATACGTTAACTACTAATAAGATAATTAGGTACAGTTCCTACTACTTATATAGTTCGTATATAATAGTTCAGTCTCGGAAGCCACTAGTAAAACACTATTCTTTACCCTATATAGAAGAGAATACGTAGTATATAGAGAACCAGATTTAGAAACAGAATAAATATTAAATTAAAGCGCGAGAGTAATATCGGATAAAATAGCAGGATTATATAAGGAACTATTAGAGGAACTAAAGTTTATAGCGGAAAGGAACGTATACTACTATAACTAGAAACGTAGTCAGGAGCCCACGCTAAAGAGGGGGGATAAAGTCTACCTCCTAAGAAAAAATATTAAAACAAAAAGACTAAGCGATAAACTAGACTATAAGAAATT
>LLCE01000087.1:0-168159 GCA_001414415.1 Hymenoscyphus repandus | reverse complement strand
CCACCCCTCTGCCCTTGTCCAGCGTTTCCCGCATGATCTCTGATCTCGGCGGCTCTCGTTCTCCAGCTCTCCATCAACACATCACACACCTCTTCCTCCACGTACAGCTCCAATATTCTAACACCGAGACCATAGAAATTCTGCGCCAGCGCACGGACATCCACGCTTTTCGCGTCGGCTTTGAGGGCATTCATGACGCGGGGCGCGAGTGCGGGGGGGAGATCGAGGTCGATGAGGGGCTTGGAGGAGGAGGTTATGTTGGAGACAGCGAGCATTTCGGCGAGCCAGATGGGGAGGTCGACGCGCGTGGAGGCGTGGAGTGTATGTCCTGGGTTGTTGTCTAAGTATCCGAGGTGAGGGACGTCGAGTTCGAATGTGCAGGGCACTTTCTGAAGAATTATTAGCCTTACAGGAAGAAAGAGGACGACAGGAGATGGATGGAGGGGTAATTACTTGGGCGTCTGTTAAAATGTCGTCGACATCATAGTACGACATAACGCCTAGCTGTTAGAGAGGTCGAGAGGTCGAGATGAGACTATTCACACTTGGCGCACGACAAATCAAATGGACTCTAGACAATTCAGTTTCGTTGTTGTGTCCTCAATGTCAAGAGAGCGAGGCCGAATGGCCGACGCGACTTTCTAATCGCGGAATCGGCGTTTGGATCCCTGTCAGCCCCATTTCTTGCAGTGACGTTTGAAGCTTCAAAGAGCTCCTCAATCCCCCTACCCCGAAGCCTGGACTCTACAAACGTTTCTTCCCGGCCCTAATTCAAAAGACTATCAATTGATATCAACAATCATGTCTACAGCACTTTACCGCACGAGTACCGCTGCTCGCTCTGCCCTGAGAGCTACAGCAGGAAAGAGAGCTGCTTCCGTAGCTAGCACGAGCTTCGTTCGTGGAAAAGCTACCCTCCCAGACTTGCCATGTATGCAAATCACATCTTCCCCTTCTTACTGCTGTGCTAATTCAATTACAGATGACTATGGCGCACTTGAGCCCTCCATCTCTGGCAAGATCATGGAACTCCACCATAAGAACCACCATCAAACATATGTCAATAGCTTCAACGCTGCCAGCGAACAAATTGCTACTGCTGAGCAAAAGGGCGATATTCAGGCTCAGATTGCCCTACAGCCCGTGATCAACTTCCATGGAGGTGGTCATATCAATCATACACTTTTCTGGGAGAATCTTGCGCCATCTAAGAAGGATGGAGGCGGAGAGCCCAGTGGAAATGTCAAGGTATATTAACAAATTCCCCTGCATTGGATGAGGATTGTGTATTGCGGGGAGTAATTGCAATGGAATCTTTCGAGATGTCGAACATGAAGGATCGCTGCTAATGATGTACAGACTGCCATCAATTCCTCCTACGGCGACTTCTCTAACTTCAAGACCAAATTCAACGCTGCCCTTGCAGGCATTCAAGGCAGTGGATGGGCATGGCTTGTCAAGAACAACGAAACTGGAAATGTAGAGATTCGCACATATGCCAACCAAGATCCAGTTGTTGGCAAGTACACACCATTGTTGGGTATTGATGCTTGGGAGCATGCATACTACTTGCAATATCAGAACAGAAAGGCGGAATACTTCAGTGCGATCTGGGACGTGATCAACTGGGGCGTTGTTGAGAAGAGACTCAAGTAAAGGATATGGTTGGAGAAGGGGTATGTATGATATACTATAGGCTGCAAGATGATATCAAGTTTGCGGCGAGGTATTGAACCTCATGTAGCGAATGAGCATGCTGAGTAATTGCGAATTCATGTATTCTGTGCTATGCAATGATGCTCCAGAATCTCTCCAAGGAAAATACAACGCCTGGGTATATGAACGCCACCTAGCCAAGTACAAAAACATGAACGCCAAGAACACTTTCGCAATGACGTTACGATGCAGAGAAAAACAAGGGTTGCCCAGCAACTCCATTCGAATGAAGTTTCTTCTCTTCACCCTCTCTCTCATACTTCTCGTCTTTCTCATCCTTCTCATCCCAGGTTTCCTAAACGCCTCTCTTCTTACAAAGTCTTCTCCCTCGGCTCGGAACCCCGATCTTGGCACCTGCCATATCTTTCAAGTGGCAACCACCTCCCTCATCCACCCCACAATACTTTCACCTCCCTCATGAACTCCGAGTCTTGCTAACGGATTCCTCTTCCGTCCACTTAGTTGTAAAAGCCTCACACACAAAAGCCTCATCCATCAGGGTGTCACAAGGCAGGCTCGCGCGCTCATGTGACCTGGGACGCCAGATGCCGTCTTTTCGCTTGAAGTCTTCCGATTCCCGATGGGGAATTAAATATTTCAGAGCTTTAGGCGCGAGGGAGTTTGAAAGAGTTCTTTGGCAATTCTCCGTTGATATGAGGCGGATTGTTGCATTCTCGTGATCCCTCAAAATTGACAGTCAGTTGACTCTTTGACCTGCAAATTCCATCCTCCCCTTGTGCTTTGAATCGTGTCCTTCTCATTCTCGTCTCCAACAATCACTTCTTTGACTGCCGACTCCGTCCTCGACTAGTCTTCTTCTCCCCTTGTCTCTCAGCGCGGATCCGGTTCTCCTCATAGAGCATGTTAAGCGGTTTCCCGTCGAATGTCAGATCTGAGTCGTCGATCTCGTAGGTGGGCACAGTGCTGGTGTAGAGGTAGTATTCTTTTTTGTAGGAGTGGGTGGTTTGTGTTTGGGTGGTTGTTGTTGGAGACATAGTGGGCGGCTTGTATATTTAAATCTAATACGTATGGGTGCAATATGTGTATAGTTGTTTAGTTTGGTTGGATGAACGTGGTCAACACGACGGTATATGTCTCTTCTTCAAACCGAAAATTAAATGTAAACCAAGTCTAAGAGAGAGGGAGAGGGCGACCAGGCAGCATATATACCCACCACCCATCCATCACCCACAGCCCCATACTTTGCTCAGGTCGGCTGCGGTGAGATCTTCTGATGACCGACCCCCTTTCGTGTCACTCGCGCCAAGTGTTGCGTTGGGGGTGGGGTGAGTAATTCTTCGGTCCGGGCGCGTTAACCGGGATCTTAAGGGTCGTGGGATCCTTGACTCGTTCCGAGAGTGCGGACGACGTTGTCAGTCCACCGGTTTGTATTTTGGATGATTGTGTTTCCGTGGTTTCTCCAAGGCGGTCTGCGAGGTTGATGGGCAGTTAAAGTTTTGTATCATATACTCATTGGCTCACTTATTCACACCGTCTGATTTTGAGTTTATGGAAGGGGATGGATGGATGCCGAGTAAGTACCGGAAAAGGGGGAGTCTTGTGTTCATGGCGGTTCACCGCAAGATTGTTGGTTTATAGGATTTGAGGTTAGAGATGGGGATGGGGATGGTGACATGCAGCATGTGCGGATGATCTGAGTCAGGGCTAGACGGCGGTATCGCTCTACGCCTTGGCTATAATTTGATTCCTTACGGGCGTGTATGTCATGATCTTCGGATCTAAGCCTTGTGGTAGACTTTGTTCTGGAAAGAGAGTGCGAAGGGCTTGACGGGATTTGTGGAGTCCGAATTGCTGAGGTGAGGTTGGATGGTTCCATTACTATTGATTCCTTGATTCAATGGTAGGTACTATACCGGGGATACTTGAGGTTCGTTTCGTGCTACGGATGAACTTCGCCTCCCTGAGCTGAGACTGAGTTCATTACGGGTTTGGGTCTTGAGGGACATTCCTTGGGGGCATTGTTTGGGAGGTTTTGGACGGAAAAGGGGTTTGCCGGATGGTGGTGACCTCATCTCAAGATGTTCCCTGATACTGACACGATAGTCTCGTGTATCATGTACTTATGCTTACTCTTTCCCTTACTGTGCGTATACGGCTCGATGCCCTCTTCTCGATGACTAGATTATGCTTCCCTTCGCATTCGTTCTTCTTGTTTTGATGACTTAGCAAAAATAATATGCCGTTAGCTAATGAGAAACAATCTACGAGTTGTGTTTGATAGGATCACATTCCCAGACGGCAATTCCTGCAATATCCTACCAAGAAACTCGCCAAGCCCTACGTTCCCCGCCAAAACCCTAGTCGGAATTTCGGGCGGGAACTGCGGTGATCGTCAGAGATGCCGAGATAGGAAAGCATTTGGAGAGTGGCTTACTCGTGGTACGAACTCAGTCTATGAGCTTCCTAACAGTTATCGTGACACGAAATGGGCATACGGAACCTTGAATCTCATTGTTTGGTAAGTACAGCAGGCGTTGCCGTTGAGGAAAGTTTCGTTCGCAAACAATCCACTCATACAACGAACTCTCTAGAAATTCGATATATAGAGCATCGTGTCCAACCTTTCGGGCCAAGATTCTCCAGCCTGTATCACCGGGCGATTCAGCATCTAGCCATGAGGCTTTAACAAGGCTATCACATCTCAAATTCCAATCTCATATGAGTCAATACCGAGTTGTGAACGCCTGACCCCGCGCCCCGATAAAGACAGATAAGCCGCATACCGAGGGGTGGGCTGACGGGGCAGACGGGGCAGACGGGACAAATATTGGTTGGTACAGTACATTCCTATCAATCTATCGCTGTTTGTATTTTGAGGCTGTGGATGTGGAGAAACCCTCGCTGCGATATTAAATCGCTCGTGTTGTCTTGTTTGGGTAGGTGAACTGGAAAGCTGGGTGTCTAGAAGTGGGCTTCGTGTTTGGCTGCGATATTAATTGGGAGGTGGGATTGGGGAAACCTCGTGGGTGCTATTGTTGTCACATGTGAGATATTGGAATTGTGCAGGTGTTCGTGAATTGTGATGGCTTCGGAGGCTCGTGGTTGGAGGAGCTGGGTTTGATGGGGGATATATTTTTGGATGCGCGGGTGGCGCTGTAAGCGAGGAGCTGGAGCTTGAGTTGTGGAATGCGGATTTATTGACTGCCTAAAGAATTATTGATTTGTGTTTTATTGAGTGCTCTGTACGACCGCTTTCGAGATCAAGATCGGGGGCCAAGGACGAAGCTGCTTAGTCGCACGGAAGGATATAAAGTTCTGCTCCTCTCTATCGAAGCCCCCTTTCGTCGGAAGCGAGGGGCTTTAGGTTTGATTGAACATTGAGCGAAGGCTGAAAAGACAATAATCGCTTAGTGTATATACAAACAACAATTATAGTAAGTAATGATCTTTAGTGTTAATTTCTCCCTTTCATTTCATCTAAAATACTAGATCTGTATCTCTCGTCCTGATTGCTGGTCTTGAGCTGGTACGTTTCGAACTAGGCTATCCTCCGTTTCTCCTTCCCCGTCAAGTGCAAACTATTTGTAATTCAAGCTCAGTCACAAATGGTTTTTCCGCCCTTGAGAAATTTGAATCCGAAATTCAAACTTGGAAAAAAGACAATTTTCTTATCATCCTCTGAAATCATTACCCTGCGATATATTATAGTTGGCTAGATCAGCTAGCGAACGGCCAAAGCTCGGTTCATGGAAGAATTTCAATCGTTTCGAATCTCCCACACCACAGAAGCTTACCAAAATATTCTGCTTCCGTCGTTCATATAGCCAATCGCATACTTTTCCATACGTTTTGGCTCCGTGCTTCTATCCCAAGCATGGATTCGGCATCGGTGAACACCCAGATGAAGGAAGGGTTTCGGCGTTAACCCATAAGGAGTCCATATGCCGAATTACAGGGGTCACCGCCCCAACAAGACTGCCCCGCTACTTACCTCACCACACAGTAGAGGAATTACGGCATAACTAATATCTTCCAATTTCTACAACTTGTTTCGATTGCCTCAATTCATCCAGATTAAGTACGTATCAGTCAATTGAACGAATTCACTACCCAATATGGCACCAAAAGTACTTTTCGTCTTGTCCTCCCATGATAAAATGGGCAACTTGGACAAACCTACTGGATGGTACCTTGTAGGTTCCGACCCTTCTTCGCCATGATCATACCACTAACAAACGTGCCATGGTAGCCCGAGTTCGCACATCCATATGAAGCATTAGTAGGAAATGTAGACATCTCAATCGCATCGCCAAAGGGGGGAGCTGCACCACTAGATCCTTCATCAATTGAAGCTTCCAAGGATGATGCAGTCTCCCAAAAGTTCTTGAGGGAGAAGGAGATTTTGTGGAAGAACACGGAGAAGTTGAGCAGCTTTTTGGGAAAGGCAAAGGATTATGAGGCTTTGTTCTTTGTTGGTGGACATGGACGTATGCTACCCGAGGCTTTGATGGCAATGAATATGCTAATTGAGACCAGCAATGTTCGATCTTGCAACCGATGAGACATCCCACGAGCTCATCAACGAATTTTACAGCCACAGCAAGATAATCTCCGCGGTTTGCCACGGCCCAGCAGCTCTTACACATGTCAAGATCCCAGGCGGAGGATACCTGCTGGATGGCCAACCTGTTACCGGGTTCTCGAACTCAGAGGAAATTGCGGTAGGATTGATGGATGCTATGCCATTCAGCCTGGAAGACAAATTGAACGAGGCGACTGGAGGAAAATATGTCAAGGCTGATGATTGGGCTGCGAAGGTTGTTGTTGCTAGAGACGGACAGTTGATCACCGGGCAGAATCCTGCTAGTGCAGGACCCGTGGGACAGGCTATTAAAGATGCGATTTTTGGGGAGTTGACTACCAAGGATGAGGTATAGGATAGTGCACCGTAAAGGGGCTGTCCAGTTGCTTTGAATATTATAGGAATTTCTTGGAGTTATGACCATCCTGAAACAGTTTCAGGAGAATTCTTAGCTTTTAGAATTGCTCTAAATAGTTAAATCCTTAGTCAAATCATTTGGTAAACAAACTCCAAGGATGTATAAAATGAAAATGGATTCATAGTGGATAAAGAGGTAACCGGATACCTATTGTACATTCTAACAAACAATTACGTCTTCACTAGAGTCATGTGCGGGGAAGTGGCATACGAAGGGTAATCTCTAGTTCTCATTTCCCTTGAGCATTTGCTGTCCTAAGAGTAAAGCCAATGAAATGAATGCTCCTCCACTAGCGACTACTACTGTCACACGCATGACTTGACACTTCGTTCTACAGACCAATTTATCCTACCAGGTGTGATATTCAAGTTACAAGTGCGTTTATAATAGCAAGATATGACACGATGCAGCTAGGTCACTCCTTCTTCAGCTAGAATTCCCACCACTACCGGAAGCTTACGGTTGAAAGAAAAGATACTGTTGACTTAGGGAGATCTAGGGAGATTATAGTATCACTTAAGTTTACTTGTCAATCTGAGGGCCCCTAAGTAGAAAGGTTACATTTATGCTCAAGACTTTTAAGTAGTTGGTGGTATTCCCTTCCCTTTCTAGGAATGACCTTTTCTCTTCCGGGCAGTGCAAATGCCAGATATTTAAATGAACAATGAATAGCGTAGATAGGTCGACATAAAACACAGCGTCAAGGGAGTATTAGCACGTTGCCAACTTTTGATAATATTGCGCTACATTTCCAGTAGTGTGCATAACGTGTGGGTATGACGATAATGTAAAGAAGCATCGACCCTTGTACCATTCGATAGTGCATTGAATCCATTTGTAACAATGAATCAATATGCTTCAAACTGCAGAACCTTGAGACTGGAAACAAGATGAGCTCTGAGAAGATCATCTGGACGATAAAAGTTATTGTTCCTTTGTTCAATGTTGGTGATGCTAAATGGTCCTGTAAAAGTGGCTGGTGTCAAAGTCCCCTCTCTGTACTCTGCACCAAAACTCAGCACGGAGGAACACATACTTATACTTCCATGGCCCACAAAATAACATTACATCAGTTTCAGTAATTTCAAGCTTGACATACAGCTTCAGATCCCCACCAGCACTAAAGCAAAAGGATTCTGTACACTGATTTGGACTCCCTAGGCTTGGAATAAAACTAATGTCAATAGCTATATATAAAACCGGATAATACCCCCCACAAGTTCTGTCTTAACACAAGTCAATTTCCATCCAATTTAGAAATAGTATACAGAATCCTTGCAGATTCACCCATGATAGGTAGTCACATCCCACCACCTCACATAGAGCCACAGTGCTAAACATTTAAAGGGACCCAGCCAATGGCTTTAAAATAAAAATCTCACGTCTCGTATCGGCATTTATAGCAAGGTTAGGCTTATCCTGCACTCCTCCAAGTAATGACCGGAATTTGAAACAGTCTTTCCTTGAACATATCGCTGAGCAGTCTTCTGGCATCGCCAAATTCGTTGCACCAGGTGTTACTAACTCTTTGATCCCAATTCCAGTACAGAATGGCTTGCAGCAGCAGTACGGCAAAATTTCTTAACAAATTTCCACTAAAACTCGATCCATACTAGTCGGTAGTGATATTAATGGTCAAGCTATCAAGCGACAAAGGAATACTTGGAATAGACGGGTTCCCGGCCTTGGAATATGCCGAACACAATTCTCTGATGTTATTTCAATCACCGATGGAATCTTCTGCCCAGAAAACAGCCCTGGTTGCTCGTACGGCTATTTGGGCACTCTTACACAGGCTTGAAAAACGGGCCTCAGATTCATGATCAGTACAACGATGGCTACGGATGTAATCGTTGGGGGTTTCAGTTCTAGTGCGAACTTTACCACTGAAAAGACATTAAACGAGACTTTCTCGAACTCAAGCTCAACGATGGACCAATATACTTTCAATCTCAGTGATGGTACTGGCTGTTTTCCTAGCATGCTGTACATGGGGACTAATCCTGTACCTGCGAGCCCGTTACTAATAATTTCTGACGTAAAGAATGTCTTCAGGCAGCGAGGTAGGCTGTAAGAGAGTCTGGTTTGTCGATATGATTAACTCCAGCTCGTGTAAGGTCTTCAACCTGTCGCTCGTAAACGTGTTTTAAAGTCGTGAAATGGGTTACGTGTAATGGCTATTAAAGGTGTGACGAATAAGGTGGTACATAGAGAGTAATAATGGAGTGTTCCATGCAAAATAAATCAAATTCAAGTATCGAATAACCTCCGTAGCCGTTAAGAATAAAAAGCCAGCATCCCTTATTTAGTAAATATATCACAGATGAGCTAAATCCAAGCTCGTAGAACCGTAGGACTTTCGTAGAGTGCTCACTTTAATCGTATTTCCGAGTAAATTTGGCTTATAGGGAACTATAGCGATGTACAAAGTTATAAACCTATCGTTGGCTAACTATAACTAAATCCACTTAACTTGGTTCGGACCGTTTTTAAAGTAGTAAATTAGCTATTTACTATATAGAATCGATTTTGACCGGTAGGCCTCTACTTCTCATCGTTGATATCAATTATATAATTGCCAATTCTTCGGAAATGAAAAGTTTCTTGCCGTTAGGTGTCGTTTATGCATTTGACAAGTGCAATCGCTTCAATAGTATAACTGAAAATAAGAAAAGAAAAGACTTAAAAAATGTATGAATGGTATATTATTATAAGAGCATAGGTTAGATAGTAGATATATAGTAAGAGTTGCCGCTATTTAACTTAATGCTAGTGCTAATCCTGTTATGTAAAGAAGCTGGTAACGGTGGTGACTCGGGGGGGGAAAGCCGAGCTCGGTCCGAGATTAAAGTGGACCTTGGATAATTTAAAATCAACGGTTTCACACATGCTCGCCTATACCACTGATTACTATGGTTGGCCTTCGGAGCCTCCCCGATGAACTACTAGGAATGATCATCCTAGAACATCTTATTCCTTCACTTTCATGGCACGAAACTCTGGATCCTCTTGATTGGGTCGGGAACTTCTCGCGAATATCTAAACACGCCTTCAGACAGTGCAATACCCTGGGCAGAGTGATTCTCACCTGTAAGCGGTTCCACGACTTGCTACAGCATGTTCTCTACCAAGTGCCCAGCCTTATCCATCGTCCCGACCAATTCTACGACTTCATACGGACCATTGAAGCCCAGCCAGAGCACCGAGCTCAGACTGATGCTGTGGTTTCTCTTTGTCCTTCAGCATATGATGTGGTAGACCTTTTTTGGCTACCCCACGTGAAACATATCGCACTCAAGGGCTTCAAGGATTGGGATCCTGTCGACTGGGATGATGACAGTCATTGCCACAGAAGCAACGTCTCTAGTCTATATTTGGTTGATTGTGGTGCACATGAGAAACCTTTGAAAGAAATGCTTTCTTGGCCGACAACCTTGATAGAACTTCGCTATGAAGCTGACCAAGGCGAATGGAGTGGAAGGAGAGAAGGAGAAGAAGAAACTGAATGGACTTGCTCGGGACTTATCCGTGCCCTCGAACCACAGCGCGAGTTCTTGGAGCATCTCACGATCACCCGAAAAGATCTAGTCCACGAAGGACTAGGCTACTCGGATTCTCTAGAGCTCTCAGGATTCTCATCGCTAAAGTCTCTATTCACTGTTCATGCCTTCTTGAATGGCTTCTGCAGTCGCCTCACCGAAAGTCTCACCTACTCTCGCTTCCCGCCCAGCCTTGAAGAATTACAAGTTTTGTACGATGACACTGGATACATTGACTTCCTAGAGAATGATCCGGAGTGGCTTCGATCCGTGCTGTCTCATAGCAAGGAGAGCTTGCCTAATTTAAAGACAATTCACATTTGGAGTCGTGAGGCACCATATGTCGACGAAGATGACGACGTTGAATACCTTTCTAGTGGGTTGACAGCTAGACAGGAAGAAATTGTGAAGAACTTTGAACCTCCTGAAGAGATTAGATCTCTCGCAAATGAAGCAAACATCGAGGTCAAAATAACGTTGGGCTACAGGAAACTATGAGCTGGAATGGGGTTTGAATAAGTTTTGTAGCGTTCTGCAATGACTAGTCTTCGCCTTCACTTCATGGTACTGTTTATACGAGAGTTTCATGTACTTTTTGCCATCTTGGTTTCATTTTCAGATGAACGACAATTTCCCTTGCACCACCTTTAATCTGACTCTTATCGCTACTTCGGCAAAAAAATTCGACTCCTTCGCCAGGCCTCCACATTTGCTTCACTAAGTACCGACAGCTAGCTATGCATTACATCGAATGCTACTAACCTTATCGTTGAAAGTATTGTTGAACGCCGTAGAACTCTTCGTCAAAACCGCCGCCTTCCCAGTACATCCAGCATCAATGAACACGGTGCAAATACTCGCAGACTGGAATTGAAGGCTAGATGCAACATCGTTGAAGTTGTTTAGGGTGATGCACACGCCATCTTTCGATCCAGGGATTGTGACTGAATTACCTCCAAACCCTGCATCGGCCCACAATCCAGCAAGAGTACCGGGAGGAAATGAGATGCGTGGGTAGATGGCCCTGAAGGACAAATCAGTAATTTCAATGAAAGTATAGAGATCTATCTTACCGGACTGGAGATGCATCTTCGGCTACTCGAATGACTTTCGTGGGAATGACTGAAGGGGCTGATGTGACCAATGTGGAGCCTATGGCTATCAGGAGGATTGATGAAAACTGCATTTTTTCCAAATAGCGCCACAAAATTCGAAGATATGTTGAAGGCGAGAGAGGAGTTAGATAGAAGTGAAAGCACAGAATTGTCTTGTTTCTGCGTGCCAACATCTAGGATGTGGCAATACCAAGTTTTATAGTCCTTCCTTAGTTTTTATCTCCACAACTTATCAACAACCACGCAAAATTCTGACGACGACTGCATCGACCTAGTTGCATACCAATTCTTGATTGCCCCGGTATTGAATCTCGTCACACCAGTTTAGGGACTACTACCGAATGTATCTGCAGTCGTCGTGTAAAGTGGATATGTAAGCAGAATTGGCCACGACCTCACGATGTTACCTTTCGCATTCTCGCAGAAGTTATCTATATGGAAACTGTGATTGAGAAATGGAGACATTGTAAGATTTTCGAAGGAAAGGTTCCCCACACGACATATAGGTTACCTCTCAGGCTATTAAAACCTCCCTACAAGAACTCGCTATCCGAGTAATTCGCTGTTAATTTTATCTTTATTTTTACCGCGCTCGAAACCATTTTTTATATAAACAAGGACTAGTCTTAAGTGTAAGTGATTCATATTTTTCGAAGCTTCTAAAAAGTTCTTATACTAAAGACTTTTTAAACAGAAAAGGAACATATTTCAGATATTAGACATCCCTAAAGAGAAATTGAAATTCGAGGACAATCTAATTACAAAATTATCTTCTAGCTAAAAGTAGCATCTCAGTTCCCTTTCGATAAATAAAAGGGCAAAAGGGGCTTTGAATCTATTATGGTGAGTACCTTATTGTAAGGAACCCTTCATTCAATCCCCTTTAGTGGCTTCCCGCCAATTCCTGCGCTTGTTAGTGGTAGATAATCCTGGTTGCTATATTTTGTGGATGAGATCCTTGCCTCGGCCTCCAGTCAGCTTTGCAATGCTGACAATCGCATCACAAAGCCTGACTATATCACAACAAGATTTAAAGCCGCCATCAGCAAGCATCACGGTCATAGCAAGATGACGGTGCCGGAGTTAAACCCCGGTATGTGTGGCACTTCCGGTACAGCAAATTTGTCTTGGCTTGACGATGCATGCTTTGAGCCTGGGCAATTTCAAAGGAACATGGTGAGCGCCTCAGCATCATACCTTCGCGTTTCTTGTCGAGATATCTTTGAGAAGAAGTCACATACTAGCGGTTTTGGGCACGCACAAAACGACCTGGTGACAAGCCATTAGAGTCCAGCCCAAATAGAAGCATCAGCCAGGAATGGATGTCCCTCATTTGTCCAGAAGATCGAAGCTACATAGGGAGAAAACAATCCTGCTCGACTCGCACTAGAAATGGGAGCCAAGGATACTATTTCAACGTGATATCTCGTTGATTTACCAAAAAGACAAACTAGTTGCAGTCTCAGTCATTGCACACCGCGTTCAGGAACAGCGCCACAATTTACCGAGCACTAAGTTAATTGTGGGCATCGATTGACTGCTGAGTATCATGGACTTATGAAAATTGCTTCCTGAAAATCACAGGTGGAACATAGAAGTTGTTGGAGTTTGTATAGAATTCCTTGGGGATGAGCCCTTCGGAGAAGTTTCTTTCGCATAGTATTAGGGTGTCTATTTGATGATCTTTCAATGTACAAGAACATGAACCAAGTGTGCTGATCGTTTATGAACAGAAATGTTAACGAGACCACAGCTATTTATGTTTTCTCCTCCTATTTGGTGCGGATAATAAATTGAGGTGAGGATTGGTAGATTCCTGACGGTATTGGAAACAGTTATCACAAATGAAAATATGAAGGGTTAAACAAGAGCCATCCACATGTTCTAGCGATCTCTTTATCTCCTCATTGAGTTCTTCCAAAAATACGGGAGACCAATTGCCTCGTATGAGTCTTGATTTCCTGAGCCCTGTGGCGAATATTCCGGGGCTGTTTCCCAACAGCCGAGAGGGTGGTTTGTGCCACTGATTCATTGTTCGTTAAAGGTAACCGCCAACTTTTATTTTGCTCATGTATTGTCCCTATTTAAGACATTCGCTGCTGATACTGTTTCAGCTCCCCTCCAGACCTTAGAATTTGTAGGTCTTGAGAGGGTTATTGTAGAGAATGTCGAAAAGCTGTAGTGGACTGTATATCCCCTTAGGTAATAGAACCTTAATAGCGTCTTCCAGAAGCTCAAGTGTATCTGTATTGTCACCACCTTGATGATCTGATGATCTTTCGAGGACTTTTGCCAATTCTGGGCTGTTCTCAATAATCATATCGTCCTCAAAAACCTCGTGCAAATGACAAGTTGGTGGCCATTCGAGTTCGAGTATATATTTGAATGCCTCTGGGTTCGCGCGGTAGATAGCCGCCGACATGAGGGTGAATCGCACGTCTTCCGTGGGGTAGCCATCGCGAAAGTCCTCGATTTTGACTTTTCCTGCCACGTTTTGCAAAAACGTTTCTCTGTCAAAACCCACTGCCATGATAGTATTCATGGAGAGACCCGGGTTATTAAATACAGCACCTCTATTGACCAGGATTTCTGCAACATATTGGTGGTGATTTCTCAATGCTATCTCAAGTGCCGTGCGACCAGCTTTAGTCTGAGCCTCAATGTTTGCACCTCTGTCCAGAAGAACCACAATCGCATTGGATGCATTATGTTGAGCAGCTACGAGTGAAGGTGTAGAGTCGAACGGCATAGCTGATATGAAAGGTGTGGTTAAAACACTCTGATCAGTTTGGTATCTAGCTTGCACTTCTAGATTGGCACCATAATCAATGAGAATCGCAGTGAGTAGAGGTAAATTGCATTTTGCCGCAAGATGGAGAGGTGTTTCCGAGTCCATCTAGGTCAACTCATTGACGTTTGCTCCATACTGGATAAGAATTTCAGCGCGAGAACATGCTAGCACTTCGTTATGGTAAACAAGGCCAGAGCTTAATACGTACCATCCAATTGCTGGAAGAAGTTTATTTCGTGAGTTTAGATTCGCACCGCATTCTAACATGGCCTCCATAACGTAGTTTGCACATGGTGGTAGCGCCAGCGCCTCTAGCAGAGCTGTTGTTTCTAGCTTACCTATAATATCGATTGGCTGATTATGAACCATGTATACATTAATGACTGCTGCTGCTTGTTCTTTGACAGGAAACCCATGCAGGAGAAACTGATGGAAAATTTGTTGAGAAGTAAAATCGGTCATCTTATGGAAAGCAGGCTTGCCAGTTCCTCCACTACGTGGATGCGCGCCGTTCTCAAGCAGAATGTCTACCATATTTGCCTGATGGGAGACAGTCGCTAATTCTAGAGCGGTCTAATTATAAGCTAGCTCATTAGGGCTTTGTGGTGCAAGCAACTCAACCCCTTGATCGCTCCCAATGATGATTGAGCAATGCGAGGTGTACCCCAGAATCGGAAGAGCCAGGGTTTGCTACCGAAACCTACAATTTGTGCTGATCTATGCAATATTTGTGCTCCTCCCTTCTCGATAAGTCGTCTGCCAAAGGGAATAATATCGTAACATGGAAGAACGAATATCCAGTGGAGCGGACTAAAACCGAATTTGCTACACGCGGTACAATCTACCCCATTTTCTAATAATATTTCCGCTATTTCTGTTCGTCCAAGTCGAATTGCTGAGGCTAGAGGAGTAGTCTGGAACCAATCCGGTTTGTTGACATCTGCCCCTCGCTCCAACATTTGCATGAAATCGTGCTCTGAGCCAAGTATGACCGCAAGCTGAAGAGCTATACGCCCTCCAGATCTGTGAGATTCGTTGATATCCTGCATTGATAGTAAAACACTAGATATCTTATCGAAATCAGTTCCAATAATCTTGCTTCCAATTGGACCAAGGATTGTGCCTATGACGTGTTCCCGGAAATCGATATACGAGACTTTGCGATACCAGTGTAGAAGAATATGTGCTTTATACTCTTCAAGTTCTCCTTCGTGACAAGTCGAGCACAAATGAGGAATTGAGTCGTGCAGCTGAAAGTAGTGATGGATTTCACACAATACTTTAGCATTTTCGTTGCCATGTTCAGCCGAACGTGTAAGGAGTTCAAGGGACTTTAAAGAGTCCAGGAGACATCCAAACCCGTACATATAGCAGTTACTAAGGGAAAGCATAGTTTCACTCTGTGAGTGGCTCCCTGGCCTCATAGTTAGGCTTGACAGCCCCTTAAAAATTATCTTTTGATATTCCCACGGCACAAATTTTGCCGATATCTTGGCCAGGTCAGCAACTGTGGTCTACCAAAAAGGGAAATGAACTAATGATTACCTTGAACTGACCTCTGTTTAGTCTGGGATTATGGGCCACAGGCGACACGATGTATTTTGATCTAAGTTGAAGTGAGCACACACGTATTGAAGGGCTACTCAAGCTAATGGCTTACTTGGTTTGTTCTAGCTTAACTAAAAGGCGGCTCATCTGGTACCGCTCAAGTGGTACGGCTTTCGAACATAATTCCACTGTTCTCCTGCCTTTCTCCAGGATCGCAGGAGTCATGTCCAAAACGTCAAACAAGTAGCTCACTATATTCTTCAAAGTATCCTCGAGCTTATTCAAACTCCAATACTCCTTCCATTTCCTATTCAGCGGATGTCCTGAGCAAAAGATTCTAGAGACCAGTCTCCACCGTTGTAAATATAACACACAAGAAGTCCAAAGGAGAACCCATCACTTCGCTCAAGGCATTGTCGAGGGACTTTTCCGTTCCGTGCTTCTGGTACCATCCAGGCTGCCGTCCCGGAGTAGCTGAAATTTGTCACATCAGGGAAATGGCCCAGAATAATAGAGTTTCCAAAACCGGATAGCTTTGCGACCCAGGAAGAATCAGAGCGTGATTTAGAGGCAGTACATATTAGAATATTCTGAGGTTTCACATCCTATCGAGATTTTATTATTGATGTTCTGGCTGGTGGACAAGGGGGCTCTACTCACACCATGTATAATTCCAGAGCGATGGAGAGTAAGAAGTCCTTGGGCTACCTGCACACACAACAACAGCCGCCCCTCGGGAGACAGATCTGGACTAATAAACCAATCTAACGACCCGTGTGCTGCATATTCGAGACACAAAAATGGCACAACAGGCGTGGTTTCCCACCCAATGCCGACTAGTTGAATGATGTTCTCGCACTTTCTCACAGAATTATGTGTCACGACCTATATTTCCAGTCGAACGGCTTTCAATCCGCCCAGCCAGTGTTTCTTAGCAGTGTCGTGCTCGTCCCCCGCTGATGATGAGTTCAATGCCGACTCTCCTCCTGAGGGCTTTACATCCCACACTTATCCAACCATCCTCGCCAAAAACCGCCTACTGTGACCTAGGCTCACAGAGCTCAAGGCTCAACAGCCTCCCAGCGCAGAATACGGAATACGTAAACGAGAAATAACGGTGGCAAGGAGTATTTAAGGCATCTCACAATTAAGGTTAGTGGGCAGCTAGTTACGTTCATCGCCAGTGGTATCTCAGATAGATCCTAGAACCACATTCGTAATACCCAGGGCCACATTTGTACCTATGACCTCAGCCGCTGAAACAGCGCTTCCATTGGCATTGATATTCATCGTACTGTTATTGATGATTTGCGGAGGCGGTGGTTTGGGAATACAAGCTTCGAAAGGATCAGGCGACACGACTTCCTTCTCCGTCTTTTCATCTATCGATGGTTTCATACTTAATGGGGGCTTTCCCTGTTTCTCAAGCATACGTGTGCGGAGACTCTCGCGTGTGATTGTTCGCGCAAAGAGATCTCTCAGCAAAAACGAAGTCGTCGCCAGTGGTATAACTAGGGCTGGATACTTAGACCGTAGGTAGTTGAGGATCATGTTGTGGTTTTTCACGTTGTCTGGATTATCTTGCCTGCCTTGTTGAAGGGCGAGGAGTGCTCTACTGTCAACACCTGCTTCGCCTTCGAGGATAAGGCGGACACAGGCGTAGTTTCCCCAGTACAATGCTCTGTCGAGAGCACGGTAACCATTTGGGTCGAAATGATGGCGGTTTGAGCCGTGTTTGAGTAAGACTTTTACGATGGGGTTATTGTTGTGCTTAGATGCAAGGGCTAAAGGGGTTTCACCAAAGAGGTTCATTTGTGAATAATCGATGGCGTGAGAGTGAAATGTTAGCATGTGTCTGAGAACCAAAGTTGATCCAAGTATTGCTGCTTGGTGCAAAGGTGTGTTGTGATGGTTATCAGCTTTCCTCATACTAGAGCCATTCGAGAGGAGAAGATGAATTAAGTCCTCGTCATTGTGGATCATTGCGATAAACAGTGGCGTCCATCCCTCGCTATCTTCCGCGTCGATGTCGACTCCAAGTTGTAATAGATGCGTGATTAATGGTATGTTCTTTGCCATTGTCGCCCGGGCTAAGGCAGTACAGCCATTCTGGTCTCGAGTATCCGTATCCCCACCATATTCCGTCAGAATGTTCATAGTGTCAATCCTGAGCTGGCTTGCAGCTTTGAAAAAGGCAGAAATGCTATCAATATTCCGTACATCTATGTTGGCACCACGCGCAGCCAGTGCTTTTATGGCACCAGAGTGATCCCGGAGGGAAGCATTGTATAAAGCTGTCTCGCCACGACTGTCTAAGGCATCGATCACAGCACCACGATCAAGTAGCAGCTCCACCAATTCTGTTTTGCCAAACAGCGCCGCGAGAGCGAGTGGTGTCACGTCGGAGTTGTCCCTCGTGTCAATGAGAGCACCTCTGTCTACCAACAGATTTAGAACGTCGACCGTCCCTTTCCCAACGACAGCCGTATGTAGGCCCGTCAAACTCTGGCTGTCCCTCGAATTTGGATCGACATGGCCTTGGTCTAATATCATACGAATCAAGTCGATGTAGCCATATCTACAGGCAAGGTGTAATGGCGTCGTCCATGGATCCTTCTCGGCCAACTTTCGATCATTTCCAGTCAAAAGCCCGTTACGTTGCATTTGAGTGCGAGACGCGAAAGTAGCAATGGCGGTTCCAGACAGATCAACCCCATGCTCTATGAGCAAAGCCATAGATACGACATCATTTCTACACGCAACGACATCCGCAATGCTCCTAGCCCCAGTACCAACAAGGATATCTCTTTTGACCCAACGAGAGTAGTTCACATTTATGCCCGCTTTCAGGCACCTTTTGAGTGTGTCGTTATTACGATCCTCAGCTGCTTTCCACATGTCTATCATGTCATATTTGGCGCCGTGGTACCAGCCACTTGTCTTCCCAAAGATGGGATTGACGCCAGATGACTTGGTACCTGAAGTGTGCGCCATCTGCAGTGATGAAGATTGTGAAGATACCCTGCTGACGGCATCTGGTCTAGATTGCTGAGGTTGCTGCATCTTATGGTGAAGCGACTGGTCGCGGCGTGCTTTGCCAATCAGGAACAGCCAGCATGAAAAGTCTCTTTGCTTTCTTGATATCTCATGAAAATCGATTTGAAGTCCAATAGCTAATGTTTTTGACCGGTAAAAAATCAGGCTTCACTTTTCACTCCCCTTTAGTTAGTACTGTCAGCTCTCTGCCAAGCCGGCAGAATATTTGCCCGACCTGTCCGCATATAAGTTCCAAAGTATACTCAAAGAATGTTCGAGTCGGAGTATCTCGCGAAAATTCATAGCAGTGTCTGATACATCTGTATCTAGGGCAAATGCAGTAGATTACATAGTACTCCGGCAACCAGTGAATCTCTAAGCTTCAATCAATCTGAGACTTAGATGAACCTTCAATCGGAAAGAAGACTTTGACACCTATTCCCCCCTCCCCCCTCCCGTTTCACTCTCCCATCTCCCTTTTATGCTTTCAACTCTCTACCATACAATCCTATTTACCACATTCTTCTTGATAGCGGCTTCTTACTATCCGACTTCATGTAACACACTATAGTTAACAACGAGCTCTTACAAAGTTAACACCCTTTCCTGTTACTATGAAACACAGAACCGAGAATAATAATACTGATAGACGACCAGATATCAAAATAGTAGGGAAACAAAGGGAAGTTAGTTGAGAGCGATGTTGGTTAAACCCTTACGGAATTAGAGGAGACAGGAAAAAAGAATACATGGTAGGAGAACTAAGCGATTAATCTAGCGCACTGCAGGGGTAACTTGATACGAACTTGAACTTCATCCTACGTACGCCGGTCTCAGAGACTACTGATCAGGTAGAGAGAGCTTCTATTGTAGTAATAAAGAATTAGAAGATAACCTGGGAGAATTCGAAAGCACGGAAGTAAATACAGCCACAAATTCACTTCTTACAAAAGCGTAACGCCATTCATTGTCTCAAATGACAATTCAACTCAAATTGCTGAACAAGTACAAAGTGCAAAGCTTGCGTCGTTTAGGTCCTCTTTACTATCGAATCTTTCAAGCTAGCTGAAAAATGTGCGACGATGTCAGATTAATTCGACACCTGACGTTATAATATATATTTAGTCTAATGAGAAAGCAGGCGTATAAAACACCCTATCTATCTATCCTACAAACCCCTCCTATAGCGAACAAGAGAACCCCAAGATTATATCATCGATCTTGTACCTATTACTCTCGTATAGCCACGTCACCTCTTAAATTTCTCACAAACATTAACACGACCCCCTACTACTCCTCCGCCTCCCCTCTAGCCAAACATCCACGATCCCAGCCAAAATCTCCCCGCCCATCTCTTCACTCAGGTATTAACCCCCCCCCCCCACGATCCTCAAAGAAAGCCCCCACAACAATCCTACAAGTACAATATCGCTCTTCACCTCGAATCCATCAACTAACAAGGAATACATAGCAAGCATTAAATCATATATCGTGGAGGGTTTTCCGCTGGCGCGACAACCCATTCACGGTCATAATATCTAGGTAGGAAGGTTGTTACTAATCTTGGGTTTGCTGTCGAGAAATCGAAACTCTACTATCAACTTCACGTAAACACCGAACCTCTAAACATGGCTCCCTGGATATCAGTACCACCGACACACACGTAGTCCCGGTCCATTCTTCGTTTCATCCCACGACTGGTATACCTCCACTCACTCCTCTAGCCAAGGGAGAACTCGTCGATGTTAAGTACGAATCCTACTTTCCGTGAAGCCGAATAGAATATTCTGTTTTTGTTGTCGGTGGTGAGTTTGTTGTCGATATTCATTTCAGCATCGAGACGTCGGATGTGGCCTCGGCATGCAAGGCACGTTAAAGGTTAGCTCAATCAAGAAAGTAAATCCACCGGGATTTTCTTCTGCTGCGTGGTGCAAGGATGTATGTCGCATCGAGCGTAAGTCAGCTAGATCTTTAGTTTGTCGTACTTGAGCGGGTTGAGAGGTTGACTGTGTGCGAGTGAGTGTTTAAGTAGGGTATGGTCATGGCGGGTCATATCCACGTATGTGGAAAGGAATTCCTGTATGAGAGGGCGGGGATGGTGGGATTTCATAACACAATAGCACTGGGGACATTTCGAGGAACAACAATAGAGATTTTGATTCTTACAACTCGTCTTTGAACACCTCTTCACTCCCTTCCTCGCTCGCACCACTATCTCCAGGATCCTCCTCTCCTTCCCCTTCGTCCTCTCCTTCAACATCTACGAGTGGACCATCCCCCTCCTCCCCATCACGATCCACAATCCCCAAGATCTCCCGCACCTCCCCAGGCTGATCGACAACCTCAATCTTCCACCCCTTCTCCTTGGCCATCTTCTGCACCTGCTTCCGTAGGTCTTCGACCATCGTAGGATCAAGATCCATCTTCTGCAGCTCCGCATCAGAAACCATCTCTACCTGCCCTCCATCCGCTTTATTCTTCGCGTGCGCAATAACCTGCACTTGTTTCCCAAAGTTTTCAGAGTTGAAGTTCGCAGGGATGGGGATACGTGTGCTATCTTTCGTGATCCATTTCTCGCCACCAAGGACGACGCCACCGACCGTTTTAGTCTTGGAGGACGCCGCGTTAGCTTCGAGTTCTGCTTCGAGGGTTTTGACTGCGGTGAGCATTTCGTATTCCTCTGCTGGGACGATGGCGCGGCAAATTATGGAGTTGGCTTTGTTATCTTTAGGGGGCATGAAGGCGACATCATTGCAGAGACGTGGTGTGTAGATTACCATTAGGTAGGAGCAGGTGGTGACTTCTTTGATGTAGCCGATACGGTCTGACACTTGAGGGTTGCAGTGGAATTGGACGTCTACTTTTCTTGGTTTTCCGGTGAGATCACAGATGGTTCCTCCGTCCATCTTCTGTACCAAGTATCTCGTATCACCTTTCACTTGCAGCTCTGTCTTCGAGGACTCTGGTTTGCCTGGGTTCTTGGTGGAGATCTCATTGCCCCATTCGTCCTGTTTATCTCCCTTGGCACCGGTATTGGAAGGCTTTTTTGCGCGACCTAATATAAATTCCTTCGTCGTCGTATCTCGTACTGGTGGAAGTTGAGGCTTGCCGGGTTGCGGAGGGAGATGGTGGAATTGAGTGATCTCTGAATTATAACAGAAGGCATAGGACCACCACCCGGACACAAAATATAGACAGTTGCCTTCCAAATCTTGAAGCAATTCCCAGCCTCTGTCTGTTGCGCGTGCCAGCTCCTTCTGTTCTGCGGCTCGCGCCTCTGCTTCTGAGGTTTCATTTCTTGGTGGGATGTTGACGATCGGTATCGTACATAGATGTTGTTGTCCTTTTAAGTACATAAGTTCGTAAGTTTCGTGCGCGGGATCGAAGACGTGGTTGTTTCCATCCTCCGGTTTTCTCGTTGCTTGATTGGGGGTTTCTATGGCTGTATTCGAGCTTTGAGGAGGTTCGTGGAGCGCAGACGAAGCTTGCTCTACGATTGACCTCGCCGCGGCATCTGTGATGAGGGCATCTGCGAACACAACTTCATACTAGAATTGGTTAGATGGCGGGACATGACCAGTTGGGGAAGCTGCATTTACCTGAGGAAATGCAAGTAAGTCATCGTGTACACTGAACACGGTTTGACTTGCCAAAGCTATAGGAGCTACCGCCAGTAAGGCTGAAGTAAGTGTATGCATTTTGCCATATGGAATGGTGAGCACAAAGTTTTGGGGAGAAATCACAAATCAATGGTTCCTGCGCGTACTGTAGGATGCTTTGTCCAAGCTGTCATCATCGCGATCTTATCGAAATGTGGCTGGTTGGAGCGGGTCCTGTGGCTCAATCCCATTCTGGAGTGTTACCGGAACATTATTGTTCCCTAACCGAGAAAATGTTCCACGTGATTCTCTTCATCTGATATCCCTTACGCCTAATGAATGAGATACTCTCTAGCATGCATCTAGACTCGATCGCTATGATCTTTACGATTTGAGAATAACGCATTGAAACTCTTCTCATAGTTGAGTTCAAAAGCACGTGCGGAAAGTCTTAAAGTTTGGCTTCAGATTCCTCCGAAGCTTGAGCTGACTCTTGGACATCCATCGGGCGTCGTTCGCATCCCAGGTTCAGTCCCAATGTCACACACATCCCCTACGGTTAGGCAAAAGCAATATCGATTTTGCCAGCGAAGTTTCGGGCTGCTGGGCAGCAAACCATCACGGCCTCGATGACACCACCTTCTTCTTTCATGTCCGGCTTAGGAATCCAACCTGGTTTAACGAACCATGAGACAACCTCGAAAAGGTACAAAAGCTCCCCACCATCGCCCGAATACATACAGGCACGAAGGAATTCTACGGTGGTAGACATATTTGACGGCCCAAGTTGAACCAAGCCACACTAAGTCTGACAGACGGGGTTGAGTGGCTTTACCCCAGTAATGGTTGCCTTGGGAGGGGAAATAATACCCTCAAGTATTGTATTTGCGGACCATGCCCAGGAAGCATTTCTCGAAGACGCCCGAGAGAGGAGGGGAATTTGAAGCAAGGAAAGCCACTCACTCATGTGCTGACTGAATCATGTCTCGATGTACTCTTGATATGTCGGTGTAGGATGATTGCTTATGATTGGTAAGTCTAGATTGTCCCGAGACTGTTACTGCAAGGCCGTTGGTGGAAAAGACGGAAAAGACGATTTCTTCTGTTCTTTTCAGCCAGTCCGCTCGTCCTCGCATTTGACGTGACTGGGTGGCATCACGTCCTTTTTCTGGGGGGGACGAGAAATGCGAACCATTTATTTCCAATTAGGGCGCACAACGTGTTGCATCGACAGCAAAAGGCAATTACGAGTCCAGTGGTCCACACAATCCGGGTGGGTCGGTTTATCGAATCGTGATGCGGCGTCCAAACGGAATCATGGTATTCGGTGAGGCGAGCGAGGCAGCGACCGCCTCACTTTCTGATTCCCATCTTCCCAGTCAACGTTGTTCCAGTCGGAGAGCGCCGCATGGAAACACCAGGCTGAAAAGTAGAGATGATTCGTTGCTTCACTTTGGGACAACACAACGACATGGACCAGGTTGTGTTTTCGTGTGGGTGGGGACTTGGCTGCAGAGTTGGGCTATTTTGTTGTTCTGCTATACTCCTGTTCTGTGATTCTGTTGTCCTGTTGTTCTATTGTCCTGTTGTCCTGTTGTCCTGTTGTACTGTTGTCTTGCGTGGTCATGCTGGTCTAAGGACTTAAGCGTGACGGATAGTATGGAGTCGTGAAGAGGGTTGCAGCGAGGTGAGAGCAACCTTGGATTGGAAGCGAATTAGACGAATTAGACAACTGCCTGCAATGCGGCGCGATAGTCGTGGATTGGGTTGGTCAAGAGAAGGCTACACCAGGCTTAATCACATGAGAAAGGAGAAGCGAACCAATCGAATTCCCTATAGAAGCTATTACTTAATCGTCTTTAGAGCGCTCTCTTGGAGCCTTCTCTGAATTCTCCGAAGACTCCCAATTCTCCCGATTCTCCCAATATTCTCTCTCTACATCGCGGCTCTCGCTTCTCGAGGCCGCTCTCGGTGCTGCAAAAGTCGGGAGATAGCGTGCAGGTAAGGTTAGCCTTTGACCAGTAAAACAAGTCATTTTTCATGCAACGTGCGAGGGAGCTTAGTCTTGAGTTTCTGCCCGCCAAAGCGTCACAGACTCAAAGACCAGGCTGCCAAGAAAACATCGTAAAGTCACAAAATTCCCGCTACGAAGTCGCGCAGCAGCTCCAAACATCCGCTCCCATCGCGACATCTGTAGCGACATCTGTAGCGACATCTATAGCGAGAGATCGGAGTAAACCCTCGTGGATCCTTCCATCTTGTTGCCTCCCCACTCATCTCACCTTGTTCAAGACATGCGATGCCATGCAGCATCTAAGCATCCAAGCATCCAAGCATCCAAGCATCCAAGCATTTCGCCATCTGAGCACTTCCAGTCTTCCAAGCATTGGAACCCCTTCCCTGACAATTGTCTACCACATCTGCCACATCTGCCACCTCTGCCACCATTCCCGCCCACGCATCCACTAATTCCACTCACACCAAAGCATGGCCCGCATCCACACCCCTCGTGTAAGAGAAACAAATTCCTCCATCAACCTGCAGCTCCATACAAATGCGAGTGCCAATCCAGTGCAATCCGTCCTCGACCACTCGTCATCGCCAACCGGAAGCCCTCCTTGAGTCCTTCCTGCAACCTCTTGTGCTGCCAGACACGCTTCTGCAAGCCCACTCCCAGCTGATCACCATCGATACCCAACAGAGCCGCGTCTGGTCTGCGAAGAATACTTAGCTTGCCGACCCTCCTCCCTCTCTCTGGTCCATCCATCATATCTTCGCCCTGTTTTTGCAAATCATCTGCAAGGACTAACGCTTCTCTGGATCTTCACACCCAGTGCGAACCATCTTCACTTCCCTTCCTCATTTCATCCTCTATTCTTTGTGCAGCATACCATCGACAGTTGTTCGTCCGTAAGTGACGGTTGATCATTTCTCCCTCTTGAACCTCCTCCAGAGAAAGACAGTTCACTAACTGTTGCAAGGCTGTAGACGTTACAACTTAGTATCCACAAAGCTTCACTGAGGCTAATCGAAATTCGACACACACACATCCCACCTAACAACTCTAAACAAAGCTGCCCAACATGTCAAACGATCTCAGGATCAACACCTCCCTCGACCATGAACAACGTTTGCAACAACTCCTCCAGAGACAAGCCGATATCCAGGCCGAGATAGCTACCCTCGTACCCTCCAGTGCTCCCGCGACCTCATATCAACACCACCGATCACCGATCCACAAACATCACCACCGAAGAAGCATCAACGGCATCAATGTTCCCCGAAGCGGCATGTCCAGTAGTGGGGCTACCATGGCCCGACAACTCTCTGTAGGACAACTCTTTGGTCCTCTTTGCTAGACTGGCTCTAATGACAATAGGATCGAATCGAAGCGCCCTCCATGCGATCAAGGACCCTTTCACAACGTTCGGCACCGGCACCGTTAATGGCGAGGACCAACTCGAGGGGAGCCTCCTCAGCGCGGAGCGGCAACACCCCGTTCGTCAAGACTGGCTCAGCGATGCCAAAACCATTCCGACCCGAGCCACGAGAGGACCAAGACCAGAACTTGGCCATGGACACTTGGATGAACGATAATGACAACACCTACACTCTCTCACGTCAAGCTCCGCCACTTCCACAGTCGATGTCGCAACGATTCGAGCTCGAGCAGGTCCCAGAATTGGGCGTGGGCGAAAATCCACTCGAATACCTGTCCCGTACGATGGGAACGCCCACAGTCGCCATCTCCCCACCCTTCTCGACACCGTCATCAGCAACGATGAGCAACATTCATCTCTCCAACTCTTTCAACATGCCAACTCCGACAACTCCCACGACCGACTCGCTTACTGACGCAACCACATTTGTCAGTAACATGAGTCGTCAAAACAGTCTGTGCAATGAGCGTATGCTCGAAAGTCTTCAAATGATGCATGTTAACTCGAACAATTCTTATTCCACTGATGTCAATTCTGATCAATTTATTCATGATCATGTCAATTCCTCTTTTCCATCTCCTAACCGCCGTTCGTCGAGCGAAGAGCAGTCCCAGCTTCTAGTTGGGACGGGTGGTGTTAGTCATGATTCTCAATTTTCACATTCCTTTTCTTCTGCGGATGGCTTTCCATCTGTTGGCTATGGTGAGAAGATGGAGAAATCTCAATCGAGTGAAAGCTCTTCATCAAATGCCTCTTCTGCTTCTAGTCGCAACAAAGAGCGCCTCAGTACGACGATCACGTTGGCAGCTGCACGACCTCTCATGCCCAAAGGCGAGAGAGCCGAGACTATTTTGTCTCGAGCAAACTCATCGAAATCGATGACACGACTCGAATCGAAAGACGGGTCACAAGACAACAAGATTGCTATCTCGAAACCGAGCTATCAACGCCCAAAACATGATCGGGTGCATTGTAAACTATGTGAGAATCATCCTGACGGGTTTCGTGGCGAGCATGAGTTGAGAAGACATCAAGATCGTGAGCACAAAACAATGGTCAAGAAGTGGGTATGCGTTGAACCTACGGGTACTGGGCATCCCAAACCTGAAATGCCACTGTCAAAATGCAAGGCATGTGGTACGCAGAAGAAGAAGTACGGCGCGTATTATAACGCTGCTGCGCATCTGAGACGCACTCATTTCAGACCCAAGGCGAAGGGTCGTGGCAAGAACTCAAAAGTTGACGATGTTGAGAAGAGGGGTGGAAAAGGTGGTGGGGATTGGCCTTCGATGGCAGAATTGAAGCACTGGATGACAGAGGTCGAAGTACCATGCGATATCTATGCTCCGTCAAGCACGCACGAAGACGAAGCCGAAGCCGAAGCCGAAGCGGCCGACGCCTCCGACAACGAACAAGAAAACAACTTCGAAGACCTCGCCAACATCACCACAGCAACAAACGCCCAAAACAACTTCTACTCGATTGAATACATCAACGACCCGTCACCGATCATCATCAACTCGACGAACAACGACATGTACAGCGCAATGCCCCTAGACCTCACTGGTGCAGAGCAAAGCTCCTGCCAACTTGATGTGTCAATGTATGGCAACGCGAACTTTCAGTTCCCTTCTACTACTGCGTACTCGAATGATGCCGCAATGGCAGGGTTCGATTTCACTTCCGTCCCCATGATGAATCAAGGGTTTGATGATTCGATCTTGAATGGGTCTTACTTTTGATAATCTTTTTGTTTTCCTTTTCTTTTCCAAGACCCTTGTGGTCGCAGCTTTCCCTTTCTCTGTAATGATGACTTGATGCATATGGTATGGTAGTTCAAGGTGGCTTGATGACTCTTCTCTTTTCTCTTACATTCTACCTGTGTATATGTATATACACGTTTGTATCTTTTGACGACTTCAATTTCTCCTTTTCTCTTCTGCTAGATATTCCCTTGCGGTTTTACTTGGTCTGGGAATCGGTTTCGGGGTTTGGCATATATAAAGAGTGTAACGGTCACATGATTATGGGAATGGAATGGACGAGTACATGGAATGGGAACTGCCTTCGATGGCTGGATCGGAATGGGATTAGATGGTGTGATGATACGCACCCAGATGTTTGTATATATAAGATCTTGGTTTGGTTTGGTTTGGTTTGGTTTGGATTTGGACTTGTAGATATGTGTACCACCCACCGACCGACCAACCGACCGCTAGATACTACACCGGCTAGTTGCTACAGCTAGTTGTGTTGGAATATAATGTTGATACTTGATTATTAGTATTTTTTAATTATATGCCTCTGAAACTTAACGCGTGAACCTGTTGATTGTGTATTTCTTCTCCTCGATCTTTTGATCCTCTATTTATTCACTCGTCTCCCAAGGACGGACTACCATTATAGATAGGTTATTTATGATGTGGTGAAAGAGCTCTTTATAAGGTTCTTTATAGTGTGTTAAGAGGGGGGAACCAGGAGGGAAGAAGGGCTTAGACCGAGCTGGATAGGTGGTGTGTTATGCGTTAAGTGCCGTGTTGTTAAAAACGACTAAGGGGGCGGCTAAATGGTAGATTATGGAAATAGGTTCCGGAGAGATAACCTTAAAATATATAAAGAAGAATATTTTATTTCAACTCCTAGAGGAGCGTTTTTAGAGGTTTAGTTGATAATACAGGACCCATTGATAACGAGAGATAGTATTTGATAATGTTACACCGAAGCTAAACGTTGACCTGTGAAGTTATGTGTGGATCAGCTCATATATTCATTCTTGCTCTCTCTCTGAACAGGCATAGCACATACCCTTTGCTTCGGGCGATAGATGCGATCCTTAGCCATCAGATCCTCGTTGCTTAATGCGCGGTCGGGGTTTTGCTGTAGGAAGCGCTCGATGATCTGGGCTAATAGTCGGTTGTCATTGACTCCCGTGATGACGAGCCGGTCGTTGGGACATCGTTTAGACGTAGCGAGGTGTTGTACGACGCAAGCTCCTGCGATGGGTTAGTTTTGGCCGATGCTTGCTAAGGAGGGGTCTGAGGAAGGCTTACCGCAGAAATCGTGCACTGTGTGAGGTGGATTAGTGCCATGTGAACAGAGTGATCGTAGGAGTGGGGTGACTTACAACATCCAGCATTTGTGCTGGTACGCGCGGTGAGCAATGAGACGGGGTTGTGCATCACTTCCATACAGATAGCGCAGGTAATAAGCTCTTCGATATCGCCGCTGTTTGTAGCTGCTGGAGGTGCAGGGTCGGCATGTTTGGTGGGCACATATTGACTTGGTATCACTTGAACAGACGACAATTGAGCAGGGGCACAGCTCGCCCTTCTGGTCTCGAACGTCGCAATGGTGAGGAAGCCGGACACGAGGACATCCATTATCATATGCGCGGCGTGATCACGACTGACGAACTGTGGACAGGGTTTTGTAAAGTCCATGTATGCCATGTCACATGGACTACTCCGCGGGTCCTCAAATGTTCCAGAGCCATTGGGGATAGGGAGTTTTGCCTGGCAAGTTAGCACATTTCTCCACAACTTCCCCTAGACCGTACGCACTCTAATGATTCCCCTAGCCGGCTTCTCGTCCAAGCTATTCCAGCCGTCGTCCAGGAAAAGCTGGGCCGTCAACCTCGAGGGATTCGCGTCGCTCCAGATACCATAGCTGCCTCGAAAACATCCTCCAGCAACGTCGGAGCCAGTACGGACGAGACTGTATTTCCCCCGTCCTGAGAAAAATGTTGCGATCATACTAGTGCCCTGAGAGCCCATGTCGAGCTTGGGCTGGAGCTCCGCCCTGCTCGCCGCCGCGTGGTTCCCGCTCTGGGGAGACCGCCGGGTGATCTGTAAGGTGTTGAATTCATCGATGCTCGTCGCGCTCGTGGTTGCGTGGAGGGCGTAGTATGGGGCTCCTGGTGCTTGACCCAGTATTATACGTTCTGCAACGGGCTTTCTGCCCGGGTCTGTGGCACGATAGAGGTTGAGGACTAAAGTTGGGGGGGTGCTGTTACTGTCTGAGGCGGTTTCACCAGTCGCGACATTGTGGAAATATTGAAGATCACGGTCAAGAGTTGGGTCGAGAAGAGTACCTCGAGGTTGTGGTGGTAGTGGTGGGGGAACTGGTTGATATATGGGAATTCGGCCGGTCGTGGTGAATGTTGCGGTTCTGGGATCGGAGAGGTTTGAGCCTGAGGAAATACGTGCTGTAAAGGCCTTTTTGATCGGCATTTTCGACGGATGTCTGTCTCTTTTATAAATTTCGAATCTGCGCGTCGTTCTCAATTTCTTGAATGTATCTTGATAACGATACCAGGGTCCGATCACGAGGTAGATTTATTATACAAGCGGTCGTCTGTTGGTCTTGTCGTCTGGCTGGGCAGTTTCATACCACATCTCTCAGCCGTCATGGTCTTCTCGAGGCTCTGCTTGCCGAAAGGCTTCCTTCAAGCATTGTATATGGTTGCGTTTAGTTACAGCTGAAAGCCTGTCTCACATCGTGGCAAATGGGCGTGCTCCTTTGTTGGAGAACCTGGCGATTTTCGCGGTAATTGCCGAGCCAGTCAATATTTTTCAAGCCACTACATTGACAATTGTCCTCCTTTCAAATTCACAGAGCCTCATTTTCATCTCCTACCGTTGCTTTGGACACCAAATTCTGCACGATTTAAAATGTACCTCTTTCGTCTAATTTAATGTTGTGGTGGCTTGCCAAATGACGGATCATATGCTAGGTGGCCCTATTGAGTGACGAAAGACGTTATATCATGCCTTGCCTTTCGTCCCCCCAAATCTGAAGACTTGACTCGAGACGTTGGTCAACCCTCTTTCTGCATCATGCAAGCTCGTGAAGTGATCAGAGTTCCTGGGTTTGGTTCGCCGGGCAATGATGGTTCAGGCCCTGGTGACTATGCCTTTCGTCAACTCCAGGCTCAGTACGGATGCGGTGGATTACACGGTCAATCGGCGACTTCAGCAACCCCAGGAACGGCTGGTCAAAATATCAACGTCAGGTTAGCATATCTGGACTCAGAGGAAGACATAGTCCAAGTGGCAGGTGAAGGCACTTGGACTGGGAAGTTATGGAAAGTCAGCCGAGACCAAAAGTTAGTTATCAATCGCCAAAATGAAATTTTTCAAATGAACAAAGCTAACGTATGTAATAAGCTTATTACTGGACTGTAGGGGAGGGGATGGGGGAAGGGGAGGACGGGCCGAAGATGGGCAACAAGGCGGACAAGGAAGCACCGGACGAGATGCCACAAAGTATCGCGATGCAGAGACTGGAGGAATGGGTGGTGGTGGCGGAGAGTATCACACCTAACTATTCAAATAACTACGATGGACGTTCTAACATGATTTCAGTGGTGGTTATGGCAGTAATGGCGCAAGTATGCTTACATTGCCTTCTTGGTTACTCAATATTCGCTAATTCTTCACGCAGACGGCGCAGACGCTGGAAATGTTTTCTTCACGGTTAGTGAAGATGATTTGGATCTGTTAGTCGCATGCACATGGGATACGAGCGGTGGAAAGGGCGGAGCTTCTGGAACACATGGGATGCCTGGTGATGGTGGAATTGGTGGGAATGGTGGGAATGGCTGTACCTGGACAGAACGACGTGGAGATGCGGTGCTTCATTGCTCTCGGCCTCCCGGGGGTCCTGGTTTCCAAGGACCACCAGGGAAGCAACCGCCTACATATCTGTCCGGTGGAAATGGAGGCCGATCCGGCATGACCCAGATACGAGTACTAAAGAAGGACCTCACCGAAGCGACATACCCCGGCCGATACGAGCTGGAAGTTGTTAGCTTTGATGTAATTGACGAGGGTGAAGACGGTGTCAATGAGCCAGGGGAGCACCTTTTGGTCCGGAATATCAAGGTTAAGAATAAGGGAAACATGCCGTCACCTGGAATAGCAAACCCCGTTAAAATCCTCATTCAAGGCACAAATTGGCTTCAACCAATTGAGTCTGAACCAGTGGAGATTCCATTCTCCATCCTTCCAAACGGAATTGTGGATGTTCCAGGAACCCTTCGAGCCTACATTCGAAATGAAACCACAACACGGCCCCAAGCTCAAGCCTTGAAAGCAGAGGACCAGGTCACGCTCATTGCCAGCTTCTACAGGAGACTCCATAGGTCTTTACCAGAATTCTCTGGTAGTGTGAATTATACTATCAGGTACCCGCTCGAGCTCACTCCCCCACGGGCCCTCGAATGTGTACAAAAGGGAGATCGTGTCAGATTCTCTTGGACGCTACGCAATGTTTCTAGCAAGCCATATGGAACCGAAGGTCTGAGATGGACAGCCAGTCGCTTTTCGGATCCCGATAGGGTGTTTGATCTACCATACAGTGACGATGAGCAAGGCAAACACCACGCCATTGACGCCCTCAGTATGCTCGAGCCTGGCCAGGAGGTTCCCATTGAGCAAGACTTTATAGTCTCAGCCACCGCTATGGAGTACTCTTACGCAAATCTTCAACTGGAATTACTCCTCGCTGACCCGCACATGAAAGACGAGAGAGGGAGTGCAAAGATCCGCTCAATCACTTACTACAATCTTACTATGCAAGTTGCTGGAGCCTATCAGTACGATCCATTATCGAGGTTCTTGCTTATCGTCAATTCGCGAACCCCGAATTGGGCTATCCATCAACTTATCAAGTTTATTAGAAACGATCTCCGTCTAGGTCTAGACATCTTCAACATCAGCGTCACTGGGTCTTACATCGACAATAAAATCAACGAGCGTGTGCTTCAAAGCTATAAGAGTAAGAGCATCATCATTTATGGTAACGCGTTTCCATTATTTGATCAAGGCGTTCGATCACCCTGGCAATTGCTTGACCCATGGGAGATCTGCTCCCTGACAAAGGGAGGCACCAACTTCCTATTTTATGGCGTTGACAATGAGCCTGCACTAAGACAGTGGGCGGCAAATATCACATTTTCTGCAAAAATATCAGACAGCGAGATGGAGCCAGCTAGTTTACTTGTGGATCTTATCGCCAAGGTTCAGGGTGAGAATCAGATGAGCCGAACCATCGATAACAATCTTCGTCAATTTAAATCTAAGCCGGGTTCTTTGTCTTGTTGTGGTGCAACACCCCCTGATGAACATGCTATCAAAGCTGCCATTACTCTCAGCAAGGCATTTCCTTTGCGGCGGTTCATGGCTACGCCTGACGCCCATTCTGTTGACCCTCTGCTTCCTAATATTTTCCTCATCGAGGGCATACCAAAGAGTGCCAACGTTCTAAGCTCTAGTGTTCTTCCAGTTCAGAACATCCACGAGGTTCTTCCTGAATATCATCGATATGCCATTATACGATCTCTTCCGTTTCATGGCCTCACGAGACTATATTGGAACGCGTGGGGCAATTCAACGCCAGACGCACACGGTAACCCTTGGTTTCCGGTGACTCTTCTATATGCAGGGACAGGCTGGCAGGAGAGTCAAGGCCAGCATTGGGCAGGAGCAATGATGGATTCGAAGGTACAATCTTCTCGTTCCCGTCCGTTCTTACCTAACATCTTCTTTAGATTCTCTCCTTCGTTTCACATGCCATTCAAACTGTCCTCACTACTGAGTGTACGCAATTCCTCCTCGGCAAACCCCCACCGACAAACTCACTCTCCCAACTCCCCAATCTGTGTCACTTCCTAGATGCCCCTCAAACCTCATCACCCGCCCAACAACTCAACGAACAGCCACTACTCCTACCCACTCTCGCCACGCTTCTCGGTTCCCTCCTCAGCATCGGATTTAGCGAGTACATCACTAACGTCATGTTTTCCACGGCGCCCAAGCGCAAACTCAAAGACCAAGTCGAAGCCAAGCTCGCTGAAGCACTCTCACATGTCTGTAGCCCCGCTCTTGCCACCTCTCTCACAGCCACCATTCATACATCTGCCCTCGCAACGAAGGAAGAAATCAGAGCGGCCGGTCCCTTGAAGGACATCGCACCTGTATTACAGCGGAGGCTTGCGGCACTGACGGGTGTCAATGCTGGCTTTTCTGATTTGGCAAGCGGGAAAGGGGAGAGTGTCGCTGTTACGTTTGTGGAGATGCAAAGGATGAAAGAGTCGCAGGCTGCTAGGATGGCGGTGAGGGAGGCGGAGGAGGCAAGGGCGAATGAGTGGTTGGAGACCATGGTTAACCCTGAAGTCGAGGGAGAGGCACCGATGGGGGAAAAGGTACCCGAGATGAATGTTAAAGTTGAGGAGGTACAGGGTTAGGCATAGTTTGGGATATGTGTTGCTTGTGTATGTTTTTGCCATTGATGTAGTCTTGTATTCACAATTTTCTTTTGTTGTATATGGGTTGGAAGGGAGGTGATTTGCTATCACCACGTATTGTTGGAATTCTTTAGTAGTTAAATATTGGATGCTCGTAAAGAGTTGTAATTTGATAATTTAATATCCTTTATCATGAATTATGCCCAAGTGTATTAAAATGATTGTTTTTGCAAAAGAGCGATTCACCCTCTTCCCTTCTTTCTACGTATTCAATAGATTTTATTGCCTGCTTTGCGTAATCAAGGTTTTAATTCAACAAGTCACATCTATGGCAATTGCTTTTTCGGAATTAGTTATCAGTCGACTAAATCTTAGCAGGTTTAATAATCAGAAAATAGGATAATTTCGTAAAAGGCTAGAAAGGCCTAATAACTTCAAATACCCCTGTTTTCAAAAATGAAACTCTTCCCAGAATTTAAGGGTACATTTACCAGTGTAATCTACTTTTGCTAGGATGAAAACCTTTTGAAATATCGGTTAAAAGTCTCTTGATTTCTCTAATGCTATGGGCGGCTGGCTTTTGTAGCCCACCAGGGCCTAGCTAAGCGAGTCATGGTCAGGTGACAACCCTAACTTTTAACAAAATCTATATAATAACTATTTGATTTAATGTAATCTACATAACTGAGGAGTATTGAAATAATTAAGGAAGGAAAGAAAAAGGAATGGCAAAAATACGGCGTGTCCTTAAGAAAGGGGTTGATCGCAAGGAAAGGGCGCCGGAATTGTCGGGGATTACTCAAGTAACAGTGTCGAGGCTCGTCAGTATATTCTGTGGCTATACCCACTAGCTAGCCGAGTGGTAAAAGTCTAGCTGTTATCGAAAAACCCGGGGGTTTTTGGGAGGGAGGGTGTCTGAGGTTGAAAATGCCTTGGAAAATCTAAGGAATGGTACTCATGAAACTGCATGGTGGTAGTTGGGGTTATTAACGACATTATTATACAGGTCTTGTTAAATCAAAATTATGCTAATTTGTGTTATTACATCGATCTGCAGCCAGTGCGACGGGTATCTCCAAGGGTATATCTTCTCCTACTCAAACAAATACTGCTCCCATGTCGTATTATTTCCACCGTCTTTCATAGCTTCGCACTGTCCCCATGATATCGTCAGATGATTGGAATTCCAAAATTGTCTTGGCACAATCAACAGAAAACCCTTTCGTCCTGTCCCGAGCCTCATCTCTCCCTCGGAAAATTCCAAGTAAACTTCTTCGGATCTCTCTCGGCATTTCCAAACACACCACTCTCCCCCCTCCCAACTCCACTCACTGGTTTCTGCTGTTCGGGAACAAGTACAGCTGTCCGCCCAATGTGCTCCTCACTAATCTGTACTGTAGTACTCATATGGATCCCCCCATCCTCAGCTTGTCCTGAGACATGTAATTGATCCCAACTTCCAACCTTCTCCGAACTCTCACCCAAATTTCCCATCTCCAGATCCCCATCCCTCGAATTTCTCTCGTAGTCTGACAGCGAGGGTTCAGATACAGTCTTCCCGTGAATCGTCGTCGTTACAGTGGCTTTAAATTCCTTGTCCGAGGGCGTAGAGGGCCCATCAACAATCCTGATCGCCTTCCCCTTAATTGCACTCCTACTGGAACTTCCCGTCCCGTAGCTCCTTCCTCCTTCCTTTGAGCTGGACTTCTGTCCGGGCGTAAATCTTTTCAGCGCGGGGAAATACTCTCTCACAAGCGGCCAGATCATCGGCAGATTTGACACATAAATTGCAACCGAACTCTCTCTGATGTACCAGAGCATATAACTCGGGTCCCAGATATCGGTCAAATTGAAGATCTTGGTACATAGCGCGGCGACTACGACGAATGTTCCCATTCCAAAGATGACAACAAGGACGCCCTTTTGTCGCCAAGGGACGTTCAATTTGTAGAAGAGAGGAAGGGGAATGCAGAGCATAAGCAGATCAGATGAGATGTTGAAAGCACCTTGGACGATGGCGTAGTGTTCGAGGGTTGTGCATTGTGGGTTTGGGGGTGGCATGGCCCAGTAGCCGTAAAACGGGCGACATGCTGTGAAGAACGCGATTTCGGTGCTGACCCAGCCGAGGAAGACGTAAATGGAGAGGTATATCACCAGGCGACGGGTGGGAAGGGTGAGAGTTAGACGGGTATACATCAAAAGCATGCATGCTTTTATGGTGTAAATCAGATTAAGCATCGCCTAAGTAGGAATGTTAGTAGTTTTTCACATGAAGGTGTTGATATCGAGTCAGTCTGTAAGGATGTTGCAAGAGAGCGGAGGATCTCTCGATGCTAAAAATATATAGAACATGAGGGAAAAAGAGCAAAAACACACCTGCTCTGATACAACAACGATCTTCGAGCCATGAATACGGTCTTCAATGTTTTCCTGAGTGAAAGTTTCGAAATCTTCTGGAGGATAGAGGTTGCTACCACCTCCTTGGCAGATGACATTTAGACATACTATCAGGATGGTATACCAGCACTATCATGGTCAGCAAGTATTCTAGTCTTCGTCCTTGTAACATTAAGAGCACTTACGCCGGCCAAAATCATCCCATAGTCGTCGATTTGCAAGCCTTTCAAACCGAGCCGGTGTATTCTGGCATATCTAATTTATGCGTTAGGACCCAAATGATGAACTGAGGCTAGAGACGGTATGAGTAAGGAACATGCTTACATGCGAAGAAGAATCAGGAACATGCCGATACTGTACAAGCTCCATGACTGGATCTCCAGCGTTCGAACGAATGCCGCATCAAAGTCGCTCATGTTGCAAATTTCCACAAAGGTGCGACGCAAAAAGTGTATATAGCACACGCTCAAATGACAACCAAACACAACGACAGATAAGAATGCTTGGACTCGCAAATAAAGGTACAGACGGAAAAGACAGACGGAGATATGCCAAGGAGAACCCGCTATATCAATGGTTCACTCAAATCTATGTGTCCATGCTTCCATTTATGACTTTCTTTTTACCCCCTCATGAACACAGAGGAGGTCAATGGCTGCAACATCCCGAAATGTTCTCCGCGCGCATTACTCTGTATGCCTCACCAACCGCAGATAATCTAATCATACCTACCACTCATTTGCTACCCTCATACTTACATCACCCAACCTTCGGTAACTGGCCCACCTGTACCAGCTCGCGAAAATAGTACGCACAAATCACAACCCGTAAGTCGCATCGTTCTTACCGCACCTAAGACATGCCGCTTCCCTGCGACCCAAAACAACTTTTCTTTTTCAGGGACTAACGGCAGTCCTTTCCCACCGGAAATACCTTATCGGCGTCCAATTTGGGGGATTCGACGCTTTGGGACCTGACGATGAAAAGTCGCACGGAAACAAGCATTGTTCTCATGCTACAGCCCCAAAAGAAACGCGTCGCCACAATCCTGCCAGATAACTCACAGTAACCGACGGCGCTGACCGACCTCAATGGAGACCACCGATTCGTTCAACAGACGCGTGAGGGTGTCAAACAATATAGGAAGCCGAGCGCGATGGACGTCAAAAGCTCGCATCGCGTTTGAGGTACAATGCTTTCTAAATGAGAAGATTGACAACTGATGTGAGATGAGCCACCCCAACGGTCGTACATCACACTGTAACCCTCAATCCCCTCGCAAATAACGCCCAATCTGCAGCAAAAGCAACGATGTGAACAGATCACAAGCCATTCCCACGCCATTCCTTCCTTTCTGCTCGCACTCGCGATTCCAGAACATAGGCAGAATGGGAAGCCAAGCCTCATGCCACGAATCAGACTGATGAGATGGTGCAAAAACATAAGCTGTGCAGAGGATGGGTATAAAAAGAAAATTCTTGGCTTATCAGTTGGTGAGGTTGTTGAAAATGCGCGAATGAGATCTACGATTCTACACAGGGGCTCGAATTAAGCGAGATCACGTGGCTCTCCCACGCTGCGTGTGGGAGAGTGGCTGGAAGAAAATATCTTCAATGGAAGCTCAGACTCAATAAAATATGAAAAGAAAGAAAATCAATAGTGTTTAAGTTGGTGTGAGCTACCCCCCTCTCAAGTACGCATTTCATATCTCACCTTGGTGCAAAGTTATAACCTTATCAGTCGCCATCTGGTACAAAGCTTCATAGCACGATATTCACTTGGCATGATATTGTTTCTACAGGATGTTGCACGACGTTAATCTACCTCCATCAACTCAGCCAATGAACAACATCAGCATTAGCTCAACCTTGACAATGATCGCTGTCTTGGAGGTGATATAGGTCGATGGCCATCAATCGTCTCGACTTGACTTTTCCCTCTCTACCAAGACCGAGCACAATCTGGACACACTTTGTAGATGGGTGTATTCCTACAACGATGAATCAGCCTCACATCATCCCTAATTTCTGCATTCGTGGAACAGCTTCGTACTCCGGCAAGTGTTGGCTACATCTGTTGGTTACAATGGAAGCCTAGGTCACGACGAAGGAATCAGCTCGTAGATTCAATACAGTCAGATGAGTTGCTGTTGGATTGACGTGGAATTTTCTCTGAGCGCTTCCCGTTTTCGAAGTACTGCAATCGCTCTTGAGAACCTCGGATGTGAATGTTAATCTATTCCCATGCTCTTATATTAATCCAAGGAGAGTCGACTCCCCCTCTTGAATTTGGAGGTAGTTCACTTATAAATCACTCATCTAGAGTCTGCTGTAATTAAGAATTTTAGATTCCCCTTCACTATCTCTAATCAGAGTGTGATCGTTGGGTACTAATGCTTAGGCATGTAGTGGCGTTCCTCTTTGAAAGGCTGGAAGTGTAGTCTTTTAACGACATGAGAAAATTTCTATGTTTCCACTGACCCATAGAACAACCTATTAACACGCTCCTCGTGCAACAAAACTCCGCATACAACATGCTACCTCCCAATCAGAGCTCATATTCACCCCTCAAAAACATCACCAGCAGCTCCTCCCCCCATTTCTTCTTTCCCACCTCCTTAAAAGCTTCCAAAGCCACAGTTTCAGGCCTCCAATCCTAAACATAAAACAGCACCCTCCGAAATCTTCTCCTCTTCTCCTCATCCTCGAGATAGCCACCAACTCCGGGCGTATAATATTTAATCACAAACTCCCATAAATACTCAGGACCTGGCTCGGGGCCGAATGCCAAACTAGCCTGTCGCAGCGCCGGCATATGCTGCAAACTTGTTGCGAAAGCAAGGATGAGAGGGTCCATTCTAAAACTAGGGACTGTGCGGAAGTAATCACACGGGTTGTCACGAGTGGGACGTCCGTTTGGGTAGACATCCAAATCGAAGGAGTCGTGCGAGTCTGTATCTGGATCTCTGTGAACTGTTTCGGGATCTGAGCCAGTGGCACCAATGAAGTACCAGTGACCAGAAGGTGTGGTGAGCTGCAGGGTCACATCTAGAACCTCGAGACAAGGCCAGAGTGGAGGCGATAAATTGGGGAGTTTTCCAGATGGGGGCCCGAAGATCGACGGGTCGAAGACCCCTTTGAGTTTCAAGCCTGGGTAACTTTGCAGTAATATCGACAAAAGCCTGTAAATCTACAAAGCGTCCGGAGCTGAACATTTGGGTCGACGTAACGCTATTCAGCCTAGGTAAGGTATTAACTCGAAGAAGCTTGATACGAGATAACTCCCATTTTCTGTATAAAAGGTCACCAGGTAGTGTGAATTGGCGTTGTCTTTGTGCGTAGGGTTTGGAGCCAGATTGACCTGGGTCCGAGAGCGAGTACACTTCTCCAATCACGAGAAAGATGCTAGAATTGAATTTCGGCGGGCTCGAGCTAGTCTCCCATAACTTCAATATAGCAAAGAGGCCTTCCATCGCCTGAGTGAAAGCTTCGTTGTTGTTTCTTTCGTCACTCTCCGTCTCAAATTTGCAGCAGGCGTCGTCGTCGTACGATGGTAATATCACGGTATAACGCAGCTCCTTCAACAAAGGTCTCCGGTCGTTGTAAAATGTCGACTCGAAGAACTGCAGCCCGGTACTTTTCAAATTAACGCTCTGAAAGGTTCTCCGCTCGATCGCGTGCTTCCACGCTTTAGAAATGGTTGCATAGGGAGGAAGGCGTGATGGCAGGCGCCGACGCTCTAAAACGCTAGTCAATTTTTGATCAAAAAGACCATCAGGATGTGTTTCAACTAAATCAGCTATCAAATTGATGATTTCTTGTGAAAGTCGATCCATGTTTTGAGTTGATCCGGTACAGAAATTGAAGATTGAAGCGTAATGGGTAAATAATACGCCCCTCATATACGGATATATAGTGAAAACGTAAAATTACCGTCGAAAGATCAGTTAAGCTTTCATACCTACTAATTAGCGCAGTCGTAATACGTTTCTCATGCGCGTATTGACAGGCGGTAGCAACGTGTGCCCCTTGGCTGCATATTAAGCGAAGAGCTTCAATTTCTCGCCTGAGATTCTTTGGAAAGTAACGAATTTCTCGCGAGCTCTCAAAGGTTAAGTAGGCAAAGTCTTTTCAAATGTATGCATTATTCAAGGTATAGGAATATACCTTTGTTAGGGTCTTATAGCGAGCCCTACAACTACTTCACACAGACCATGAATAGTGACACCATATAGTACCATCATCTGTTACTGCTGAATAGCATTCCTCCCTTCTGTCGTAAACTTCAGAGTTCGTAAGACAATCAATAAATCAATCTATATTTACCCTCGATTATCAGCAGCAAAACGTGATAAAATAATTTCAAGCATATCCATATCACGATAATTGTGTCTCCTATCTACAACACCCACGTAAATAAGTGATCTAGCTTAAATAAGTGATCTAGCTCTCACAATTCTAATCTAAACCCATTCTTCACTTCCCAAACTCCAAACAAGTCAAACTCAACAAATCCAAAATTTACACCCACTAATCTACCCTCCCAACCGAAACCTCATTCAGCAAGCCTTCTACACCATTACCCGTTTCCCAAATCCCTTGATCACCCCTTCATCCCGCCCATAAGTCTCCCGATACTTCTCCAAGATACCAAGACTAACATTACTCCCCCCACACACCACAAGGACGATGTTCTTATGCGAGAAATCGTCGGCACTACAGCCCTTACCAACCCGTTCCCTAACCACACCATTATACCCCGTTGCAATACTTACCCCACAAGCCGCCTCCACAAGCACCCGCTCATCATCCGCAAACAACACACTCCCCATCGCTGCCTCGGCATCACTCAACACCACATTCTCCACATTGCCCCTATACCTGCTCGCGAGTTCGAACGCTCGTTCTGCGACTTGGGGGGCGCCGAGGGATGTGGCGATGGAGGAGATCTTGTGGAGGCGGGAGAGCTTTTGGTTATTGAGGGAGAGGGAGAGGGATGCTGTGCCTTCGGTTTCAACGGCTAGGATTTTGACATTGTTCCTGCTGGATGGTGATGAAGGGGAGGAAGAGAGACGACCGTACTTTTCGAGGCCCTGCATAATACCAGTGAACAGGCCGCCACCTCCGACGGAACATACAATGGCGTCGTAGCCGCCGAAAGGTGACATCTGTCGCTCAATCTCATCCATCACAGTGCTGTTCCCTTCCCAGATCCGCTCATCGTCAAAAGGCGGCACGTAAACACCGACTTCTGTCCCATCTCCATTCTCCGCCATCGAAGTACGGAGATACTCGTCCGCCTCTCCCCAATGCGCGCCAAATTGTCGTACGTCAGGACACAGACTCCTCAGCTTCTCAATCATGAATTGGGAAGTGGACTCCGGGACCACGATAGTAGCTGGACGATTGAGTGACAGCGCGGCAGTTGCGCAGGCCAGACCAGCGTTGCCGCCAGAGGAACAGTAGAAATGGATAGGGGTGGATGGGGGGTGAGAGAGGAGGGCGCGGGTCATGAGGTTGCCGATACCGCGGGATTTGAAGGAGGATGAGGGTTGGAGGGTCTCGAGTTTTAGGTAGATGTTGCTGAAGGTTTGTGTCAGTTGGTCGTTGGGATAATGGGGGGAAGATAGGGAGAAGAGGAAGGGGGATTTACCAGCCTGCGTAGCGAGAAAGGGGGGTGGATCGGATCAGAGGCGTCTCGACCCATGTTTGCGGAGTTGGAGGAGGGGGGCATTCGCCAATTGACCCCATTTTGATAGCTGTGAACGAATTCTGTTTGTTTTGAGTTCCGGGCGAGGTATCTTGTCCTGATATCTGAGGTGGTGCACTTGAAATATCAGTTGAAGGTTGTTCGTAGCTATTTAATAGTAAGTCCATGAACCTTCTCGGAGCATATGTGGATTAGTCACCTGAAGGAAGGGAGACCTTTGAACGTAACAACTCAACAAAGAACTTCAGTGAGTCCTTCTGTCTATATATTCTCCCTGATTTCACCCTTATCTCTTTCTTCCATCTCAATCCCTTCAAAACTAACAAGGTACCCCTTTCCCAGGCCCTCCACTTTTCATGCAAATATCTGTCCAACAGACGTCAGGTACAATCCCGCTGCGCCCTTCCAGAACCACACCAAGCTTCTAGCTCTTCCACTGATAGCCCCTAGGCCCCACAAAACCGATAAGAGGATCCTAAGATGGAAAAAATGCGGGGATTTCCGCCAATAACCGTCCGCTTGCGATATCGCTCAGATGCAGCTTGCAAAGTTATAGGGTAATTGGGGTCATGTTATAGGGTAATGCCACAACACCACGAGGAATGCTATGGGGTAATGATTCGTGATCTATAGGGTAATAGTGTGAAGACTTGGATTGTGTGATCGAACACGACATCAAAGGGAGAGGACTTGGGAATGCGAGATGACCCACTGTTGGGGACTCTTTAGCTGAATGGAGAAGGAGAAAGCATAAAAGGAGAAAGGGATGCAGTAGTTGAGGAGTGAATGACGACGGAGAGTCATGGCTTTTTCCTGTAGGAAATAAGGCCTGATCTGGTGAGATGTTCTCGTGAGTTGGCTGGATGGATCAGACTTTTTGCGTTATTGAAAGAGCAGAGCAGGAGTATGGACTGGAATTACTGAATCGGCGAAGCAGAGAGTATCTGATGTGGATGTATAGTTTGAGGAACAGCTGGCACCAAGCTCGACCCAAGTTAGCTCTATTCATGGTTTGTATTCGACTATGGCAAAAGCCACCACATCTCGTTGACGAAAATGTTCGAAAGTTCCTGGACAAAGCAATTGTGAACTCAACCTCGGACAACATGAAAGAATCTCTCAGTTGACCCCCAAGCTCTTACAACTCACAACCCACAACCCACATTTGCATCTTCTCCATATTCAAACTACTCGTCCACCATTCGCCATCCCATTAACAGCAGGACCACCGGCCGCCGTTGCAATACCAGGCAACGGCGTTGTCGCAGTCGTCGCACTATAAGCACTCGGCCGATTCTTCTCAATCGTCATTCTTGCCCTCAAGAACCTCGCACTCGCCTCTCCCACAACCTTATCCCTAATCGTGACCGTCGAATCCCCCGTTCCTCCCGCAGTAACCACACCCAACGCAACACCACCCCTCATCACCTCCTCCATCCACATCTGCACTTTCTCGTATTCCACCATATCACTCCGCAATCGACTCGGTAGTCCACTGTTATGTAGTAACGCGACAAATCCGGCGTTTACTGTGTTCGCGGCTGCGATGATCGTTATAGCGGTGCCATTCTTCGCTGCGGAGGATGCGGAGAGGGATGTGAGGGCAGCGCCGAGGATGAGTTGTGCGATGAGGCAGAAGCTGTAGAGGAAGGACGCGGTGTAGAATTTGTACTGTGAGAAGTAGCGGTAGCGAAGTACGTCTTTGTAGAGCCCTTCGTCGAGGCCAGAGGGAGGGTAGATGTGCTGGCGGAAGGAGTGCTTTCGAGGCGCTGGGCCGCCGAGGGCTGCGATGATCAAGGTGAGGGCATCGTCGGGGATGTGGGTGAGGGATTCGGGCTGCGGTGAGGAGTTCGCGATTGGAAGGCCTTTCTCGTCTGTGAGTTTCGCGTGGTCGTTGAGGTCGTTGTTCTGTTGTTCTGGCGGTGCTGCCATTGTAGTTGCTTTTGCGACGTTTCGACCGCGATTCGAATTTCGAGAAACGGCTTTCAAGACCAGGAATTCGTAGGCCAGAGAAATACCCTCAACACCGTCCCATCGCACCAATAAATCCCTTCCATCGCCTCCTCTCCAACCTCCCGATTCGACAACAAGCTGTTTCAATCACCCAGTCAGCCCCTCAGCTCACCACAAACACAACGGCACAGCTGACCGCTAGATGTATCAAAAGCCATCACAACCCTAAATTCCTAGTCACGAAACGCGATCATGGCAATTGGATCTTAACGTCGACAATGTAACAAATCGATGCAAGGCGTCAGAGAAGCTTTCAGCTGAGGGACGAAAAGGCTCCGTGGGCGTGAACAGCGGGTTTAGTGCTGCATGTGAGATCCACTTTAGTGGGTTTTGTGGACGAATGACAGGCGTGAGAGGGAGCTGGTGATGCTGGTTTGGGGAAAGGTGGAGGGAGGTGTCTCGGATCACTCTATGGCTTGTGGTTGTCGACGTGCAACAAAAGTCGTGTGTTTGCATGGGTTCTTGTGAGGAGTGGGAAGGGGGAGCACGTGAGGGGAGAGGAATGAGGTCAGGTTTGTGTTATTTGCTAAATTTGGATCTTTGAAAGGATTGTGAAGGAAGCACGAGGAGAGAATAAGGCTGATGAGTAATAACAGATTGATCCTGTAGTCTTGTTGCCTTAAGGCTGCGGAGGAAGTTAGTCTGTGGCTTCAAGTGGACGTCACTTTGTGCCAAGAAGCAGTAGTACGAGAAAAAGTGATTGAACAGCTGTGTGACCTTTCATACATTCTAAAGTGGTACCATAGGGGAAGCAGATCAATTTTGTATCCTTCGCCAAATTTTGTTGCATCTCAAGTCCCCAAAGACAATCCGCGTATGCCCAATGCTACTTTTACATGAACAGAAACCCCAAATCCTTACGCCATAATGTCATCTACTCCCAATCCATGACAATGCCCAATGCGTATTTTCAAAGTCCCTTTATCCAGGTCCCGAGCATGGGTTACACGCACACTTCCCAAGCAAGCGTCCACATTCACAGAAAATCTTACAATCCCGAATTGGATTATACTCAGGCTCCCTCTTCGACATTAGACCGCCACGTTCCTCGACGTCTCTCCCTGATATTTCGACGTCCCTCTTCGAGACCTCAACCTCTCTCTTCGACTCCGCACCTGGCGCGGGCTTGCATTTGCAATGACCACTGTCCACGTACCCAAACTCACAGAACAGTGCACATTGGTTTTGCGGTGTTCGTTCCTCGACCTCCCTCTTCGATTCTGCATTCTTACACTTGCAATGGCCACTATCCACATAGCCAAATTCACAGAATAACGCACATCCCTTCGGTGGCGAGCGTTCTTCGACTTCTCTCTTCGCAACATCACGCACGCAGTCGCAAGTCCCTGGGATAATGCCATTCTCACAGACAACACCGCAGATAGGATGCTTCGTGAAGCGGGGCTTGATAGCGGTCACGAGGGTAGTAGGCTCAAGACCAGGGATCCATTGACACTCGCACTTTTCAGTTGCCTGGTTGAAGACAGGGTGTTTCTCCGCGATGCAGACGATGCCCGAGCAGGACTTTGTGACGGGGGCTCTGGAGGTGAACTCGTTGAACGCTTCGCAGTCGCAGGCATCGGTGTTGGTGTTGAAGAACGGAATCATGGTGTCGGGACATTCGGTGGCTTCACATGTGGGTTCGAGTCCAGGTATCCATTCGCATTCGCATAATCCTGTGTCGGTGTTGAAGAATGGTGTTTTCTCAGCGATGCAAAATGTGTCTGGACATACAGTTACGGACTCCTCGTCCCTCCTTTCTTCAGCGGTAGGAACCTCGACAGGTTCAAGTCCTGGGATCCATTCACATCCGCAAGCTCCAGTTTCCGTGTCAAAGAACGGTCTTTTCTCAGCGATGCAAAAGGTATCTGGACAAGCAGTCACTGGCTCCTCATCTTTCTTCGCGATGACAGGACCCTCATTTCCAGGAAGTGGCTTGCAAGAACAGATGTTGGTAGACGGGTCGAAGTCTACGGTTGTCGTAGCGATACAGATCAGATCCGGACAATTGATGTCGCAAGTGCACTTGTTCGTCTCTGGGTGGAAGACAACGTGATTACCGGGACGACATTTGATTTGCGGACAGGTGGGTGGAATCGCAACTGTCAATTTGCAGGTGCAAGATTGAATTGCTGCGTCATAAAATGGTGTTGATCCAGAGCCACAGAAAAGTTGAGTTGAGCAGTCTGGTGGTGGCGCGTTGCCTGGAGCGCAAGAGCATTTCTTGGTCTCGGGGTGGTAGAGAGGATGCGTATTCTCTCCACAGCGAATGTTAGGGCATGTAGACGGATCTGAGTGAGGGAAATCAGCCCTGTCTTATGTATGGAGTGCTTCAGCCTTACCAATATCGCGCGTTTGAGTGTCGACATTACCTGGGGTCGCGAGTGCGTTCACCCCAGTCAACCCCAGAACCACGATACAGAAAGTGCGGAGAGACATCATGTCTTCTTGCAAAAGAATGAATAGCAATGTTCTAAAAGATCAGAACATTTGCCAGATAAAAAGCAAGGCCAGATCGCGCTGTCTTATACCGTAAGGCTGAAGGGCATTGCGCTCATTTCGGCCTTGGGGAGAATCATGGTCGGTTTTTCGAGGCAAGGATCGCGATCATTCACCAAAACATACCATCCCCATGTCATTTAAATCCTCCAATAAGGCGTCGTTTCAAAGGGGGAACACGTGAGACTGAGGCTCAGCCGGAATCCTTTGGAGCCTTGCATTTCGTTGAAGCTGATATCATCTATGGTGTAACATGCGCGAGGGTTTGAGGGTAATTCTCCATTTTCGTAAATAATTTCCAGGGGTCAGGACGAATGAGAGATGCGGTATCGTTCATGGCTCCGCCACCGACTTTGTCATAGGTCGAATGTGGGTGGATTGGAAGGGGCCTGACCTATGAGCTAGCGTTAATTTAAATGATATTTGATCAAAGCGTCCGGGATTGCGATGCGGGTGAAAGGCGTGGCGAGCGGCTGTGGTTTTTGCACATCCGAGTATGGAAATTTTACGGTTTTTGAGAAGCTTAATGTAGACAATTGGATGGTTTACAAGACTCGAGCGAATAAAAGCGAATCAACGACAAATATCCAATACGCGTGTTAGTAAATTCCAATGCCAAACTTGCGACTACCTTCCATTGCTACAAAAAAGTTCACGAACAGCAGGTAACCACAAACGAATTGATTTTTGAAGCAACAAAATGGCACAAAATGATTCTAGAAGGCTCAACCAAATGTGCCATTTTCTTGGAAACTTACGTTGGATTCTAGGTTGTAATGTTTCCGTATGCTGTAACAACGCCAAGAGTAATCAATGCGAATCCCTTGTCTTCTAGGTTCCCCTCAGGTTGCACAACCATACAACAACTGCAAACCATCGAAATAAGCAAATGCAATCCGAAGGCTGACTCGGATGACATTCCGATCTGCGGAAAGCCGGATGTGAATTGGTGGATTCCCATACGAGGCAATACTGCAAGTGATTCTGAACCGAAACGCACAGCCTAGAAGAAGTGCCCGGTGAGAGTTCTTGATCAACATATTCGGAGGTCACCAGCTGCTTTGGCAGCTGTCCCAATAAAGAAGCAGAATCCGAGGGATATCTACACTTACACTAATGACCACCCCTCACTGACAGTACCCCAGGCAAATCTAATGACTTTGTCAGCAAAATCTTTACTCTTCTCTGTGGACCCCATGGAAATCACAAGATCAGGTCTAATGCTTTGACGCAACCAAAGATTGCTGGCGTGTTCGGAAACAAAGAAAGGCAAATGGCGAATCGCACTCGCGAATTGCGCCGCAACTGACTGTGTCGGTCTGCCTCGTGTACTCATTCGGTGCAGAAGGGTATCTCTTCGGTCCTTCTCTGATGGGATCCTTGGTGAGAAAACAAGTGCCACATGGGTAAATTGTCAAGCGTATGCTTGGGCTTCATACAGAAAATCACTGACCTGTGTGATAAACAATCGTGACTAGGACTGTCCCTAAGAGGCCCCGCTATGTATGATATTGGCTTGTACTCTAAGAGGGCGAGATAGAACCGCTGACTTCGGATACGGAAGTATTTAGGCAAACGGCGAGGAGTGGAATTAGTGACTAGACCTTTCAGCTAGTGTTCGAAAGCGAATCCGAGCAAATCCTGACAGAATATGACGCGGGGCTTGTCCGTTTTCTTTCTTGCGTACTAAGCAAAGGTAAGGGCTGCCTGTTGTTGTACCCCTACGGCCTGTAGTGTGATAAGATAATGAATTACTGTATTGTAAAGTAAGGGAATACTCGATTGAGGCTTACTGGTTTATAGTTACTAGCTCGGAACGGTGGTTATCATCATAAGAATAATCCTGTGGGACCGCTTGGCGGAACTCTTTGAACGGGCGGTGACCTTCTCCAGTCTTCACGCAGAATTTTTTGTAGGTATCTGTGGCTCTCCCATCCAAGATCGTTGGAAGATGTCCCTCTATGCGCAGTGACTTCCATGCCAGCATCACTCAATAATTCAGCGGTTGTTGTATGGGGTTAAAGTCATCTTGATAACTTGCCAGGGTTTCAGGGAAATCCTCTACGGCAGTGGAACGAAACTTGAGATCGAAGAAACGAGACTTTAAACAAGGTCATTCGGTACGCCGTTCGTTTAGGTTTAAAAAGTCGAAAAGACAAGTCTATTGGCGCAACGGGTTATCTTTGATATGAATCCCGAGCTGTCTTACCACATCAGGCACGAACTATGTGACTCGTGGTGGTGTGCATTGGTTATCATACGAGGTATGGTCTTGTAGACAAGCTGATCGAATTGAAGGTGGAAGTTCAGTATGCCGCTGGAGATTCGCAGGTAGGTACGAGACTTCAGCCGCAGAGTGTTACCAATTCGAATAGGGGAGGCCTCGAAGCTGTGATTCTGAGTATAGGTTGAGTAAGGTCACTTTTGTTGTTGTATTGAAGTTCTGACCTCGAAACACACCGTCGCTCTTTGTAGAACCTGGAGAACGTTTGGCTTCAAGTGTTTGATAAAGAACAGCAAGTAGGACGGTATTATGTATCAAGAGAATATACTACAAATGAGAAAGCGATGATGTATTCAGGGGGAGGCGGATATTTGGATAAACATCTTGTTTGAGAAGACCTGAATGGAGATGAGACGTGAAACGAGATTCTGCAGCCTCGAGCTTTGCATGTAGTGGTTCGATGTCGTGATAGTGGTTCTGCATTACGAAGGAGCAGTGTAATGGTATGAAAGGATACAGCCTTGTTGGTAGGATGAGGTTGGCCAGCATATTGTTGCGACCCGAGCAAGCACACTAAAATAGACTGTGTAGGTTGAGATGACGAATTCAGAGCTAAAGTTGTAATGAAAGTCTCCAAAACCTCTTCAAGAATTTTGCTGAATCTTTAATCCAGTCGAAAGATGCTAACTCAGGAAAACTGTTCGTTTGCATGGATGACGCGCATGGAAGCTGAACCAGGTCAGGTAAGCCAGAGACTGACAAACCATTTGGTCTTTAATTGTACAGAACGGGCTTATCTCTGCCTACGAGATCCCGAAAAGCCATTACGAGGTACATAATGGAGAATAAATATCTAAAACGTAATTTTGTAACGGCTGGCGACGAAACTCTTCATTTTTAAGAAATGTACGGAGTTGGCTTGGCAATGTATCTATATGTTTGATCTGAAGGAGGCAGGAGTTTTGTGAGGCCAAAGTTAGACGAGGCCTGCATGACCTTTCTTCTCTGGGATATTAGTACCCTGGCCATTTTCGCTTGGCTGGCCAATGGTAGATGAGATGGCACAGGAAGGATTTCTAGTCCTCTCTCCCTCCGCCCCCTCCGTATCAAATCCATCCACAATAGCTGTACAACACACCCATCTCTAACACGCTGACTGCTTGGTCTTCCACTGAGGGGGCTGCTACCGTTGGCCTTCAGTATGTGTGATGTTCCGGTTTTCCAGATGTCTCCTTTAAGGCTGCGATTTCGATTCAGCTCCGTCTGCACCAACCGTGTAAAGTTATTGCTATACCACTAAGACCTCTCTTGTTACATGACTTATATCTAGACTATTCCACTTGCTAATCTTTCTTCCACATTGCTGCATCAAGCACCCTCAATCACCAGGGTACCACTGCCCCGATCTGCTCACCTCTACGACAAGCAACTGCCATCGACCACAACGATCGCCTCCTCTCCACCTATCCACCTTCCCTCGATCCCCACCGACTATTACACCCTGCATACTTGACATCATGCCAGATAAAACGACCGCTTCCGAATTCCAATTCGTCAATTCCACTATCGATGATCCAACCGTACCGCGAGACCATGCAGTACGAGCTCTCATACGCAAGCAGGCTATGAAGAAGGCCGCTGCTGCCAGGCGAAAAGATGCGAACTACGGAAAACACAATCTAAGGCAGTTCCCCGTGTTTGTTGTCGGAACAAATTGCCGGGATGAACAGCCTGCGGTGGAGATCTTGGACACAGGAGCCCCCATAGCCGATGTTGAGAACGCGATTCTAAAGTACGAATGCCCGAAGCAGCCCATAGTGAAGGATCATGTCATACGAGAGAATTCAGACGTCAAATCCGTGCAGTTCACGAAGCAGCAGCTATGGCTAGCTAGGCTGGCAATTTCCACCAATCTATATGCTAGCCTCCCGGCGAAAGGGTATGAACTTACTAGTATGAAGTCGGACTTCAATATCCTCGATCTGTCCTCATTAGCGTCAATGTTCGCAAGTCGAGCAACAAGGAAAGCTTTGTCACAAGATCCCCAAAGTCTTATACACCAATTGCGGACGCAGAAACAATGGTCTTATCTTACCTTTCTTCCAAAGCTCTATGGTCATTATCCTTGTCTTAGCGCCGCTGCCGATTGTGTGATTGCTCGTGCCAGATATATCATCTCTCCCCATGAAAATTGGGAGTCTGCCGTGACTTCCTTCTATGTGAAGGCTCTCGGTGTTTTGCAAAAAGCCCTCGATAACCCTGAACAACGGTACAGTCCAGAAGTCTTGTGTGCCACTGAAATATTAGCCCTTTATGAAGTAAGCATGACCCTATGCCGCTGCTACTTGATGTCACACTAATAAGGGCATGAAGCTTCTTGATCCCAGTGGTGAATCGGCATGGATTCGGCATTCTGCTGGAGCAGCAAGATTAATACAACTCCGAGGCCCAGAAAATTATTCCACTGAGTTTGAGAAGGCGCTCTTTATGGCTCACACAGGGCCAATTGTAAGTCTTGATCTGAACGGCGATCTTTCTCGGATCTTCGTCTTGTCCATCGTCCACTTTCGAGTACAGTCACTGATATGATAAACAGATGACAGAGTGTCTATTGAAAGGAGAGCGATGCTTCCTACAGGAAACGGCGTGGCAAAATGTTTTTCGCTCAATCATTAAAGATGAAGAATTTCTGATATCAGATCGAAGTGAAATCACCATCAACCTCATTATGGTTAAGGCGTTCCTACCTGGTTTCTTTCACGATGTTACGAAGATACTCTGTGTTGACTCGGTTCCCGATCCGGAATTTGTCAATGCAGTGGCGAATGGACTTCGTCGAGTTCGGGCCAACCTACGTAAATGGCATTGCAAATACACAACTATTTTGGACTGCTATCCAAATATTCTACCTGGTGGCTTCGAATATGACAGTCACTGCAAGGTTTTTTCGACATATTTGTCATGCTCAATGATTTCTAGCCGACTCTTGGGTGCGATTTCTCATATGGAGCGCGCCGATCTCGAAGACTGCACTCAGCGACTGGCTGATGAGATGGATGAGCTAGATAGGAATACCAAGGATACTAGTAGGCAAACCAGTCTCTTCATGGCTCAAACAGCGGGCATTGCTGGCTCTGTCAAAGCCACGCATGCTAAATGGCGGAAATTTAGCGAAGATGAGTCTGATGTATACACTCCGGAGGGCAGCGCCCTCGCCAGGGAAAGGCTTGAGAGCTGGTGTGATCTGTTTGGGCGAACGATGCCTTAATCTAAGGAGTGTATTCTTGACTACGGGCAACGTCTTGGAACATCAATTCTCATTTCCGGCAACGGATTCTATCGTACAGAACTCGGGTACCCAAAAATTATAGCAAATTATATGGCAAGCAAAGGTGTACAAATGTACCAAGTATAAAACGCCCTGATTCGAATAACGCATAACACGATATTCGAACGTGAAGGCCACGAATGTTTAGGCCATCTGCATACTGAGGTTAAACCTGTTTGTCATGTCCTACGCGGACACCCTACTTTCGAGAAACTCTACGGGACTGTTCCTCCGCCCTCTCTATTCTCTACACATTAGAGTGAAATTCATCAATCCGTGGAAAAGCGTTACCATTCTAGAGTTGCCACTGCCCATGATCGACCTTTTCTTCCAGCTCATCCACCACCAACTTCTCAAACTCCTCCTTCGCCAAAGCCATCTAGCTGGTTATGATACACTTGTACTAAGTAGCCGCAACCGCTCATTCATTTCTTTATCTATTCCGGGTGCCGATTCGTAGGTCTGAATGCATTCAGATCCTATAAAATTCGAAAACATCGATCGATGATTTTGGCATTCGTGCGCAACATAATACAATATCATCGTGTACTCCTCCCATGACTACGGGACAAGCAAGGTATATGCATTGATAAAAGCATGGAGAAGGGCAAAGTGGAGCTCACTCTTGTCACGGAAAATTAGATTCCATCTGAAACTACATCTTCTGAGTAGATTCACATAATCGAATATAATTCGCTATTTAAAGAACTACACAGTCTCTCCAATCAGGGAACAACTCTAAAAATATGATGCTCAAATCCAGCAAGTTGATCCGAAGCGGCTCATGCATATTGTTCTCACTATCCTACCTTTACGAGATCTTTCGTCGGACATTCTAATTTCTTCCTTACTTAAGTTTCCTTAGGACTCTACACAGTTGGTATAGAAAACAAGGGCAGAGGGTCCTTCAGTAAAGCCTCTTAGTGAACATAGGATCTTCGGAACTGCTTCGAAATCTCACCGTTCTGGGCTGTGCTTGGTTCCATACGTCAAGCTACACCACATCCCATCAAGAAAGCGTTTAGCCGCTGCCATCTTATTCTCTTTTGGGATTACAATAGGCTTGATGAAGCTCTCCCTACCACAGTGGACATAATAGAGGATTCAAAGGGCTGTAATTTGCAAGAGCTTGATTTAGCCGTATGTCATGGGAGAAAACATTGAAAGAGAGACCACACAGACCTCAAGATTCAAGGAGAAACTGACAACAATTGGGGACAGCCTTTGCGTTTATAAATCTCAATCAAGCTTTTCCTGGGTTGAAAAGCTACTTAGGTAGTACATCGAAAATCTTCTACCTGGATGCTTCATAAAAAGAATATGCAGTCTCTCAAACTAGGTGTAGCAACCACACCTTCACAGCTCTCTCGATCCTGGCCTCGCGCTAGCAACTTTAACCGCCTTCAATTTTCTAGCCTCGCTTGTTCTCGCTTGATATTTCCTACCCTTTTCCAAACTTTTTTTTCGATCTCAACAGCACCAATACCTTCATCTCGCGTTTCGCAACAACACCACCACCTCCTCACCCCTGTACTGAGAATATCGCCAATATGAAGTTCTTCGGTAGTCGCAACCACCATATCGAACACGAGCTCGCCATCGGCGAACCTCGCGAAATCGATCCCCTTCACGCTGATCCGGGTATCTCACTCGATGAGAAACGCAAGGAAGGCGACCGTATGTCAGATGTAACCTACGATGATGAGACCACGATCGTCGCACGCAACACGCCGACTCCAAACCTGCAAGAGGGCGTCAAGAAGGTTGAGGCTGTTACTCTTACTTGGACCGTCAAGGAGTTGTACTTCGCATATGCTTTGTAAGCTTACGTCTCGATCTAATCTAAACAATATTTTTTGACATGAGAACAGTGTATTCCTGGTCTTCTTCGTCATCTCAATGCAACAGCAGATCCAATTCCAAGTCGCCTTCTATGTCACCTCTTCGTTCACATTGCTCCCACTCACTGGTACCACCAATATTGTATCTGGAATCGTGGGCGGAGTCTTCCGTCTTCCTACGGCTAAATTTATCGATCTTATTGGTCGTGCGGAGGGTTTTACGCTCATGACTATGTTGGCTGTGATTGGTAGGGCTTCTTGCCCTAGCTTATGGGTACGAGGGCTAATAGTTGGTGTTAGGTCTTGCGATGATGGCTGCTACTAAAAATGTTGAGACCTATGCTGCTGCGCAAGTACGTATATGTTTCCTTCCTATCTCTTCTCGCTTAGGTGAGCTTGTTTTGCGCTCTGTCCAGAGTTTTGATCCGATCATTCGCATGCATTGGGAGAGTCGATTCAATTTTCAAACTTGGCATCCAATGTCAAACGAAATTCGCTTTCTTTTAAGTCACATGCTAATAGTCCCAGGTTTTCTACTGGGTTGGTTTCAATGGCATGGCATATGTCCTCGACGTCTTCATGGCAGATACCTCAAGCTTGAAGAATCGCGCCTTGGTGTTTTCTTTCTCCACTGCCCCCTACATCGTCACCACCTTCATCGGTCCTCGAGCAGGCGATTCAATCCTGACGACTAGTGGCTGGCCATGGGCATACGGAATGTTCGCCATTATCACACCTTTCATCGTTATACCAATCGTCGCACTCCTCTTCATTAATCAGCGCAAGGCTACTGCAAACGGTACCCTGGTTAAAAAAAAGAGCGATATGAGTTTAGATGAGAAGGTTAAATTTTACTTCTGGGAATTTGACGGTAGGTTTGTTTCTCGAGTAGTACTGGTAGTAGCTAATCATAGACAGTCATCGGTCTCTTACTCATTATCACCGGTTTCGTTCTCTTCCTCCTTCCATTCGCACTTGCACAATATCAAAGACACACCTGGACCTCCCCAACTATTATCTCCATGCTCGTGGTTGGTATACTCTGTCTGACTGCTTTCCCACTGTATGAGAAATATCTTGCACCAAAGTGCTTCATTACATGGAAACTTCTGCTCGATGACACCGTCATTGGTGCTTGCCTGCTTGCTTGCCTGCTCTTCATCTCGTTTTAGTAAGTCACTAGGTTGTTCTCTTGCAGCACTCTTGACTAACCATGTCTTAGCATGTGGGACTCCTACTTCAACCCATACCTCCAAATCGTCCACGGCCTCTCCTTCATCAATGCCGGCTACGTCTCCAACATCTACAGCATCGGTTCCTGCGCATGGGGTATTATAGTCGCAATCGCCATCCGAGTCTCAGGTCGCTTCAAATGGATCGCTTTCGTTTCCCTTTGCTTCGAAATTCTCGGTGTCGGTCTCATGATCATTTTCCGTAACGGAAAATATAATATCGGCTATATCATCCTGACACAAATCCTCATCGCGTTCGGTGGTGGTGGACTTGTGATATGCGAGGAAATGGCTGTTATGGCCGCTGCTCCACACGCAGGTGTCGCTTCTATGCTTGCTCTCATTGCACTATTCTCCTCAGTTGGCGGTGCCATTGGACAAGCTGTCTCTGCTGCAATCTACACACCCAAGTTCACCGAAGCGCTCAACTTCCATCTCCCAGGCAATGTGACACTCAACAAGTCTCTCGTTGGTAGCTTGACTACTCAACTCCTCTACCCGATGGGCTCACCTGAACGAGTTGCAACAATCGCTGCCTACGAACACACCATGTTCTACCTTTGCATTTCCTCTACTGCCTTTTTAGTCCCATGTTTCGGCCTCATCTACATGTGGCGCGATTTCAAAATAATGGAGCTGCGACAAGTCAAAGGACGTGTTGCCTAAGCTCTCCATTTGCTTCAAACTCATCCCCTGTTCTTGGTTCTTGGCGAGACTTTGGTGAAGAAGTCGATCTATGGCTGACAGATAAATTCAAGGTTTGGCAGATGTAATGATTCATGATTTGATGAAGCTCTTGATCATTTGTTTTCTGCAGGGCTTGAATATACTCGAGCATGTCATACGGAGTTCTTGCGATACGTATTTTGATTGCTTGGCTTTCTGTTATGAAATTGAAAATGGTGTGAAATGGTTGCGGCGATACGAAGCTAGGCCTTGGGTTATGAGAAATGGGAGGAAGTTTGGATGCTTGAAAGCATTGCACCTTGTAAATATTGATCTTGACTGCTAGGACTTTAAAAAATAGGTTTCATTCTTCCATAAGAAATAAGACGACGTTCAGACGAAGTTCGACATTGCGGTGCCGGATTTGGGGGAGGTTTGTAAAGTTGCTGGGGTGCAGTACAGTAAATTTCCCTTAGCATTGATACCTTGAAAACAACCCAACAGGCTCCTCACTTCTTCACACCCCACGCTCCCACCCCCTTTATCAAATCAACACAATCAATATTCCCTCATTCAGTAACAATGGTGCTTGCTTGGGCTTAAGCGGATCGAGTTGATCTGGATTGGTTGAGGGTTATGGTTGAGGTTAAGCGGGGACCAAACATACGTGAGATTAAGACGAAATATCGAAAACTACGAACACGGGGAGCGGTACGATAAGGCAAGCGCCCAACAGGGGATTCTAAATGACCCTCAAGAGGATCATATAGTTTGTTACTTTTTACAGGGAGGCTTTAAGAAACTTGACTATCATGGAATAACAGGGTAGGAATAATTCTTCCAATGATATTCTAGTTTGACATCTGTAACACAGCGACCGTATAAAGAAGAACCATCTCATTAGTCTTCATCCATCCCTCCTCCAAATTCTCCCATAAGATCACACTTTCCCTTTTCCTAGTCTCATTCCCACCCCCAACGTCCGGAGGCAGATTTCCATCATCCGCTCTAGGTACACTTGTAAGAGCTCGCTCTATCCCCCCAGCCATGAGCATGCAAATTCGCAACTCCCGGATAAACTAATCCACAGAGCACTGAACCGCTGCAATTGTTGTTCCTGTACCACCATTTAATTAGCTGTCTATTCTCCTATTTCATATTTATATGGTTCGGTTAAAGAAAGGTGATAACATACTCCCATAAACAACAAGTGGTCCCTGTGTTAGGTCCCGCGGCGCTGACTTGATCATTCCAACCATTCTGCAGATTATCTAGTATGTTCATTAATTCCACCTCTGAACAAGTAGTTGGGGTTGGGAGCTTACAGCATTGACCTCGTCTGCTCGTTAAGGTCTCCCGTCTTCCACCCCAGTTTGCATCCGATGTGATAGTCAGAAACACATCATCGCGGGCAACTAGTTCACCCCGTGCTTTAATGGTAGCTGGAGTATTCCCTGCTGGGGATGTAGGTGCTTTGGGAAGAGCATCGAACAGAGCGACTAGTTCTGCGGAAGGGGCTACGATGTTAAGGTCGGAGACCTGCTGGGTTGATGGGGATGGGGCAGGAAGGGCAAGAATGGTGGATGCGAGGAAAGCGCTCATGGTTATTGTGGCGGTTTGGAACTTCATTGTTGCTGTTGAGAGATGTTGAGATTGAAGTGGCTTTGGAGGAATTGTTGATATTGGTTGATGAGGATGAAGGAATAGAGAGAAGGGCGTCCTGTCTTTATATGCTTCTTCCAGAGCTCAAAGACTTCCTCTATGATTAGATGTCATGGTAAAGGGAATCCATAATCACTGACATTCTTGACACACCACACAAAATCATCAAGGCAGGTAAGCACATTGAATGCAAATCGTTTGTCTCCACTGATCCAATTGTCAATAGCTTAACTTCAGAACGACCATGAACAGTTGGTATGGAGACTATCGAACTTTTGTAAGCAGCCTAGTCCAGCCTACTGGAGCAGCTCGTACAAAGTTGGATTCTCTCTCTGACTTTATTCGTGTCCCAGCAAAAATTCATTATGAATGGATTACGTTGATACCTGATTCTCACACCGATAACTTGCATCTGATATTTTTATGAAAACTCTATGAAGCGAGAAAATCCGGATCTGTCACCGAAGATGGTTTGGCGCTGAGGATTGTTTGTGGACGTTTAGATTTTGAATTGTGAGGGAACTTTTAGCCTTTTAGCCGCTGAGCCTAACTAATTAGCAAGGTTTTCGAACAGGTTTTCGAACAGGACCTTCGTACATCTACATGAACTTTGACTAGATGCATGTTTTCTGATGCATTTATTATTGTGGTTGACTTGATCTCGTAATTTATCTCACCTGAAGCATGTGTCTCATGGTGGTTGGTGCTACTAGATGTGCACGCAACTGCATAGACCTACGAGCTCTCAAAAAGTTTATGGAGAGTGAATCATTGCGGAGAATACCGATCAATCGATCTGGTGAGCAGGTTTTAGTACACAGACTGTCTACATTTGTCCCAATGGAACTCTGGCATTGTGAGATTCGCCGCTACAGGAGACGCATTCACAACGCAGGCTAAATGCATGTCAGACTTCTCTATCCAGCCTGCCAAGACCCACTCGCGTTTGTGACAAAGATTGATTTGAGTACTTTGCTTACAATTTGAATGAAATGTAGACAGAACAAAACTCTAAAGGGGTAAGACTCAATCTAAACGCTGGCTTGGCGCCGAAACCTCCGCATGTAGTGTGCAACACCGAACATGTTGTATGTATGCCCCTGGCTACCTGCATGCAGTTTATACCTCCCAGGAAATACTACGAGATGTTTAATTGATGAAAAGAGTAGAGAGATATGAGATGAGATAAGCTATACGACTGAGTACCACCACATTAGACGAGCGTCAAGTGTGTGTGCCCTTCAAACTTCACCTTCGTAACCAGTGCCCTCTCAAGGAAACTGAAAAACAACCATATAATTTTGCATTTCATCTATTTTTCAAGGAAATGTTACGTGTTAGAACGACCGAGAGAACTTACGATCCAGCCAGTTAGAAGTAGGTGCTTATATAATTCTTAGTCCTAGCAAAGTAAGAGAATCTTTTGGTTTATGGGTCGATAGAATATTCTCATACAATTTGTGTATAACAGCAGTTCGGTCATCTTCTGGTTAATGCAGCCGTTGACATACGTGCGTGCAGCATTGAGAGCGGCTTCATAATGATCAAATATTCAGCCACGCTCTCTAGAGAAGCGTAACGCGAACGAGTTTATTAATTTATGGAAAAGAGAAACCATTGAATTCCTTAATAGCAACCTATGATGTTATAATCATTGACTGAGCAAGCTACTTATATATTTCAATTGCCTTTCCTAAGAATAATTTGATCGATTCTCTCGACACTGATGTGAATTATCTGGCCGTCTTCGACCGGGAAACCTCTCTCAAACGTGTGAAGGATCATCAATGGGTCCCTTCATATTTACAATTGGCGTTTTATACCTCAGAATTGAAGCATAAGTAAAGTACCGTGAAAACCGAAAATTCTCATTCCTATGACCAATTACAAACTGCGGCTAACCTCCCGTCCCAGCCACGGAACCTCCTTGCATCATCAACAAGCGGCCATCCCAAAACCCCGCCGGACACCTCCCAATCGCCATCCCACCTGCGATTCCCATCGACTTCCCCGGAATACCACATCTCAGCCTTAACCTCAGCTGTGGCTTGCTCCTAGAAACTAAGCGAATCACCAGCGCGACGCGATCTAGAGACGGATGATCCCATGGCGCCATGCCAGAAAACCGCCGCTAAATACTGGCTGGAATCTGTATGAACATTGTGGCTTTCGGATACCAGCTGAGATGGAGAAAGTTGGTATATCTAGGGACATATGTCCGATGATGTTGTTCGAATATCTCTTTTCTTGACATCATATAAAATCGATATTTGATTGCATTTGAGAGTGTAAAGACAATTTGCAATTATGGCCAGCCAACCCTCCAGTACCCCACAACTCGTCGTCTGCTTCAAACCCGAAGCCAAAATACGCTCCGCAGGCGAAAATGGAGTATCCTCACTTAGTGCCGATGTTTCGAGCATCCAAGGAATTCTCCAAAAGCACAGTGCAGCATGCACGCCTCTCTTTGGATCAACAGAAGACCGCATTCAAGCATACCACACAAGTGCTGTCGAGTCCCTTACAAGCTCTGGTCTCTACACTGAATACAACCATCCATTGACTACAATCCCGGACATGTCATGTTTCTGTCGCGTTCATTGCACAAGTGAAAATGCCGATCACTTAGTCGAGACTTTGAACAAGGAGGATCAAGTTGAGGCAGCTTACTTGAAACCTCCAACCTACTTACCACTTGGTAATGAAATGCCCGCGCCAACAAGCACACCAGCACCGACTGTAACTCCAAATTTTATCGATAGCCAGCTTTACCTCAATGCAGCACCAGGTGGAATCGATGCAAAGATTGCCTGGGTTTATCCTGGGGGTGGAGGAGCAGGCATCAATATCATTGACTGTGAGAATGGATGGAACCAAAACCACGAAGATCTTCTCCTTAACAAAGGCGGGGTTGTAGCTGGGACTTCAGCCACAGACAATGACAATGTCAATCATGGTACCGCGGTATTTGGAGAAATCAGTGGGGATCGAAATAATTTCGGTATCACTGGGATCGCGCCAGAGTCTATCATTAGCGCCTCTTCGTGGTATGATATACTGAGCTCTACTGCTATTCGGACTGCCGCCGACAAGCTTGAGAAAGGAAACATTATCTTGTTAGAAGGCCACAGACCTGGTCCAGCCACGCCAAATCCAGCGACAGGGCAAATTGGATATATTCCTGTTGAGTGGTGGCCAGATGACTTTCTAGCAATTCAGTACGCGGTTAGCAAGGGCATCATTGTCATTGCTGCGGCAGGGAATGGAGATCAGAATTTGGACGATCCGATTTATGACAATGCTTGGGGTGGAACATTCCCCTCCACCTGGAAGAATCCCCTCAATCCAAGAAATCCATCCTCTGGGTCGATAATGATAGGCGCTGGACAACCACCACCAGGAACACATGGTCGACAGACACGTGCTGATAGATCACGCTGTCATTTTGATAACTTTTGGGGCTCGAATTACGGATCTCGTCTTTGTGCACAGGGCTGGGGCCTAGAAGTCACCACATCAGCATATGGAACTCTTCAATCAGGGATCAGTTCGAATATCTGGTATGCTGATAGCTTTAGCGGGACCTCGAGCGCAAGTCCGATTGTTGTTGGGGCACTGCTCTGCATTCAGGGCGTTCTCAAGGCTCGAGGTCGACGTCTACTAACGTCTGCTGAAGCTGAGATTCTATTGAAGGCTCATGGCTCTCCACAGATGCCTGATACCGACACACCAGAGACACAACGAATTGGGAAGCGTCCAAATCTGCGCTCCCTCATCCCCGCAGCTTTGAGGTTGAAATCTCGGACCGCAAAGTTCGACAGTACCGGAAAGGCTTCTATCTTCATTTCAAGCTCAACACACATTGCTTTGCTGAGACAAAATGGGAGTACAATGTCTACTCCGGTCATTGCCTCCACCAACCAGGTGCTTGCCGGAGGGTGGCAAATCAACCCGGCCGAAAACATCTTCGGTCCAGTAGCTGACTTCAGCGGTAATGGCCAAGTAGAAACATTCGTGACCAGCCCATGGGGAGTTGGGATGCTCAAATCATCCGGTTCAAGCCTCGAGGCGTCCACTTTGACACAAAACGGCACCCGCATTGGCTCTTGGCTTCTTAACACAGCAGACAACTGTTTCGGTCCGGCAGCAGACTTTGACGGAGATGGAATTGCGGAAGTCCTCGTCACCAGTCCTTGGGGAATTGGCATGCATAGGAGAAGCGGTAACGCAATGGTCGAAGTCTTTGCACGTCCCAATGGCAGTCGATTTGGTGACTGGCTCTTGAACACTGCCGACAACGAATTTTGTTGCACAGGAAACCTCGACGGGATAGCTGGGAAAACCGAGCTGCTAGTTGTTAGCCCCTGGGGAATCGGTATATTACAGTACGACAGAGCTATTGAAACATTCCGAGTACTCGGTATGAAACCAAACGGTTCTCGTCTTGGTAACTGGCTCCTCAATACTGGAGATAATCGCTTTGGACCGGTCGGAGATTTTGATGGCGATGGTAAAGACGAAATTCTTGTCACTAGTCCATGGGGTATTGGTCTTCTAAAGCTTGTCGGAGGTGATATCACCGTACCAATGATGCAGCCAAATGGCACACGATTCGGAAACTGGTTACTCAATACAGCAGATGACTCTTTCGGTCCTTGTCGGGATTTTGATGGAGACGGTAAGTCTGAATTGATGATCTCCAGTCCGTGGGGCATGGCACTGCTGAAGCAAAGTGGAACGACCATGGCAACAATAGCAATGCATCAAAATGGCTCATGGCTTGGCCAATGGTGGTTGAACACCGCAACTGATACCCTTGGCACAGCCGCTGACTTCGACGGCGATGGTAAAGCTGAGATACTGACCACGAGTGGGTGGGGAATGGGGGTCTTGAAGTTGGTTGGTGGGAATCTGACTTCTATTGTTATGGTGCAGAATGGGCAGCAAGTTGGTGGCTGGACCATGAATACTCCTGCTGATGATTTTGGACATGGCTTTTGAGCTCTGTTTGATAATAATAGCCAATGCACAAAGGGACTCCATGAGACTATTCTAAAGTCAGTCATTACATCGTATAGTAAACTAGCAAAGCAGACACGATTCGTTAAAAAATATATTATGTGTGATATGTGGTAATAAATGTATGGTCCTTTTGTCTTGTCTTCAGTAGTTCAAAAACAGAGAAGCGCAAAATGAGTTCAAGAGGGCTGAAAATGATTTCCCATATGTGAGGCAGGGAGCCGTACATGATTCCATGTAGTCAAAATTTCAGATATAGTCAGCGCCTTCTTGACTAGACGAGAGCTGCTAACGCCACCCGAGAGAACCTCTAATTGCATACATGATATCAGAGCATATCCTGAACTTAACGCTCGAGAAAAAAAAACAGTTACAAGCATCATTAACTGACATAATGCAAGAAACTGGTCCAAGTAGTCTCTTCGTAAGAACTCGCAGGCAGAGACAGAAACGACAAGAATATTTAAAAAAGTATTAGTAACCTTGCAGAAATATGGAAGAAGTGAGTAAAGTCAGAAAAACTATCAAACAAATATTTTCTGGCTCAGGTTGATCGCATATTTAGTCTATATCTACAAGAAATTGTTTCTAAAGTTGAACCATGGTCGTGTAGAGATGACGAGTACTGCACCACCCGCTACTGTTACAGACAAGAGAGTAATGCTGCAAACTCGCTAAATGATGGTTTGATGAGGTGCATCGGCATAGGCTATAAAAATCACCTAATTGAAGGTGATATCTTTGCTAGTATGGGGTGGTGCGAATAGTCGTTTAGTATACGGACTAGGGGACACTTTCAAATCCACAATAGTTTAGAAATGAACGGCACCGCCGCCAGCCTTCCCATACAGGGATTTCCGCAAAAGCCATCAGGGGGAGTGTTGACATATAGTTCCACTGCTACATCTCCTGCTTTGATGATAGGTTTGGCAATTGTCTAGTTTGGAGATATTATATTTGGTTCCGCAACGTTTTGAGGTTTCTGCGATCAGAAGAATGCAGTAAATACAGTTGGAGAATGAAGGCCACAGTAAAAGGCTCTTGTGAGCCTCTCTACCGAACAAGCGATGAATTGAACCACAAGCCATCCTGCCTGAAACAGAGCAAACCCCTTGGCAAAAAGATCTGCTTTTCTACGGTCCCAAATGTTGTCCCGAGTTATTGTTGGTGGGTCGATCCAGCCATTGGAACAGATATAATGTATCGATGTAGCATTGATGAGGAACGATGGGCAGTCGCTAGTATGTAGGAGGAAACTGCCTCCGTTAGCATATGCATGGATCATAGGCCGGTTTTTGACACCAGCGGATATCTCTGACTGATTTCTTGGCGGCATTCCACTGCATCACAGAGAATAGTGTGGGCATTTCTGGAGTGCAAACAGCAAGCGTTGCCCAGCGACAATTTCTGCACATCTCCGATCAAATGCTCTCGTTCTTGACTGGAACTTTGTGATGCATGACTGCCTAGGCGCCCAAAAATAAGCACAGGAGCGCATCCCTAGATTATATCCATAATTCCTCGTGGTTAGGCTGGGCGTTGATCCAATTCTTCTCTCAGTAACTTGGAGAATTGGTGAGACAACATCATCGGCAACGTTTGATGGTGCCATAAGATATATTGTGGGAGGCAGAATCATAACGAAATCGATAGACATAGAGCAAATTGAGCAAATCAGACAAGGAGTCGTGATAAAATGCCCAGAAAGAAGAGATGCTTGTATGAAAGTATGAGAGAGGCTGGGAGAAAGAAAACGTCAGTGAGTAAGATCAACCAGTATAAAAATGGTCGAGGAGAGAGAGGATGTCCAATGACCTCAATTAAAAACTCACGTGCTCTAAAATGATCGCTTAGGTAGCTCATGTTCTGCTTAGAATCTTGAAGGAGAAATCTAAACCCTTCTAGAAAGCTGCCGTAACACCTAAAAGCGTTGCGTGGAGTTTTCAGGTGCAGATCTTGTATTGTGTTCAATATCGTCGTAACACCATCCCAGTCCGGATGCAATCGCCCAAACTCCATGCAAATGTGCCAATTCTCCAAGAATCATCCAGCAGCTTCCTTGACTTGTCCTGTCGTCTGTGGCGCCTCGTCAATGAATTGCGGTACCTCATCAACCATAAAGCTTGGTGTTGACTCCGCGCCCATATTCTCAAACTCGACCTCATCCCCCAACGCCTCCAACTCAGCATCCAGCTCCGCCTCATCAACATCATCAGGGATATCATAACTCCGACTAATACTCTCTTGTATATCATTTCCAATATCCATCAGATCCGCCATTTCATCTTGCATCCGCTCGATCTTATCAATATTGATCTTGCCGTATTGCTGCTTGAGACTCTTGTTCGTCTGCTTCATCGCATCGACTGTCGTCATGACGTTTTTGAGATTATCCTGCATCATACCAGCTTGTTCCATGTTCCACGATTGCTGCTGGAGTTGGTCGCGTTGGCCTTCGTACATCTTTCGGCGTTGGAGGACTTTGAGGGCCTTTTGCTTTATAGCGGTCTTGCCGGGGCCATCGCGCATTTTGGAGAGCTTGGTTTGGTAGCCTTGAAGTTCGGCATTTATGGCGGCGAGCTTGACATCGATAGATTCGACTCTTTCATCGACCTGAGGCAGATGTTAGCAGATTGTCGAAGCTTTCCAGGGGCCTTTCCAGAGCTTCCAACTTGCATTCTTGATTGCTGAACCAAGATTTGGCTTTGGAGCTGAGCTCTTTGCGCCGAAAAGGCGATTCATCTTGAACGAGGAGAGCGCTTGCTCTTGCCAGGAAATTAGGTTGCTTGTGAACTGTACAACGTAGAAGTGTTGGTTGGTTTGATGTCCGCCTTGCTGCAGAAGTACCAGAGTCTCTGCCTGGTCCTTGGCCTCGTGTTCGTTGACTTGTTTCCTACCTACAATCGTTGGTTAAGCACCCTGGTCTAACATGAGCAGGCAGAGGCTTCCAGATAATATAGATGATTCAGGCTGACCTGTTTACAGTGGCGTTTTCAATGTAGGCGCAAATAGAGCTACATGCAATGAAGAACTTCTGGTGGGTCTCGTCAAAGAAAGCTAGCCGCTTTGATCGCTTTCGTCATTCGCCGACAAAGTCTAATAGCTTAAATCAGAATGACATCGAATTCGGATGCGCAAAGATGTTTCGCATGAAGAATAATATGTGCTTGAAGTTGTAAGGCTGGACCGAAATGATGCCCCCGCCCTTGTTCCACCGTCATTCGTCTTAGCAGACCTCGCTCCGACCACTCACAGGCCGAAGCGGGTTCGTCAAGATCTGTGCCCTGAAAGGTGGGTCAATAATCACGTGGCAGGAAAGAAGCTCCAAGGTTGTTTCAGCAAAACATTGCATCAGAATTCCATGCACGACGTGGCAGAACATATGTAGATGACCATGTGCCTTCAAAATCTCTGAATAACCGCAAAATTGTAAGCATACTCGTACATGCTCCATTTCACCGTAGTTACTTTCTCATGAATAATTAGTCTCACTACATTTTATATTACTGTACCTCTCTCCTCATCACCTTTGCCGATTAGCGCCGAATAAGGGGTGTCCAACGCCGCTAAGGGGCCGAAGACGGGAAGCGCCAAGACCAAATCATATCAGCAAAACTCGACTCAAGAAACACAACCGTCTCCAAACAATCACAAGCCCCTCATCGCGACGAACCTCTCTCTCTCCGCGACTCCTCGACCTCGAGCCAACATTGTACTTCTACTCCCGCTTTCGATTCTTGTTCTTCTTTTGATACCCGACACCTTTTGGCCCGTCACTCTTCAGTAAATAATCGGTTGGTTTCCAGCAAGCAAGCGGCGCTGCCAACTCACGTCGACCTCACCCTCGTCCACCCAGAGAATCCGCTTTTTGAGCCCTAATACCTGGCGCACAACACCACGGCTCCCTGGATCTCCGCTGTACAATAGCAACTGTCATCTAGACCATCTTATGTATGTCCCTACCCTCCACATGGCATTGATGCACATGCGCAGGCTGTCGGCGGGGCTGAATCGCGCCTGATGATGCTGCAAGGCATCCGCAGCCAAAGAGAGCTGTTCAATCAAGCTTGACTCGGCTACACCGCTAACAAGACATCAACAGTCACTTTGCGATCAAAGAATCTTCTTTACGAATCACGATACAAGATTAGACGGGTATTCCACGTTCAGCAATCTCTGATACGGCGCTTTTTGTTCGGGAAATACATAGCTTGGGTCATATTTAGCGACGACCGGACTACTCGCATGACCTCCTTAGGACTGCTTTTGGTACGCAAAACCGACTATAATCTTCACTTGCCGCCACGCAACCGGTGGCAGACGAGCGCCGTCACATAATTCACCATGTTTTGGCGATTTGGCGGATACGCCAATGTCTCTGCAATTGATACCCTGCTAGAAAAGGCCGACGTCACACTCGAGGAACTACTCGACGAGAGCGATCTCATCCAAGAATTAAAACAACACAATACGAAGTTGATAGAATATCTACGGGAGGACAAGATCCTTCAACGATTACTTGATTATGTCGTGGCCCCCAAATTAGAGACTGAGGTGGCTGAAGTACCAGAGACGAAGGAGAAAGAAGAGGAAGGTGAGTCGGAGTCCAAGGGAAAGGAACCACTCACGTTCGACAAATCTATGTTGGACGAAGAAGAAGACGAGAAAGAAAAAAAGCGAAATCGATATGCATACGTCGCGGCCGAGATATTATCTTCGGATAATTGGTCCATATGTGAGGCTCTGATGGAGAATCAGCCGCTGCTGCGCAAGTTCTGGGACTTTTTAAAGCTCCCCCCCCCTCTAGATCCACTCCAAGCAAGTTATTTCACCAAGGTGAATGAAGCGCTCCTCGATAAGAAGACGGAGGAGATGCTTGCCTTATTCAAATCGCTCGAAGGGGCGGTAAAGAACATGTTACAACATGTTGATTCTCCTATGGTTATGGATCTTCTGTTGAAGATAATAAGTTTAGAGAAGGCAGAGGGTGGGCAGGGAATTGTTGACGTAAGAACATTTTTTGCCACGACATTTGCATTGCTAACACTTTGAACCGCAGTGGCTTCATTCTCAAGAATTGATGCCCATATTACTATCGTTTCTTTCTTCCGAGCACTCGTGGGCAACCCAGACCTCAGCGGGCGACTTTCTCAAAGCCATTATTACCATCTCCGCCAATGCCTCGCAAAACGAGCAGTCATGTATAGGTCCGAACGAGCTAACGCGACAATTGGTTTCACAGCCCTGTATTGAGAAGCTCATCGCCGATATGCTTAAAGGAGGCAATCCTCTCACGGTTGGTGTTGGGATTGTGATTGAAGTCATTCGGAAAAACAACTCGGACTACGATCCAGATGTTGGCGCAGAGGCTAATTCCATGCCATCGAGTCGTGATCCCATTTACCTCGGAACCTTACTCAGGATGTTTGCGCAACGCGTTCCAGACTTCATGGAGCTCATCCTCAGCCCCAACCATACAATTGGAGGTGGAGATGGTCCTGTGACCATCAAACGAAAAGAACTTAGAGCAGCTTTCGGTGGGAAGATAGAACCGCTTGGCTTTGACCGGTTCAAGACTTGTGAGTTGATGGCTGAGCTTCTGCACTGTAGTAACATGGGCCTCTTGAACGAAGTTGGCAGTGAAGAATTCGTCAAGGCACGGGATTCGGAGCGTGAGAAGCTGAAGGCCGAAGGGAAGCTGGGTGCTATGTCAATTCAGCCTGGGTCAGATGATGATTTAACAATGAAATCCTCCACGACAACAAGACTAGGATCTCCTGAGAGCTCAAGAAAGCTCGAAGTCCAGAATGCCTCAGATGATGATGGGTTTGAAGAGGTTACTCACGCAGCAGATCTTGGTGACGATGCGAAGGACGATTTTGACGAAAAGCCAGATGTTGAGGACCTACTTGGCTCTGGAAAGCCATCAACACCTCTGGCTTTCATTGATAAAGATGATGACGAATTCGTCGATGAGCCACTAAGCTCACCACGCCTAAAGACCGAGAACGAAGCAGAAGCACCTTTGTTGAAGGAAGTGCCGAAAGACACAGAACCAAGCATGACGGACACACCGCTATCTCCAACATCTGAGCTTGCGCAGAAAATCGATTCATTCGACATCAAGACCGAGGGGGCTGAAACCAAAGAAGAAGACACCCCAATGACTGATTCACGCGCAGAAGACTCCCTTCCAGACTCCACTGCAGCCTCTCGAGAAAAATCAGAGGAGTCCATTGAGATCCTTGCAACGAAACCTGAACCCCTAGCAATCAAGGAAACTGAGGAAAGGTCTCTCACGTTCGCTGCTGAACCAAGCACCAGTGAAATGCCTCATGGTGAGGATGTTCCGGCGCCCTTGTTTGCAAAGAAAATTGAGCCAGAAGCTGAAAACAAAATCAACCCACCAACAGATCCAACGCCTGCCATACCCCAAAGCAATTCAAGTGTTGATAGTGTCGACACAACAATGGGGGAAGCCGGCGATAGTTCAAACTCGATTCTGATGGGCAACACTGAAGAGCACGTTCAGCACTCTTCGGAGGATGCACCTCTAACACCAGTGGTTGGTGATTTCCTTAAGATGCAATTCGTAGAGCACAAGGTTGTCCCAACAATTTTGGTAAGTTTGATGATATCTTCACTTGAAAATATATTAATCAATCTAGGATTTCTTCTTTCGTTTTCCATGGAATAACTTTCTACATAACGTTGTTTACGATGTTGTGCAACAGGTTTTCAACGGCCCAATGGAGAAGGGTTTTAACCGTTCGTTGGCCATTGATCTCTTTGAGACTGGAAACATCACCATGCGCATAGTTGATGGACAGAAGAAGAGTGATGAAGCACAAGAAAAGAACAAGATGCGTCTGGGATACATGGGTCACCTGACACTTATCGCAGAAGAGGTTGTCAAATTCACTGAGAGACATCCCCCAGAGCTTCTTTCGGACTCTGTTCTAGAGAAAGTTATGAATGGAGAATGGATCACATACGTCGAAGTTACGCTAGCCGAGACTCGAGAACGAGATAATGCTATCCTGGGAGGAGTTCGGCCAGATATGTCTGTTGGCCCACGACAGGCAGTAATGAATGCAGTAAACGCCGCCAACAATTTCGGAGGAGCATCGTCGGCTTTAGCGGAAGCAGGTCTGAATGGCTCCGCCGGCCTCGATAGCATAGATCTTGCCAACGGCAACGGTTCGTCAAGTTTTGCCATCGGTGGAACTCTATTGAGCGGATTCGGAAGCTCAAGCGACGAGGAAGATGACGAAATGGACGAAGACGACGAGGATGGCTCAAGAAACAACAGTGGCGCGGCTGAAGTGGGTTATTCTGTTCCTCCAGCTCCTAACCTTGACAAATTCGACGACGAAGAGGTTGATTATGAGTATTTGGAACAACTTGATCGCGAGACCCCTCTATTCCCCGAGGGAGAAGTCCGTCATCAATAGCACACTGTTTCCTGTACATTATCCTAAGACAATGATTTCTGGCTGCCACACCTCAGTTTGAGGGGGCATATCCCAAAATCATTCACCATTAATTGTCTTTCCTTGGTCCTTGAACTCTGGCTGTAGTGGTGCTAAAATAAAGCTGGACATCATGTCACGGGAATTTTCAATGATACTACACTGACCTAGGAATGAAACCCTTACTGACATCTAATCTCTGTAGTTTTCCCAACGATATATATCGACGCCATCGACTACTACAGCTACTTCCGGCTCTGAGATGGAGCCACCATCAGCACCACCACCACCACCTCCCCCTCTTAACATTCCACCCTCTAGAGCGCGCCGCCAGTTGGCAGCACGCTTAGCGCTCCACAAGCAGCAGAATGCTGAGAATAATGAGAATGGGGACCAAACTGAAAAGCAAAGCCCACGAAAGAACCTAAATCCATTCGCTGCCGACGAAGATGATGATTCGGACAACGAGGATGGTCAATTCACTATTGGTGATTTGGAGGCTGACGAGGAAGGCAGAGGCCATCTTCCAACCGGCACAGGATTGGTAGGTAGTGAAGCATCACTGCTCGATGCCGGCAAGAATGTGGGTGTTCTCCCCGATGCAATCACTCTTCCCTCGAACAGTTTGAACAGCCACAAGGCTGTCCGAGCCAGCTTCCCTTCGATGTGGCCATTTGGCAGCAGCCTTCTCAGCAAGGGTCCGAATGACTTCGCTGTTGGCGATGGCAATTCGGACTACAACGGCAATCGGAGCCATTACAGAGGTGCGAGTGCTAACGAAGGCGACACACAGAGCTCAACTGATAGCGAAGACTCGGACGATGAAGGATACGGTGGGAATAGAGGGTTTGATGGAGTCGGAGGTGGAAAGCGAAGGCTTAGTGTGACGACAGAGGCGAAGCGACGGACGATTCTTGAGGATGACGATGATGATGAGGAGGTAGTGCATGTTGCAATGGTTGAGCCGGAGGCGCTGAAAGAGACATTTCCTGAGAAGCCTAGTCAAGTGGATGGCGACGATGGGGAGTTGGTAGAGATCCAACATGCTGAAATGCAAGGTGTGGAAGCTGGGGCTCAGAAGTAATTGACGATCAATTAGCTCCACGGTCATGACGAAGGTACTAGAAGCGGAAAGAAACGATTTTGGCAGTGCGATGTGATTTGGAATTTTCTTGATCTTTCTTGTACGATAGTGGTACGAATGACTGCATGGCGGAGTTTAGATACAGAGAAGGTGTGGCGCGTGGGACCAGACGACAACAACACTTGTACAGTACGAATCATGGGTATACCAAAGAATGCAGGCGCTTTTTTTCCTTTTCCGAATATACCTCTTTTTCACTAACCATAAACTCCTCTACTTACATGATTGTGTAGTGGGATTTTCGGTCACGCAACCTAGGAGCTGAAAAGCAGGCTGAAGTTTTGTTGCATGTCGCGAGATATAAGCATAAATTTAGTAGATCCTCGGCAGGAGAATATGTATGGGGATTGGGAGCAGCTTCCTGTTTGGGGAAGCCGGTGGTAAGGCGGGTCATGTGACTGGGGCAAAGGGGGCAAAATACTTGCTTCGCGTCTATTAAGTTATGACATTAGTTTACGAAAAGTGTTTTGAAGGGAACTTTGCGAAAATTCTTGTCGCACGGTTGATTGTTCTAGATGAATATCCGTCGATTTACTGCACAATTATGAACTGTATTTCTGTTACCTGGTCCAACATCGGATGATAGCATGAGATAATTCCGGGTGATTGGTGCTGCAACTTAGGTGTTTATGGTGTGGTGTTTGGTACTACATTTGGATTCTCAAACATCAGCTCACTCTATGGTGCTGGATGGAAACTCAAGTAAACTCCTGATGCTTCCTCATTTCGGGTTATGGAAATGAGTGGAATAGCACGGCGGCCAAACAGAGCTGTAAGTGCACAATACAAGACATTGCAGATGTTAAGAAGGGAAGTTAGCACCATCTTTCTGTCGTACTACATTTCTCCCTTTCTCGTTAGAGTGTAATGGCGAGGGAAAATTAAGGCAGTTTATCGTTGATCTGATTTCGAGATACACGAGCTCAGCCAATGACAAGATCAGGTGAAGATGATATTTGAGACAGGCAGCCTAGATTATTTTCTTCGCGGTGCTTGCTTGCCACGTTCTAGTTATCGAATGGTCTCCTGGCAGGATTTAGAGTATCCAAAGCATCTTTTTGTCTCAACTTTACTCTGATTGACATGGTCATCTTCAGTTAAATTTCGGAAGTAAAGGAAAATACTCGGAGCAGAAGCAAACCCGGACAAGTGTGTGCCTCTTCAATAGCCTATAGGGTATACGCTCTCATGTTCGAAGGGTTCAAAGGACAAGCGTTCAACGCTTCTAATCATAACGGCTCCACCACCTGAACTTACTTGATGGATCACCTGTAAATGAAAAGTTATGATTTCACTCTGTCACGGCGAGAACACGACATCTTGGCAACCAATCATTGACGGCCAGTGCTGCGAAACGTCTCCTAAGTCGAGAGAATTGAAGAGTTGCCATGCAGCAGGGGTCTTCTAGAAACAAAATCTTTTTCGATCGTGATATTGCTTCCCCACATTTTCATGCTTGGCCCCTGATGTTTTCCAATGAAACCTGGGGTAATATCCTCGCCAATTACTCACCACGCGGGGACTATAGCTTTTGTTTAATTGTCCCTATGGCTAAACCTCTTTCCCGTTGCCAGCCGTTCGTATAGTGCTTCATAACATGAATTAGCCTACAACATGTATCGGCAAATACCAAACAATATGTTACAACAGCAACACAAGAGTTTTGCAGGATTCAAGGCAGCAGAATTAAGGGAAGTAGGATGGTCAATTGAGAGGATATAAAGTCGAGCGGTTCGGCAATCATAATTTTGAACTGGCGAGATTTGTCCTACATTGAAATCTTATATCACTTGTGATACCGACAAATCATGTTGCTTCGTACCCTGTGCATTTTGGCATTAGGGCTGAGAGGGACGGCTGCTCTGCCGAATCCCCCTGTCCACCCCACATCAGGAGACGCGTCAATAGGTAGCTTAATTCTATCTCGCTTCAAAATCCATACTGACAATCTACAGTTCCTGAGGCCCCTTCAGCCGACCTTCAAGAGCGGCAGTTTACTGCCGTAACATGTCCGCAACTCATCAAATGCACCAACGGATACACTGGATATTTCAACCCGAGAACAGAGGAGTGTGGTTGTGTTACAAATGAATCCATCATTTGTCGTACTACAACGACATGCATCTTTGGCTCTCACCCTGTGTGGAACCAACACTCAAAGACATGTGCATGTCTGAAGAATGATGTCCTGGAGGATGAGGAAGCATGTTATGCAAGCCATGTTTGCAGGGATGACTTGCATCCGATTTTCTACATCAGGATTCGGACTTGTGCTTGCGAACCGAGGGACAATGGAGACAATGTGTACATCATCCCCCGAGTAGAAGTGGACCCTTCAACTTGTCCCACGATTAAGTGCCGTGCAGGGTACCACACTCTCTATCATCCAGAATCGAAGACCTGTTCTTGCCAGGAAGACTATCCACCGGATCCTTCAACCTGTCCCAACATTCGTTGCGCATCAGGAACTAAGCCATTCTACATCGCAGATGAGAAGAAATGTATCTGCAAAGTCGTCAATCCGATTCCGCCAACATGTCCACTGATGAAATGCATCGAAGGCAATCATGTCGTCTTCCATCCTGAAACCAACAAGTGCTCCTGCGACCTCGATTGTCCAGATTTGATGTGCGTTATCACCACAAAGCCTAACTACAATTCCACCACACATCAGTGTTCCTGCCAAAAGATCCCCGGCTTGGAAGGTAACCCTACCATCTCCAAACGTGAGACCGAAGTCCGAGATATCATTGCACCGCCTGAAGATCCACTTCCGCCGCAATGTGCAGATATAATGTGTCTCGACGAGAAACAACCCAAGTTCAATTCTACAACACAGAAATGCGAGTGTGTCTGGCGGCTGGGAATGGAACCTGATCCAAATCCTGCATTATGTAGGGACACGATGTGTACTGCGGAGAAGGAGGCGATTTATGAGGTGAGTTCTGGACTTTGTTATTGCGAGTGGCTACCGGGATTCTTCCCGAAGAGAGAAGAGGTTGCTGCACCTTTACCTACACAGAATACATATTTGCCGGATGGTCGTTGCAGCAAGATTAGTTGTATTGCAGAGATGTATCCTGCATGGAGTGAGACGTTGAAGAGATGTGATTGCCGGTGGATTCCTGGGTTCGAACCACCGTCGCCAGAGACAACTGTGGAGGCTTCCACTGATAGAATTGTTGATTCCCGGGGTGAAGCCCCTCCAAATTGTCGTGAGATGTGGTGTATACCTGAGATGCAACTCGTCCATGATCCCCTCACGGAAACATGTTCCTGCAAATGGATACCTGGTCTCGAGCCTGGTCAACCTACCACAGAATCTAGAACCGAGCTACATGATCCGTGTGAGGGCATCTGGTGTATACCTGAGATGACACCTGTCGTGCAGATAGAGACGCATACTTGCAAGTGCGTGTGGAAACCAGGCTTCGAACCTTCGAGCATTCCTGTACCTACGCCTACACCAACAGCAAATGTGTGCGGGCATATGATGTGCATCTCAGAACAACGACCGGTCTGGAGTGCTGTTTCTCAGAGGTGTTTCTGCGAGTGGATTCCAGGACTAGAGCCTTCACGTCTGTCGACTTCGATGAAACCAGCGCCAACAGGCATTGGTCCTGTCGTAAAAAGAGATGATCCAACGGAAGTTTGCAAAATGTATTGCGAATATGGTTTCGTTCCAGGAACTTGCAATTGCAATAAGATTACCACTATCACATTGCCTACGGCTAAACCAACGAATACTTGTCATATGTATTGCGAATTTGGTCTCATTCCTGGGAAATGCAAATGCCATGAACCCACGCCAGTACCACTTCCTTCACCATTACCATCGACGGTAACAGCTATCTGCATGCTTGGTTGTCCCTTTGGTCTCATCCCAGGACAATGTAAATGCAAAGACGCCACCCCAATGCCACTACCGTCCCCCATAACCACAACCTCAAAACCAAAACCAACTTCTTGTGCTATATTCTGCGAATTTGGCATCATACCAGGAACTTGCAGTTGCCGTGAAGTTAAGAAGGAAGCAATAACACCAGTTCTACCTATCCTACCAAAAAGGACTGATGGCTCGGTGCCAGCATGCTTCAACGTTAGCGCGAATGAGTGGATTAAATGCGATAACCCGCTCGAAACACCGATTTGGGATTCTGGAAAATGTGTTTGCAAGGTTATCACTTCCACCACTTCCACCACTTCCTCCACAACAGCTAGACCTACAACGTTCAAAACTTCCACCTCCAAAAAACCGATCCCAACACCAAGTTGCGGCTACAACAGCGGCATGATATGCCTACCCGAGATGAAGCTCGTGTGGGACGAAGAAGCGGGACGGTGTAGATGTGTGTGGAGAGAGGGCATGGAGCCGATAACTGTGAAGGAGAAGGAAAAGAGACAGGTTTCTATAACGCCGACGGTGACGAGATCTAGTACTACTGGGTGGGTGAGACCGACGGGGCGCGCGTGTGTTGGGAGTGGGATTGTGTGCTATCCAGAGAAGAAACTGGTTTGGGATGAGGTGCTAGGACTGTGTGTTTGTGTTTGGAGGGAGGGGTTTGGCCCAATTATTATTTAGGTTCTTGGTCATCGGAAGAGGGATAGTGAGTTTGTGGCCGATGGTGGTTACTGGATGGGGGAGGCTTGTTTTCTGTATATTGGCGTTGTGGATGGATGGTTAAAATATGTATTGTGAGTTGTAAATTCTGAAGATATCTTGAAATAATCTGCATGTGAAAATACATGTTTTTGAATTAGACAAGGCTATGTTGTGATGATGTTGTAATCTGGAATTGTGCCCGGTATTTTGTGATATTTAATAGCTGTTACTTATCTGTGTCTATTTCACCCTAAATTACTTACTCGCTTCTCTCGACCTTTAAGTGGAGCTGATCTTAATAGCACAACAAACTATAACTCTAAAGGTCAAGTAAATGTGTGTTGCATAAATATCAGGACTTTCTAAACACCGGTACCTTGTGGTTTTAAGGTATAAATACCAAATTTACGATGAATCTAAGGAAAGATAAAAGGTAGCATTCTAACAAGTTGTCATTCTGACATTTTAAGCTATAGCTTAGGAATTAGAATTTCAAGTATTGACCATTTGATCAAGTAAATATCCCATACAATTTGAAATCGTAGCACAAATATCTGCACGAAACATGGCCTCTGAACATAAAATTTTAAATCGTACCTCTGTTGCAACTAATATAATTACAGTGACAGACATATTACCTCCTATGTTAGAGGAAAAGTTTGGAGGTCACAGAAACAAAATGTGAAGAATGCAACGAAACTTATATTCTTTAGCTTTAATCTACATAGCAGTACAAATAACAAAGTGTGGCCTAACTAATTTATCTAGAAAACATACAATAATAAGAGAAGAACCCAATGATAGTAACAAAAAGCTTTTCAAGGGATGTTTCGCAGAAAATAATGTAGCAGAGGCACTGAAAGAGGAACATACATGGTAATACATAAGAATAACGTCAGTGTAAGAAGACAAATTCAGAAGAAAGATCATGGCAACACTCAAGTCATGTGATATTTACAGACGACATCAATCGCCTCTCCCAGCACAATATCTCCTATGGCAAATTCAGGCTGGACAATAGTAAAGGCATCAATGAAATCCCGAGGGAAGGCCCCAGCCAAAGGTTCCACAAGGTCCAAGGATGAAATCCCAATGTGAATAAATCCTTGCGGTTGGCTCTTTCACATTATCAACATGCTAATATGTCTATGGAGTCCCCACCGATAGTGTCTGGCGCCATTTTTTCATAGTCAACTGGTGTTCATAGCCACCTTCTAAGTAGTGAGAGAGCGTTATCAAGAGCTGTAAAGTGAGAAAGAACATATAAAGAAGCATGTTGAAAGGATATACCTGCCGGAGCTCAGAGGTATCAGTGGTACGAGTTTTATTTCGAAGATAATAATCTTAATATAGAAAAGATTGGCTTGAAGACTATAGTCAGAAAACTGATATTTTAATCTTGTGGCTCTATGTAGAACGCGGATACTAATTTCTTGCAACGCTTGACTATCTATGTATAATGCGCTAGCACCACTATATGGTCAAGAGAATGCTGGAAAGTGTTCAAAACTGAGACTATCTATTCATAGACAACGAATTTTAAGTTGAAACCCAACATCTCGAAACACGGAAAATGAATCGGCCTGACATCGTGGGTGACGGCCCCAGGCCACAATACCAAGTGTTGCTGCTCTGCCCACCCCTTCAGAGAACGACTCTGCCCTTTGGCCACTTCACGAGGTACAGTGGTCTCGTGGAGAGGACCATAATCTCTATTACAGCGTATCTTAGCGCCGAGAAGATCACTGGGAGGGTTGAAAATGCTTAATTCATCACGCGTGTAAATTTCGAGGTTGCTGGTAGAGAACCATACTTGGCAGGTTGCTTTGGCCGACGCCAATCCTCGGCTTTCACGTCAACATGCTAATGCTAGTCTACGTCAACTTTGAGATTTCTCGTAAGTGAAGAGATTTCTGAGGATGTGCAAGTTGTATAGTTTACCAATAACCGATTTATTGTTTTCCGTTCAGTAGGTCGTGATCACCCTGTTGAACAAATACCTGAGCGCCTTGAAATATCTCACTTTTTTGTGGATATTGTACCTTCTCAGTCATTTTACTTGCTTAAAGATCTCTAATTGGTTTCCCACCATTCAATGACGTTTCTCGTCTGCAAGAGGAGCCAGCTTACGAAGACCGAAATGGTACCCTCGAATATGTCGCAGACCTACTTAATCAACACTTACTCACGTTACACGTTGACATGGGCAACAGTAGCTGAAACCATGTTGGAATTCTCCTTTGGCGCAATAAAATTACCAATGAACAAGTCTTCAAGATTGTGAGAGCTTATAGGAGGTGTCTGTAGCCAACGCTATTTCCAAATCGGGAAACTCTTTACCAAGAAACTTACCGAGGTACTCGCTTATCCTCTTATTATTCTCATTGGCTCGCATAACGTTAGCAACGACTTACGACATGCAACAATACTCCGACATTTTCCAAATAGGGAGGGTTGTAGAAACTCTAAATTGGGTTATTTTACAGATGTACTATATGCTCTTCTGTAGAGCCCTGACCACACTAGAGACATTACTGACCGCACTTAACATCTTCAGTAATGATTCTGCTAGGAAATATGCTGCTCGTAGGAGGAAATTAAGATCAAATTATACCAAATATTCGTCGAGTCTCATCTTAGACAAAGAGAATCGAATTGATAGTCGGCTTTTAGGGCAATGTTTGAAAAGTTCGACAAATTTACGATATAAGCTAAAATATCTTAATGCTTCTCTCTTAGAAATGTGTTTAATCTAATAATTCAAGTATTATTGATCTCATATACTTAATATAGGCTCTAGATATGCTTGAAAATCGAATAAATACAGTGTGGAGCACAGTTATTCCCATAAGTACATGCTCAGAGCCAACCAGACGAATACATAGGAACCGAAACGCTCATCCAGAGCAGAGTAAAAGGCATGGATTTTTCAAGAATTACTAGCAAGAGATGCGACTCGAAAAATGGTCTGAAGAACAAAATTTACCAAAACAATCCGCTCAATTTCAAAATCTCTAGCTTAAATTTTTTAAACCAACCGTAACCAAGGCACAGTTCAGGCTATCGCCACGGAGTTAAATGTCCTTCATACTCGGCACTACTCAGCAACATAGGGGGGCTCTCCATGAAGACAGCACTTATCGAGCAATAAAACGAAACCCTTAAAGTCTCTTGATTTTCTTCTCCGAATACCAACCAAAGTGCTGCGAGGGTCAGGGCGAGAGAACAAAGCCCAGCTTATCGTCCATAATCTTAGTAGTAACAACTTAGCGAATATCATCATGCGAGGATTATCTTGTACCATGGTGTTAGGACCTACTTACGTGGGATAAATTTTCTGCCTCAAGGAGTTGGTTTGCTACTATAAGTGTGTTGTTGAGATGTTTGGCCGCAATTGAAAATACAAGTAGTATTATGTTGGGTTACGGTGCCGGGTTGAATGACTGTCAAGTTGGTATTCACTGAAACTAGCCAGGCGCCAAAAGTTACGCTGGCGATTGTGTATGTTCTCTTGTTTTCTATGGCTGATAAATTTTACATACTTCTGAGCATAAAAGGATCTATTGCAAAAACCATCACGCCCGACTCCGTCTCTAATTTAAATTTTCTTCCTGGTATCTCTGTTACAACACAAGCCAAGCTTCCTCTCGATACTAATATCCTACAACCACACAGCTAAACGTTATCATTACAACACTCACAACACTCAACTCTCAGTCCCAATCTCTCTCAACCCTCCACACATCTGCAACATGCAGCCCCTGTTCCCGTAAATCACAATCCCTATGCCCCCACTTCTGCCCAAACACGTTCTTCCCATGTTGAATCGTCATCGCAATCGCTTCTTCAAAGCCCCTGCTATCCCGGTAAAATGGATCTCCTTCCCCTCCCGTGGCGCGCGCCTGCCATGTATTTCTCCCTCTCGGTGCAGCACCTTTACTATTACTCATCGCGTCAAAAGTATGCATGATGTCGAGGAGGAGAGGGGACGGAGATGGATATGGGTCATCGTCTGTCCAGTTATGGTAGCCGTTTTCACCCGTCCATTGCGACGTTCCAGGTGCCGGGGCGCGAGGGACGTGTTGAGGTTCAGGTGTGAGGGCGGGGGAAAGTGTGTCCTCGAGCTTTCCTTCTTTGGCAGCTATTTCTGCCTCGATGATCGCGCTGAGTTCTTGGTCAATGATGTTTGGATCTTTGAAGCTGGGTGCTGGGACTTGGTAGTCTTTTGGTCCGTCGCCTATCTTCTTGCGATACAGTACAATGAGATCATCAAGTGAGGCTGCGACATCCCAAACCATGCCGACGTTCTCTTCTAGGATTGTGTATCCGGAGTCTTCGAGGCGAAAATGCATGTCGCAGTCGGTTGTGTAGAATGGTATCATGGTATCCCAACCCCCTACATTTGTGTATGCTTGTACATTGACCAACGCGAGGCGGTCGTAGGAGAAGAATCGAGATGCCCATGGTTTGTCGGCCGGAAGGTCGAAAGTCTTCCGAAGTGCGAGAACGCAGTTATCATACAGTGAGCGGAACTTGTGAGGTTCAGGTTTTGCAGCTTCTGGAGGAGTGTCTTGATTCGGGGGATGGGTCTCGCGATCTTCGAAGGAGGCTACGATGATGTCCATATGGGACCAAAAGTAATGGGGCCATTCGTGACTGATACTCGTATAGATATAGAAATTCTGCAATTGCGCGAATGTGAGTAGAGTAGGTGTGGTTAGAACGTTCACACCAAGCATTTCGAGGCGCGTGTGATTGAGGAAGAATGGGTTCTGGAGCGAAAGAAGACCGCGCTTATTGGAATCCATAACTCCAGTATTCTCGACCACATAGATGTCTCCTGGTGGCCAGCCTGCTGTGATATATGATACGACAACTTGCTGGAGCAGGCGCCAGTTACGAGTGAACCCAATAAATAGAGGGGTTACTTCTTTGATGTGGGGTGAGGGAGGAGCATTCCATAATGGTATCGGTGGTAGTTCAACCTTCGAGTGCGCTGCTGCTGCGAGTGGGAAGTTCTCTTCTACATCAGGGTATTTGACGGACGGTGGGTCCTTGTATTTTGGGCCCGTTGGTCCTGGTGGCGGGGAGATTTTATCGTGGACCTTCTCGACGATTGGCGTCGAAACTGTTCTTATACCGTTATGTAGATATGTAAGAAATACTACGAACGCGACAGCTGTCGAGAGGAGGAACAAGTGCTTGGCTCGAGGTTGAAACATTTTGAGAGGTTCAAACTCTAAGAGTCTCGCATTGGCGGAGGCAACTGTTTCGTTGATATTAAACTTTATTATGGAAATACTGCTGATATACTGATTTGAATAGAGATATCTGGAGATACATAACTCCACGAGCATGTGTCCCACAGCAAAAAACAATTAGGGGGAAGAAGATAGAAAGTAGGACGAAATCTCGATGTGGCTCAGATTGAACATCGTAACGGCGGATTGACTAAAGTAGCATCGAGCTACTCGGTCTGATAACCGCTGCTATAGCGCCTCAAGAGTGCCTTGAGTAGCTACTAGGGTAGCCAGCCACATGAAGTAGCGACCTTCGTGGCAGTTAGCCGCTAACTAGTTTGGCGTACTCCAAAAAAGTCCAGTCCAGTCTTCGTCCATGGACCATCGTGACATGTCCCCTCCATAGTCCAACAAAGCTCCTAACGATAGCATCAAAACCGAATTGGAACTTGAAAAAGGGGAAAAGGAAAATTTCTGCCAATGCACGTAAAATTTCCTGATACAAATGTAGCTGGTATGTTAAGACCACACCACCAGGTCATTGACATAAAAGAACGTTAAAATAGCACACTTCCAACACTTCACCAACATCTTTACTGGACCCTGCGTAGCACTTCAATGCGACAACAGATTGCGGTCTGTGGTTGATAAAAATCTCATGGCGACGCGCTGACAATTGCAAGTAGCTTTACTAGCAAGTCGTGATAGTGCACTTGCTTCAAGGTGAGCCAAAACAGGAGGTAAACTGAGGCTAGAAAAGTTTGTGATGTTGCAGCGAAATCAGCCTTAGGGTCATGTGCCTGAGGTAAAGGCACATGACCTCGAAAGTATCACATGATATCACATGACCTGTGTATGTATAGGGCCAAAATAATGTATTAAATTTGTCTGTGCACTTATGAAAGCTTCCATAAAAATAGGGAATTTCGGCTAATAGAGCCTTGAGATTTCGTAGATTATTATTAGACTTGGTTTAGGAGACCAAAGAAGCTTAGAAATCAACTGTACCATATTTTGGCCCTGTACGAAAGTATATCCACCTTAATAATTTCAAGACTAGGATTCATTAATAAAAAGGAGAGAGCCATAACTCATATATGACCGTAAATTTCTGACCAGGAATTCAAATTACCTAGACAGAGTCACGCTCTATTTTGGTATGAGATATAGAGCACCTCTTGAAATCAAGCATAAGCTGCCGTTCCTAAAATATGAAGGAGGTGACAGTAAGCGAGTCCGCAGATCACTCGAAAATAACAACCACAAGACTTCACCATGCCGCTTTAGACAGCATCTCCCAAAGCATCCACAAAACTCTCTATCATCCCAATCCTACAAGCCAGTCACTCACCCATACATTCAATACCACTTACCTCCAACAAATGGCATGCTTCAACGCGCCATGCAAGGGTCGGGTAGCGTTGAGAGCAGTTTGTCAAATGTGCTTCGGCGAGGTCGAATAGGGTTCGGTGTCGGCCTTTCAATTACATAGCTACTCTGTTTAGCAATCTGATATATCCTCATTTGTTATATTCTAGAAAGCAAAGTCTCTAGGCAAGATGGAGAGAAGTAAGATACCTCCCGAGATCTTGTTAATAGTTTTCTGCTGTGCATGAGTGGCGCCGAGTAACAAGGAGAAAAGAAATAGCGTCGAACATACCAACCAAGCAACTCGCCACAAAGATCTCCCGACACTAAGAGCTGTGTTGATACTGCCTACGCCCGAGGAGATGGAAAGCGCACTACAACACGGCACGGGGAATCTTCGCTTACCTACCCAACAAGGAGACGCTGCGGTTGAGACGCGTTGCATGAACGATTGTGGAGAGAATTCGCATGCTGGGGTTTGGGGTCCCAAGAGTTGGGGTGTAAGGCATGTTGTCTGGGTAAAGTTTGCGACTCCTGCAGAAGTGGAGGCGATGAAACACCGCTGTCAAAACCGAATAGGAGGCAGTTTTATGGATGCTCGACAGATAAGAAGAGTCGAGCTGCGAAACGGGTTCAGAATTGAAGTCTTTTCACTGTCAAGTATAGGGATGAAACAAATATTTCTTGGGTGCTGTTGCTCCCCGAGCGTTCATTCATCTACACAAGTCAACCTATCCCCCCGTTCCTCCGCAATCGTATTCCATTCTCGAACAAGAAATAGTACTAACGCGCAACAACATGAGCAGTGTGGCCATGATCATGGTCGCAGTGCGGTGCAAAAGCTGTGGTGATGCTACACGCACGTACAACGCAGGTGGATGACTCGCTGAATGAATATAAAATTCGAATGGAGCAGAACAGAAGTATCAGAGTCTTTTGAGTTTCGAGTGGCTAATGGGAGAATCCCAGGTGCACAAACATTGTTTTCCCTCCTTCCCCGGTCTAAGTAATCGCCTTCCCTAAGCTAGATCCGTATTTTGTTGGCGCCCATTAAGAGAGTTGAGTGGTGGGGTATCGTTTCGTAGTGCTGAAGAGGTATGGTAACAAAAGTACAAGGCGATTGCTTTTAACCGCTCTTCTCAGCGGCAACCTCCTTGGCTTCCGTCTTCTTCTGACTGAGGAATTGACTGAGCCAGCCAAGGGTCTCACGGACCATGATAATGCTCGTGCCTAACCCAGCCTGAGCATATGTGACGATTCCATCACCTCCAACCTTCTTGATCTCGCCCTGGTATGTGCTAAGGAAGTGGTCCTTGCCCTCATTGCCCTTCTTCAATGGGAAGAAGATGATTGACTTTCCATTCTCGAACAGCTCGCTTGTTGGCTTCTTCACGACTGGGAACTTGTCATCAATCGTCGAGAGTGTGTTATCGCCGATGCTGTCAGCCTTCTTGACATATGGGGAGACATATTCGTATGGGCCAGCGAGCTTCGAGACGATGGGCTTGCCGAACTTCTCGTACCCTTGAGTCGTGAGGTCGAGCGACTTTGCGCCGTATGAGTTCTTCTTGAAGGTGTCGTAGCTGTCACTAATGATGGGGTAGGTGAAGAGATGCTGCGGGGCTTATCAGCAAACAGGATCTTGTGCGACAAAGTGGTGAGACTTGCCTGGAGAAAAGCAGAGGAAGGCGTGGAGTCGCCATTGATTTGAGGTGACATCTTGCTTGTCGTTTCGGTCTCTGAATGTGGCATAAAGTAGATTTTCTAAATTTCTGTCAGTTCTCATCCCTTGCTAGGAGGCGGTCATGGGAAGATTGTAGGAGATGGTACCTGTGCCTTGCAGGCGGGGTTGGAGATGGTAACTTACTTGATGCTCTGGTGTCTAAATTGACTTGAGTCGTTGGAGGTGGGTGATGGGATGTGATGATGTTGTATGTGCAAGAGGTCAGAAGATCAAATGGGCGATAGAAAGGGATGATGGTGGTGGTGTGGTAGCTTTTAAAGTGAATTCCAGACCTGGGATAAAGGCAGACAGATCAGGTAATTGTAGCTAGGAGAACCCATGGTTGCATTGGACCACGAGCCACAGCTTGGCACGCGTGTGCAACTTGATTTGCATGTGCGATTCTCTGACCTCCCGTGTGTTTTGCTTGTGGGCAGAGCTTGCCATGTTGGGATGACGAGGGGTAGATTGAGCCAGCAAATTGGGTTGCTCGATGCCCTCCGTAGTGAGCACCACAAAGACGTGATACGTAGATATCGATGCACTCTGCAACACGACGGTTGAGTTCGATGCTGCTGTACGGCCGCTGGGTGTAATCAAGATGCGGGAATGTACGGAGTATGGTGTTGGTTTTGATATTGACCCATCACGAGCTTCCAAAGCTTCGAAGGTTGCGCCACACTTCAGGGACTGTGAAAAATAGCGTCACTTGGAGACCATAGCGTTTGCATGTGATAGCGCTACTCAATCCACACCAACCGTCATCCACAAAAGTTTATGAAAGCTCAACGATCAACAGATTATTTTCATGACACAAAGAAACTGCTATTTATTGATGGGTCTTGCCACTTGGAGAAGAACGTGGTTGGATTCGGTTTATTTCTACGTTCCTCTCTGGTCAATAGTACAACCAACAACCACCCCGCCAACAAATTTCGCTTTGCCCTTTGCAATCCTTATCGCCCTTATCTATATGAATTTCCTTGCTTCACAAGCGTTTGATACTCTTATACTATGAGGTAATCCCGTTGTCATATCTTCAAGATCTTCTTTCTTACAAGCAACCTGGTTTTTGGAGCTTCTACTATTGAATATCTCATTTCAACTAAGTGCTCTCGTTTATGTTGAGATGCGCCAAATCGAAGATCGGATGAGGCGGCCAAACCAGAATTTGACCAAAAGATCTATTTTAGAACCACCCTTGCGTGCATCGCATTATCGGCCCTGTATATCCCCGATCAAGCGAATATCAAGGAGAAAGTTCTTCCACGACGTATCCTCTAGTGTGTAAACTCAAACTTTTTATCGATAATTTAATCTACCTGGAACTATAAGAACTTTCTCTTCCTATCATGGTCCGGAGTATCCTTCGACCCCTGTTTTCAATCGTTGGAGCTTTCGTCTGCGATGCAAGTTGGAGTCGCCCTCTACTCGTTACATCACCAGCCACAAACCCCTTGTAAAGTGAGTCTCTGGCATGTGAAAGAAGCTCCACTACGATCGTAAATCTCCGACATCAACTCATCTCGATATCATATTGAACAAGAATCTCGCCATTTTCGTCTTTGCTTCTTGCCGCATTTCGTAAGAGATGTCTCAAAGGGTGGAAGGAAATCTCTATTCTAACCGAGGGGAGGCGACTTCGGTCAATTCATATCTCCCTCGGCTTACGGCCTCTCCTTCTTTGTTCTTGTTTCATTGTTCCATTCTCGCACGCTTTCTCAGGTTATTGCCTTTTAAAATCGAATGATCTCTCTTACTGGTCCGGACTACCCTCCGCGAGTCCGGGCGGCTTAAAGCTATATGCAAGTATATATGCTTTACTGCAGCTTAAGCGTAAGCCTTCAACCTAGCTTTCTACCAATCTATCTCCATGATGGATGCTTTCAAACTCCACCTTTGATAAGGAAGAAGGTTGCTGCCTTGGTATTTGTACCGTGTTGCTATACGCACAATCGTCCAGCCGTTTTAGCATGCAGAGAAATGCAAGATGAGGGAAACCTTCACGCAACAGCTTGGATGGGGAAATTGCGGAGAGGCTTGATATGATCTCGCATGTGAAGCTGTGTGTATGACAGATTTTGTGGACTCTTGAGCTCTCTGGTGCCATATCATCTGTATGCATTTCTGTGCTCTTGGGAGGGTTTGAACTTCGATAGATCTCCTCTAGAAGAAGACAGTCATGTGACTTTCGCATTTACCACGTGCAAATTGCAGTCACGCCTTGTTGATCCAAATCACGTGGTTTGCTTAGTCATATTTGTACTTTAAATTACGCGTTCATTTTAGCTAGGAACAACAGACACTTTTCACGATGAATGAGATCAGCAAGATCACACATACCTGTTGCACCTCCACTTCGAAATCGGAGTGCAAACTTCCAATCTTTGCAACACTTCAATCAAGCTGCCTTCGAATTTCGACATACTTCAACATGGTATACTAGCCGCCTCGATGCGTGTAGTTCTATGTGAGCTTCATAGTTCTAGGACGCACCTTGCGCCTTTTATTACTCACTCAAAGTGCAATGACTGGGCAGCAATGTAAGGCACGACAATCAGGGCCGAATCACTCAGATTGAGTTACAAGTATATCACGCACATACCTTTCTAGTTCATCCGGATCTTCCACTATCTAACGGTACCGCCTCTGGATCTTGGTTCTTCTTTGTAGGTCGTGCTTTGTAATCATAGTACCACTGCATCAGACATGCAATCCTGACAATAGTCAATGACTTGTCCCTTTCAATATGATAGGTAGGAGGCGATGAATCTAAAGAAAAAACTTACAAATTGCCTAGGCAAAACACAAAACATGCCCACGAGATCGAGCTCAGTTGTCCAGCCGCATCGATTTTGCCTTTGCCTTTGCCCTTTCCCCCGCCGCCCTTGCCCCCTCCAGAAGATCCTCCTTTACGAGGCATCAACCATCTTTTGGCCAAGTACTTCCTGTTCGAGTACAGTGCCGCAAATAAAATAGAGGCACAAGCCAACAACCAAAAAAGTGTCACGATCCCTCCCAAGACACGGAGTAAATTAGTTCGGCCAGCATCGAAAAACAGAATGCCTGCGATACTCGAGCCCATGCATACGATAGCCTACCATCAAATTGTCAACCATCAGAACTCGATCAGCGGGGTTTCACTTACGATTGCCAGACAGCATGCTGCTGCAATTTGAACCTTCCCTTTGGACTTATGGACCACCGCGGCAGAAAGACCAATAACGATGATGGAGAAGAGGAACTTGATGACTTCGGTATATGCCATTTTCACGTGGAGATCACGCTCGGTGTATATCTTCTTCTTGCCCATGCTGGCTAGCGAACTCGAAACTAACAGCCCGCCAAGCTGGCGGAAGAATATAGTAGCACGTTTGCAATTCTCAAGAAACGTCATGTCAACTACGTTCTCGCATATCCATTCTAAGTGGGGATCATGTTTTTATCTGCAGGTCGCACTGGCTCCCAAGGCTGTGGCTTTTCTTTTATTGCACATTTCGGTGTCGTGAATCTGGCTTGTCCAGGGGGCAAGAGAGCCTGAGTGGCTGTGGTGCGCCAAAAATACAGGCAAGGCAACAACTTTCACCCGTGCTTATCATGAAAGCTCTACCTACATAAAACCCCCTAAATATTTCAGTTACTGGCGCATCTCACGGGGATCTGCTCTCAATTGGTTCTAATGACAGTAGATCTACCTTTTCCTAACCTTAAGTATGTGTGAAATATCTACAGCCAGGGCTGTCTTTAACTTTAGGCTGACAATTTTCTTTCCCAATTCTGCCACCTACAGTCGAAGCCCTCGAGGATTAGCATTTTCTAGTTGTGTCCACTTGCTCCCTTTTCATGTCGAGGAGGAAAATCAGCTGACCAGAGCATATGCACGTGACCATAGCATCGTGTCTGATGGCCCGTGTCCTTCATCATTGGCAATATTCGTGGAAACTTCATCTCAACCCATCCTCCATGATCTTGTGCTAGGTTATATGCAACAGCCCAATTCTGTCTACATATGTCGTCTCATAAATATTCTATGAGTCAAGACGCTGATGTTAACAATCTCATGTTTCTCTCAGCGCGCTCTAGACCCCACACCGCGTTCTTAGACTGCCTCCGTGTTTTTGTTTGTGTCATTATATGCCTTATGTTCCATCTTGTGTTGCAGGACTTCTCCGTATTGCGCGTGAATCTCTAAGAACTTCAGGGATAGTTCACTGTGTACTTCTCGGAATTCTCTATAACACACGACGTGATTCATCATTTTGCATATAGTATAAATTGTATCCATCTTACCGCGAGCAGACTCTACATCGGGCCTCTTCAATTCTAATCTAATGTCTTTGCCTTAAACTGCGCTCCTGCAGAGTCCTTTCTATAATTTTGCAGATCTTTAATTAGAAGTAGCCCATTGTCAAGGTGCTGGCAACTATGTTCCATTTGTCTCAAAATTGCACTCTCTCTCATCCATGAATTACTTCCCAATCGATCCCAACGTTCCTGATGATCGAGATGATCTCATCAAAAGTTGCTTGTGGGACTACCCTGCCGTTCCTATCTTTGATATATTCCAAACCTCTACTCGATTGTTATGCAATCAAATTTCTCGAGGAACTCAAATCAGATAACTCACGGCTTTAGTTTTACTCAAGCGTGCCCCGACTATTGCCATAGAAAATTATCACCTCTATAACCTACTCAATTGTTCTTTTATTATTCGAAGCGAAATGAATTTAAAAAGAGATTAATCCTACATGGGTCCTATCAAAATAACAATACCCTCAACGCAAATTTCCGCGAAGTAAAGTTCCTTACTATTTCTAATACTACGGTATGATTTCTATCGTTTACTTCTGTTTCAGGTGCCAAAGATATATTCAACAAATGTCTCAGCAGTCGCTAAATAGTCCAATCAATGGACAGGAAATAAAATCACGCTAACAGTTTCAAAAGCTTGTTCTACAGGCTCTTTAGCCCCCTTCACCCTCAAAAGCTATAGCTGTGCCAACTCCTTAGCATAAAGCTCCAAAGCAATATTCCTCTGCACCATACCCTTAGCATTCCTCGGCAGAGACCTTTCATTGTCCACAATTACGATCCTGTCTTTAGTAACACGAGCCTCTTCTTCATACTTCAAATTTCCATTCTCGACTAAGAGCCAAATCTCGCTTACCAACTTCTCACGATCGATAGAAGAGAGGGGAAAGTGCTCCTTCAGCTCGACTAGGAGACCCGTCTTGGTGGTAGATGCAATGTCCGTGTACCTACCAACAGGTACCATAAGACCTTCTTTGACCTTGTCGTGCGCTCTGACGGCATGGCCCATGACCGTAGCATTCACCTTTCCACTCTGCAAGGTAATTATGTCCTCAGTCCTGCCTCCGAACTTCCAAAGTCCCTCTTTCTCAGGATGAGGCGAGAAGAGGTCCTTAGTATGGTATTCTTGTAATTCTGTGAACAGTTTGAACACCGGCTGTTCTTCATCTACATTAGAGCTCCGTACTATGACAGCTTCGTACAGGCCATCAATGTACTCGCGAAACTCCAGTCCAGCTAGCGGATGAGGATGAATATATTTCCAGTCATCCTTCTGCCACTTTCCCCTTGGACGAAGCAACGGATAAATGGAAATTTCGGTTGCTCCGAAAACATTGAAAAAGTCAAAGTGTTCTGTGATGCTGTCGCCACAAGATTGAGGTATGTCACCTCCGCTATAGCACAACATCTTCAAATTCTTAGACAGAAACTCCAAGACCTCCGGATTATTGGCTGCTTCTATGATGATTGGAGGTGCCAAGCCTGCGGCATCCGCAGTGTTATGCTTAAGCGCTTCAACCAATGATGCTGCAGATGGCATGACTGTAGCCAAGGGCCAGATGATGGTCGACTGTGTCGCAATTGCTTCCATGAGGGGTACGAGCATACTGGATGCCTAGGTTGTGTAAGTGCTCCAAACCTATCACAAGAGTTCGAGAGATTTTAGACTTACATGAAATGGGGGAAGTAAGAGAAATGATCTCATCCCCTGATAGTCCCTAGAGATACTCTCAAATCCCTCTGGAGGCTCAAGTTGCATCATCCGGATGCAAGCAGCAGCAAAGTCATGCGTGTAAACAATAGGCTTTGGCGGGCCGGTAGTCCCGCTAGTATGGAGAACTACCAAGGGTTCTTGAGCAGCGTCTTCATATGTCTTGGGGTACGGGAAATGTTCATAGTGAGAAGCGAACAACTCCTTAACACTAGGTGTGATCATGACTTTGAGCTCAGCCTTATTGGAAACATTTGCCATTGCTGGAGGCGCGGGATCGGTGGTAACAAGTACTTTGCAATCCAAGTCATTGAACAACTTGAGATTGGAGGCAGCACTATTCTTGGGGGAATTGAGAAAGAGCTACTTGATTATTAGTGCTTTTCTTACTCGATCTAAACGTCACTGACCTTGTACCCTGCCTTGACGGCGCCTAGAACCATGACAATGTATCGAACATCATTCAGGCCCATGAAGCAGATTGCCGGGAAGTCCTTTGCCGGACCAAGTTCTTTGGTCAGCCACCACGCAATGCCATTGATACCATTGGCGAGTGCTCCGTAAGTGATCTTTTGATAGCCCAAGTCATAAGAGGTGAGAGACACGGGAAGCTCTCCATACAACATTTGGGGCCGTGTATGTGCAATCCCATCCACGATGTTAGGCAAGAGCTGCTTGGTACGATGAATGGGGTGAGCGGTTGGGGGAGTCATGCCACCAGAAGTGAAGATTGGGGTAGCCATTTTTTGAACTGTTGTGTGCTATTGATCGAGTTTGAGCTTGAGATTGTGAATGGATATAGGGTACTAGAGGTGATGAACTTGAATTGAATTGTGCAAAGTCTAAAGAGTGACAAGATATTATATGCTTAATTCATCAGTAACATACAGTCGATTGCTAACAGACACAGTCAGCCTCAACATTGTTCCACGCAATAATGCGTGTTGGTAGGCAACATCTTTCATGGATATCAAACAACACAACGCGTTAGCTGTATGTTATATTTGCCACCATCCAGCCTTTCAGCTCGAAAAAGCGACACAAATCTGTCGAGGCATCCAATACTGACAGCATCTGCGTGACAAGGTCGAGACAAAATACAAAATTAACGTATATTTTAAGGTTGCATACTTTGAATATCGGGCACATATACCATGGGAGTCGCTGGCTGTGCTGAGAAGTAGTTGAAAAGAGCATTGACGAACACCGTCTGAGCTGCTAAAGTGAATGAGAAGTGATTGAAAACAAGACGCGTAATTCGAGCGAAATATTCGCAAAGTTGATATACTCAATTACCTGTAGACTTGGTTTGTGCATCGACACTGCCACGTTCAGCTAATTGTGATGTTGCCTACCAGGTTTTCGTAGTTAAGCTGCTGCTTGAAGCAAACCACAGCAGCGGTAACGGATGTGCCGAAACCCCAATTCGTATCGGAATCACATCAATACAATTGATCCCGCACACATTGTCAAGGAGATCTTTTACACTGCGAGTCTCCGCTCCACACCTGAGCCTCACCCCAAGCGAGAGCTGAAGCCAACCCTCACCAGCCACAGTAAGACGGCACAATTGTATCATCAGCTGACTAAATATCAATTACGGCCGGAAGCATTTAGGCTTTGAACACTGAACCTCAAGACACGTATTCGATGATCGCAAAGAAGATTTATTGGATTAAATTACGAAAAGAGTGAGTTGACGGGAGGGTATATTCAGGGGTTCGCTTAGCCCAAGCCCCACTCCTGTGGACTTTGACGACAATCCAAAGTTCCAACGCGCGGTTCGAGCTCTGAGGCACGCAATTGGTATACACAAACAGCATCAAGTCAATTTAAGTTATAAAATTACAATTCGTCCGAGTTTCCACAACCACCTGAACCTTGCTAACATACGCAGCATCGTCTTCGCCGAGCTCAGATCTAGCCTCATTGACGTCATCATCTTCATCATCTTCATCATCTACTATCTCTCTCACTCACCCCCCTTATCACGACTTCGCAACCACACCATGCCCTTGATATCATGCCGCATCATCCTTCTCCTCCGCGCGAAGCTCTTCCGCGTCTTCCAGATCCTAGGGACGTTCCTCGACCACCACGCTTCCGCTCCCCTCCCGCCGAGTCCCTCATTCAACATCACAATCCCAGCTCTTCAATCCTCAACTCCCGGGACCATTAAACTACTCTTCTACACTCCAGCCTCCTATCCCAAACACACCTCAGGACAGTCCAGGCCCATCTCTTCAAAAACATACCCCCTCCTCCTGAACTTCCACGGTGGCGGTTACACCATTGGTTCCGCACACGACGATGCGCGATTCTTCGCTACTGTGTTGAAACACAATCCGGAGTGCGTTGTAGTCTCGGTAGACTACCGTCTCGCGCCAACCCACCCCTTCCCAACCGGCATCGAAGATTGCGCGGCGGCTCTCCTCTACCTCTGGTCACACGCACAAAAATACTACATCAACCCCAACCTCACATCCCTCTCCGGCTTCAGCGCCGGCGCCAACTTCTGCTATGCCGTCCCCTTCCTCCTCCACCGCTCAATCTCCCACCTACAACCCCTCTCCCTCCCCCCATCCACCTCCTCTGGCAAACTAGTAAACATCATTTCCTTCTACCCCGCCCTTGACCGTACCCGCACCCGCGAGGAACGCGCAGCAAGTAATCCAAACTTCAAACCCGTCCCCCTCCCACCTTGGGTAGCGGGATTGATGGATGAATGCTACCTCCTCCCTCTTCCATCACCAGAAACTCTCGCTGGCCCATTATTAAGCCCGGGATTAGCCAGCGATGAGTTGATCAATGATACACTACCGGAAGATCTCACGATCATAACATGCTGGGGGGACGCATTGCTAGGCGAAGGTGAGAAATTCCGAGAACGTTTGACGGTGTTGGGGAAGAGGGTAGCTGGATACACGGTCCCGGGCGTCATTCACGGGTGGGACAAATGGCCAACGTACTTGCGCGGGGATCAGAAGAGAGATGAGGCATATGAATATGCTGCTTTGAAATTAAAGGAAGTTTGGGAGCAGGAGTAAGTTTAACATGGCTGAATGGATGTATGTCAGTTGCCTACTTAGTGTGCTTCTTCGCTTAAAAATACTTCTTGCGTGATTATAGCATCTCCCGAGAGCAAAGGGCCCACCTCCCTCATGAATAATCCAAGGTCATTATTTGCAGATGGGTGTCCGTTTCAAGGGAGAGGCTTTGATGCACGAAGAAGTTGATACCTACAAGAAAGTAACCAACCACTATCGTCCTCCCCAGATCTTCCAATCCGCATCTCCCTCCACGGAAAACTCCAGCACAAGATTAACATTCATCCAACCTCTTGGTAATCACAACACACCTCTCATTACACCTATCAAGCCGCTATATCGCAAACGATAGTGCTCTGCGAGTTATAGACGTATCTGGGACCCACCTCTCTGCCACCTCAAGGGCACAAGCAGCAGAAGTGAGCATCTTCCATACGAGGATTTCAGACTTCCAAAAAAGAAATGGATCCGAGGAATGTTTCAGGAGAATATTTAGAAAGGCAGCTTCATATGTCAGAAATTAACAGTAATCATTGTCCATTGATTTCTTACTATACACGCGCTCGAAGTAAATTGGTAGTTGGCTATCAATACTGATCCTTCTGGAGAATGAATGATAAGGATCCCTTCCGTCTCTGACACAAATAGACGCTAATAATTATAATTTGATTTTGTGTTCCATGCGTGCTCAGGATAAAATTTGTAATGTGTGAAAACTCAAACGTTTCTAGCACTTCGTCCTGGTGGCTTTGGCTTGGGCGGCGGAATTGCAAATGAAGGAACCATCGCATTGGGCGGACCAACCCCATCTATATCGTCGTCAACAAGAGCGACGGCAGGGTCGCTCAATCCCATCTCGTTCCCTTTTGTTATTCCTATGTCGTTATCTGCTTCAGCATTTGATTTCTCCTCTGATGGGCGTATCATTCTGCTTGGCTTGGGTTCACCTCGACTTTCCTCCAAGGTGTTGTCGGCTTGTACCTTGATTAAGTCGGACGGCTTGGCTTTGAGGAAAACCGCTATCAATGAGTTGACATTCGCATCATCGGCATTTTCTTCATTTTGTGACGCTCTGGGTATTCTAGAGGGCCACGAGATGGGTAGAGCCATGATAACATCGTCGTCTGTCTCGCTTGCAACTTTCTTTATTTTAAGTGGCTTGGGTTGCTTCGATGGCTTAGGCTTCTTAGGCAGATCTACATCAGTGCCATCGTCTGCACCACCCACGATATCGCTATTTGATGGTGATCTAGCATCATGGTATCTAGGCGGAATAGGGTGTACAGGTATTGGGTCTACACCAGGATAAGAGATGGTGGGAATGTCATCAACTTCTATCTCGTCAAAAGTCTCCTTCATAGTAGGTGGCTGCGGCACTTTTGATGGCTTCGGCTTGCTGAGCGGGATACCATCGTTGGCTACACCTTCAATGTGCTTCTCCATTGGTGGTTTGGGCTTGGGTTTTGGATTTAAAGGCGGGAAGATTTGCCAGGGATCACGATCATCCACCTCCATATCGTCAACTACTTGCTTCTCTTCCGATGGCGGGGGCCAAGATATCGTCGGAGGTATCGACCAAGGGTCCATGAATGCCCTTTCCGTTTGTGGGTTGGGTTTGGATTTTGGCTTGGGCTTGGGAGATGAATGCGGTGACCAGGGAGGCCCAAGATCTTGTTTTTCTTGCGATGATTTCGAGGGCGGAAGAAGTGGCCATGGATTAGATGGTTTTGGCTTGCCTCGCCCATCTTCTATCATATCATCCGCAGTTTGGGACCCAGATTGTTTCTCTTGCAGTGGGCTGGATGGTTTGGCAGGCTTCGGTCCAATGAGTGGTGGCGATGAGTCCTCAGAATCGTTTAGTCTGATTTCTTCAGACTCAGGTGTCGCACTTTCTTCACCTGGTGTCTCATCTCCAACTTGTTTGCCTTGCGGCGGCTTGGAAGGTTTTGGCCTCAGAGGGGGCATTGCACCCTCCGAATTCTCAAGTTTAACGTCTTGGGGCTCACGCACCTCGTCCGGTTCATCCGCTGGAGTAACATCCCTTGCGAGCTCGAGAGAATGACCATCCGAGTTGTCGCCGTTCAATTTATCGTCAACGGCGCCATCGCCTTGCTTTTCGTCTTGATCATCGAGATTCTCGCCCTCTTCTGTCACATCCTTAGTCTTCCCCCGATCCGGCCTCGCTTTTCCAGAAATGATTTCGCCAAAGCCATTGAAGACAGGTTTCTGCCCACCAAACTCTTCATCCTCAAGCCCAAATATGCCTTTGCCGTCACGGAAGACATCTTCATCGAAGTTCTCGCAAACCTCAGTCCACTCTAACCACTAAATAACCAAAGGATCAGCATGTCTCATCATGCATTGTCATTCGTGAGAACATCATCAAAAAGCAGGAAAGTGATACACAAGATGGCGGGGAGATAATAAAAAAACATCTTACCCTGCCTTGACTCGTCCACACACCTCCCTTCCCTCCGCGCAGATCCCACCAGTTATCTCCTCCTTGAGCGGCATCTTCAGCAGTGATTGGACCATCTGGACTACGTATGAATTGCCTGAGCAGTGCCCGAGCATGCTTCTGGAACCACATCTTGTCCCACATGTCATCGAGCAAATGCTCCTCTCCATGAAAATCTAGTACCGAGGGTACACTGCTTCCCGGAACAATTACATTGGTAGCGAGTTGGACGTCTGACCAAGTGACGTCGTCATCGGGAAGATCGTCAAGTGCTGATAGTGGTGGACTTGGTTCCGTAGAGGATACCTTTTGCTGAGAAAATGGTGGTGCAGTAATAGAAAGGTCGAGCGGGAGACGAATGGGATTCTGAAAGTTTGAAGCAGAAATCCTAGATAACGATTCAATGACAGATGGGTGGTCGAACTTCACGAAACGAACGTCCTCATCTGAGTTATTCATTGCCTGAAAAATTGAGCTAGCATAGTCCAAGCCGATCCCAAATTCGTGGCTGCCACGGGATGCAGCCTTATCCGAAGACTCGCTCAAAAGGTTCTCTTCCGGAGGTGATTCAGACCGACGGATGAATCTGGAAGCAACTTTGGCAGTGACTCGGCTTTTCCAAGAAGGTAAAGGGTATTCCTCGAGGTAGCGACTTCGTTGGTATTCTTGCTCGCCAAATATCTGGGAGAGTACATTTTGACTTCCGTAATTCTCGTCTTCTGAAGAGTCAAGAAGCCTGCAGGCATGCTTGTAAATAGGCCGCAGATCGAGCACACGACCAATCACTGTCGTAGAACCCATAAAGCGAGGTCGGTTGTATTTACCTTCCACATGGCGATCGGTCATAGGGCCATATATATCAAGAGGCAAAGTTGACGCAGGAATGGCATTGCATGCAGGATCGCTTGGATCGTTTGAGCATTCCTTCTGGGCACCAAACATTACCTTCTGCGTAAATACCGATACATTTTCTTCCTTGTTCTCTGTGCCCTTTACGGTGGATAGCTTGCCGTATTTCTCCAGTAGCTTCAGGTTGGAGTCGCGCAGCCCGTGAAAGAACCGATTGATAGTGACTTCTGCTGGAAGTTGAAGCCATGCATCTACTCTGAAATCAGTAACTCCTGTGATGATGGATCGGAAAGATTAGTTGAATTACCCTCTTGCACCAGTAGTATCAAATCATCTGGGCGGGCCTCCTTTCCCATCAGAAATTTGTAGGTTCCTTTGAGAACATCGGCTCCACGCTTGGTGACCTTTTGATCCTCTCCAAAATTGATCAGTGTTGGCGGAGGATAATTGAGAACAGCAGCAGAGAAGAGAGTCTTGCAGAGGTTGCGTTTAGATGTTGTCGGAGAAGTCGCAATCAGAAGATGGAACTTTGGTCTCTTGTGGGGAGTGGTTTCGTTCACTTCGATATCGTCATCCCACCTCGAGCTCTCAACCAGAGCATGCTGGTAAATGGCCTTGGCCTCAGCGATGCTGTGTGGGACAAATGATCTCAACGCAGACGCTTTGTGTTGCAGCCCGGTCTAAGTCAGAATTCAGCGAGGCTTCTGGGAGAGAGACTGGCGACATCACAAACCGCATGGTGTCTTGCAAGCAGCAGCAGAACAATAGCAACAACACCTGTCAGTGTCCAGAAGTTCCGACCACGTCGCAGGCGAGCAAGGCGATTGTTGCGTAGGCAGGCATGCAGACGTGCTCTCAAGGGGGGAGTCCGAAGCTCCTTGGAAGGAGATTCGGTTATTGGCAGAGCTCCTTGTGGCATTATGACATTCTTGCATCCAAAAAGGGGGGAAGGAAATGGAAATGCTTGAGACCAAAATTGGAGGTACTGCTTGAGAGACAGTTGTAAAATGAGATCTGCGAGAGAAATGTTTAAGTGTCATTGTCTGTTGGCAGCGTGGGGAAGGAGCATTTGTTGGCTGGTTGCTATCGCTTAGCCAACGTTTAGGGTAGGAGCGGCTGGCATATTGCGCAAGACGAGCTACCCAAAGAAGTACGTGTGGGCGTCTTTGTGTTGGTATGATTGTTCTTCAACATGGCTAGTATTGCTACGAAGCTCCGCGGAGTTTCTGTAGTTGACTTAAGAATCCATAGCCCCCTAGAGATTTACTCTCGCCAGTCGTGGTCTCCGATTCTCCTTCTTCCCTCAACGACTCTACACGTTGACTCAATCGCGAACCCTGTTCCGCATCTCGAAGAAGCTCCTTGTGCCTATCTTCCACCAACTTGGCTAGTGTTTCAATGAATTTGATCCTGGCTCTTTCCTCCGCTGTCCCTTTCCAGACAATGGCCAGGTCCTTGAGCTCCTCGACACGTTTTGCTGCAGCCTCAATCCCATCTACGGGGTCTTCACCAATCAGAAGATCTGCGATTTCATCGCGTAGCTCTTGGGAAACCTGCTGTCCCTTCTCTTCTGTGCTGTGCGTATCTGACCCCGGTTCTGGCGCGGAGACCGAAAGGAACGACGAGGTCACTGATACCTCAGATGGTGGAAACGTCCAAGCCATTGCATCCCCAAAGGTTTTAATCACAGTTTCCAACCGAGAGCGTACTAATGTGAGAGTTCGTAGCTGTGTAATATAGGGAGGATCCACGATAGGAGGGGCCTCCTGCCGGACGGGAGTCTTGGGGTTCGCGATGATTGAGGATCTTCGGGTGTGGCCATTGACCTCTACTCTCGATTGCTGCTGGGATAATTGTTGATCCAACCCTCCGGGGACAAACTTTATGACGTCCTCTTGCAAACCCTCAGTTAACGCCTCTGACAATCCCAGTGTCTCTCCTCGCAAAACCTCTACCTCATATGCCAGCCGACTACCGCTTCGTAGGATCTCATCGGTCAACTGGGTCAGAGTGGTTGTGAGTCTCGTGGTATTCGCGCTCAATTGGGAGAGAAGGGTCTGTGTTTGCGTGGACAGTTCAGCGAGCGGTACGCCGCCTTTGGGAGATGGTGAGATATTGGAGGCAAGAAGAGATGGAAGAGTCGCATTGAGGTATTCTGCAGGATCAAACGATGGGTCCAAGAACGGTTGGAGGGAGGGGTCTGCGACGTGTGTGGATTTGGGCTCGAAGGTAATGGCGGGGGAAGATTTTTGGAGAGTCTTGGTCGCAGCATTACTTTGACGCCTCCGTGAAGATTTAGCATCCCATGCCATGTCAGCTGTCGATATTGATGTCGATATGGATGTGGGATGGAGGGGGAGGAGATAAAAATAAGGGGGTCCGAAATTGTGAACCTGCTATTATTCTGCCGACTGCATCAGAGCATCGAATGTTGTTTTGATAAAGTTTACGGATCTGCATTAGAACAGCCGTAGAAGCTTTGTGGGGTCAGTGGCACCTGGCGCGAGGTGGTATTGCAGGGGGGATGTGAACTGGGCTGAGAACCAGGACCCGTCCGCTTGCCTCCGGAACATCAGTCAAGCTAGTTAGTCTCTCCAGAGGGAGGATAGGTATAATATTCTCTCTCCTTGATGCAATATCCATCACCACGTCTCCGTGTGTGCTCTTCGTATAGCAGACGAAGGATCCTTCCGTCTTCCGTCTTCAGTCTTCAGTCTTCCGTCTTCCGTCTTCAGTCTTCCGGCTTCCGGCTTCCGTCTTCCGTCTTCACGTCTTCATGTCTTCACGTCTTCACGTCTTCACGTCTTACTAAGTAACTAACTGCCCATCGGTAAATCGGCCTCTCATGCGGCGGTCGTCCCAGGCATCAAGACCAGGATTTGGCCATTGCGGGACGTTGATTGGCCCAAGCCTCGCTCGCTAGAACAAGGCAACGAACAAGGCTGCGCTAGATTTGGAAGTGAACTCATACTCATACTCAGACTCAGCAGGCGGACAGACAGACAGCCAGACCATATCGGTGCCCTTCTCTCAATACTTACTTTCAAGAACATTCGGTTGTTTCTTGACTTTCTGTACCACTGATTTTAGGTCTGAGTCTGAATTCGAGTCTGAGTTCGAGTCTGAGTCCGAGTCTGAGTCTGAGTTATCGTTCTCATCCTCATCCTCATCCTCATCCTCATCCTCGTCCTCATCCCCGTCCTCATCCCCCGTCTTCGTCCTCACCCAAACTTCACTTTGCATCGCCTCCCGCCTATCCTCCCGTCTATCCTCCCGCTCATCGGTCGATTCACTTCGATCTATGTGACTACTTTTGTCTGCTTTGTTCGTCCATGATTGACCTAAACTGCATCCGCCTAAAGTTACCAATCAATCAACTTGTATCAGGTAGTGCGTCATAAGAACGACTTTCACTCAACTCTCCCAGTCTTGAAAGGTCTAGGCCGACTTTTCTTTCATCCCGGGCTCGCTTCTATACGAAATTTAGTCGCACTCGCTCTCCATAAAATTCTTTTCCCACACCATACAGCCATCACCACCAACGACGACCGTTTCGGACGCAGATTCGTGGGTTCTTTGACCACACCTTTTTCTTGGTGGCTTGCCATCGGAAAATTGATTGCTCCCCTCTCCTCTCTCTCTCTCTCTCTCCTCGCTCCTCTCTCACCCGTCATGGGTCGCAAGGCGTATATCGCTGATGTCGCTGCCCTCGCTGCTGCTAATATCCCAAATATATCTTCCGTCACAAAAGGTAGTGAGGATGGGGATTTGCATATTTGCTTCGTCCCACCCACGGGTGTACCTATAGAGATATCAGTACTTTCTTTAGGTAAGTTCATAGTCAATACATTCTGACGAACGATTTCGGTTTCACTAGTCAGGTCTACTCAATAATCCGCAACCCCAACGCAGGTGGAAATAACCACTTCTGCTTCACTCGGTGATACGCACGCAATCTCATCGGCTAACATGATCACTAGAGGTTGGAGGGTATCCCTCCGAAAACATGTTCATGATCACCACCGAGTCACTAGATCTTCCAGAGGGTGTCAACGCCGTCCTACTCGAAATTCAAGCCTTGTCGGTAGGAAAGCGCATCCAGGATCTCGTCAGTAGCATTTCGAAAAATCTCGGGAAGCACCTAGCGACTGGTTCTCGAGACGCTCCGCTAAACTTGGATGACACTGACGATGATGGGAGTGAGGTGGAGACTGATGATGATTATGGCTCAGACCATTTTCCTGATTCAGACGATGATTGGGCCAAGGGTGCAACAAATGGTATTGTACGTGCTGCGTCGACCATCAAGTGGTCCCCTCAAGAAACCATCAATATCAATAAACGCATCAGGTCGGATTTTCGAGCCGTCAAAGCTGCAGGCTTCAAGATTGGGATTCTTTCTGGAGCCAAGGCCGAGTCGGTGTCCAGTCTCATCAGTATCTCGGTCAAGGTGGATATGCTAGGACTGTCTGAAGAGGCTACCCAAGCATGGGATCTAGATTCGCAACAGCATATTGTCTTACTCATTCGCTACATAGATGGCTACAGGAACTTCGATACTATCATGCAGGATCCTACGAAGTCCTCTGATATTGAATTCCGCATTGGCGTCAGTAATAAATATAAGCCAACTCTGGTTGCTGCTCTGGCTGCTTTCACCGATTCGAATAGAGAACACGGAAAGAGTCGTTCCAATACGCCGCTGAGAGCCCATAAGGAAGAAGAGATCAACGATGCGCATTTCTCTAGCCTCTTCATCAGCAGCTCGTTGAATGAATTCATCAACAAATCCTTCATCACGTTGCTGAAAATCAGAAACAACCTCGGTGTGACGTGGTCTGGCGCAAAGACTTGGTTCAATGAACACCAGTCTAGGATAGACACCAAGGATTCCGAAATGGGATCTTCATACTACGATACGAAAGTCAGTTCTGCGGAAAACACCCTCCCGGAGATGATTGCCAAGGACCACCTTACAGACAACCAGATAAATCACGTTTCATTTCCTCTTCTGGCAGCACAATTTGCACTGCGATACCTTGCGCGATGCACAGAGTACTGTCTGGTCTGCCATGATCAGATAGAAGAGGAATTTGAGGCTCTGAAACCTTATGTCTGCAGCAACCCTCTGTGTCTCTATCAATATATGTCACTAGGATTTGGACCTTCCGTTGAGCATGAAATCCTGACCCAGCCATATGTGGTTGACCTCCTCGTTAGCTTTTGTTATGCAGCCGCCCGTGTAAGTGATCTCTCATTTGAAGTCTGTCCATCTCTAACACAGAAGCAGAACCAAAGATTGCGGGAGTACCCTACTGGCATGAGTCTGGCTGTGCCTCCGGTGATCGATAAAGTCACTATCTGTCGGGGAGGAATTTATTCACAACCCCCGTCCCTAGGATCGATGAGCTCCCGTATTCTGCCTCCTATCGTCACTCAATATCTCATTGATGTCAAGGTCGATGTCGCTCGCAATGAGATTAGATTCGAGGAGGGGAAGTGTCCGGTTCGCGTTGGAGACTGGCTGGAGCTTCGAATTACAGGTATAGGAATCCCAAGCAACAATTCATGTCATACCACGCTGACAATATCACAGGACGTCCTCCAGAGCACCATCGCGTAGAAAGCATCTCTCTGTTCCCGACGGTCGAACTCTCCAGAGATGCTGTCATTCCAAAATCGAGTGATGGTCGGTATGATGTCGCTACATCGATCCCATCCCCACCCATCCCGATTCTTAGCCCTGCAAAGGTGGCATTATATAATCAAAGATTTGACGACCTGGAGGAAGTCATGAAAGCCGAGACTATCGTGCTTCTTCTGGAAACATTGCCATCTGTAGAAGAAATGAAAACTTTCCTCCATCAGCAAACACGAGTGTCAGAACCAAGCTTACGCTCATGGAAGGGACGTGTGTCACCCGCAGCGCTTGGTATCCTTCGCTGGATTGTTGCTTCGAATCGGTCTTGTATAGTTCAGGTCGACAAGTGTCCGGGCCAAAATGACGATGAGGCCGCTCTGGCCAAGATCAGACTCGACCAGAGAATGTCAAATATCTCAGAAAGCTATGTCCAATTTCGCTTTGCCCAAGGAGCTCCGGATAAAGAGCAACGCTTTCTTACTGCGCTGAAGGCAAATCAAGAAAAGTTAGATACTGATCACCCGACTTTGTTCGCGTGGCACGGCAGCCCTTTGCAGAATTGGCATAGCATCATTCGCACTGGCCTTGACTTCAAAGAGACCCTTCATGGCCGAGCTTACGGTCACGGAGTCTACCATGCGATGGATCAAAACACATCCATCGGATATTCAGGTGGCGCAGGTGCTGTAGGTAGATCACAACCTCCATTTGGATAGGTGCTAACCTGTCACAGTTACATTGGCATGGCTCCCAGCTCAAGATTTCCACAGCCATGAGCCTTAACGAGATCGTCAATGTCCCATCTCTGTTCGCCAGTTCTCACCCATATCTCGTGGTTCAACACATCGACTGGATTCAGTGCAGATATCTTCTGGTCCAAGTGCAAGGGTGGGATCATACTACTCAACATTATATTACGACCGCCAACAATACTGCGAGCGCTGGCGCATCGGAGTAAGTCTGATAGTCACCTATTATAGAGACCCCTATTAAATTTAGTCAATAGGGTTCGCCCCGAGGACGTCGTACAAGACCCCAAGTTCACGGCAAGATCCACGTCGCAAAAGCCAATTGGAGTTCCGGTTTGTGCAATCTCAACGTCGAAGGGCTTCCGTGCAGATAATAACAAGAAGCTTCCCCATCAAAAGCGACGCAAGCATTCAAAGACCAGCGCCAACATCCCCTCGCCGGCTAGTGATAGTGACGATATGCACGATGTCGCATTTCTTCTGTCAGATGACGAGGACGATTTCGGATCTGATGGTAAAGCGAAAGGCCAATTTGTTGTTTTGTATGTCCCTCGTCCGGAGATGCCCATGATATTTCCGAGGTTGCTAACATCAAGCAGGAATGGCACCCGGCTTACGGATTTTGCCCCTGGATCGCTTGATCGGTCTACTCTGCCAATGCTCGATCCTCCATCATATGCCACACCCATCGCAACAAAGACATTGCAACGTAATTTGAAGGAGGTCTTAGAGGTTCAAAAGAAAGTCCCCCTGCATGAATTGGGCTGGTACATCGACGCAACACTCATCGACAACTTCTATCAGTGGATTGTTGAGCTGCACTCTTTCGACCCAGCTCTTCCACTTGCAAAGGATATGAAGACTGCTGGAGTCACTAGTGTCGTGCTAGAGATTCGATTCGGGAAAGACTATCCTCACAGCCCTCCTTTCGTTCGAGTGATCCGACCTCGTTTCCTTCCATTCATGCAGGGAGGTGGTGGTCATGTCACGGGTGGTGGTGCTATGTGTATGGAGCTGCTCACGAACTCGGGTTGGAGCGCAGTCTCGTCGATCGAGAGTGTTCTCCTCCAGGTTCGTATGGCGATCATGAATCTGGAGCCAAAACCAGCAAGATTGTTAACCACAAATAGTAAGAGTCAGACGGACTATGGAATCTCAGAGGCAGTTGAGGCATACCGCCGAGTTTGTGCTCATCATGGGTGGACCGTCCCTCCTGATTTTGGAGACTTTGCCACAAATGGTGCACCGAGCGGCTCGACAGTAGGACAAAATAGGGGATACTGATTCTGGGAACAATTTGAAGGGTTTCCGGCGTTTATCTTATTAGCGGAGTTACGGATGGGATATATCATGAACAGGTATCTGGCGTTTGAGGAAGCGAGATATCAAGACCACAAAACTGATGGCATCATTCGGCGTTGGTGGATGGGCAAACAGCACGGAAAAGTTACACATACCCCGGATGAACCGGGCATCATCATGGCAGCCTGATTGATAAATATAAGCGAATAATCGAGACGTGATAACGGAAGTGGGTTCATATTGAACGATGAAGACTTTCGGTAAGATCGTCGATTGTGATATTGATATCACGTGACACCCTAGAGCCCAGCTTAATTATGTGACCAAATCTTATGCTAACAGATGAAAATTTCATTCAGTGATTTTCAACCACATTAAGTCGTGATCAAGGTACAGTAGGGCGTGTTAAAGAATACGCTTGGGGAAAGGTAAACAGGAGCACGTGGTGATACCAAAGCGCAGATTTGCGACCCCACTTGGTCTAACGGAAAATCTGTCGGTCCGGAATCGTCATCTGCTCAGCTTTCCGAATCGCATGTAGAAAAGTACTACCCACAAACTCCTGTTCCTATTGTCTTCAACCATCTGCTATTATGCGAATGGCTACCATTGTACAGAATTTTACACAATCTTTGCCCGTTTCAGCCCGACTTTGATCGCTCGATATAACTCCTTGATTCCTTGTAAGGTCTCCTCGAAAACATCATAGTCAACTGCCTTGTTAAAACGAAACACAGAGGGATCCCCGACTGTCGTGGAATTCGTAGTCCGCGACGACAGTTTCCCGAATACCAATCGTCGTCCTAGTCCCTGCACACACACAATGGCAATGAGCCCTTCTCCCCAACTTTCCCCCCTGGTGGGCGCATCACAGCGAATTGAGCGGCAACAATCCAACTCTCCTCCTGCACAACAACTTTCAAAACGAGACAAGAAAAGAACCCTCCTCGCAGAACGTCTTGCAGAGATCACCATGCAATTCTCAGCGAATCGCGATGTCCACTACCGAGAGCAGTTGCAAGCTCTGCAAATTGACATGAACCTCATCATGGAGGCTAGCGCCCACGGCAGAGAAACACTTCCGAATGCGCCATCGGAGATCGATGAGTTGGTTCAAGAGAACATAAAGAATACCATGATGAAGTCGATTGGGCCCAATGCTCCCCCTCGTGCGGGGAAGATGTATGCAGACTTTGCGAGAGAAGTTAATGATGCGATGGAAGATAGAGACGCTGCGTTGGTCACGCATAGGGTATGTGTGATCTCTCGGCCATTGCTACGATACTGACCATGCTCTAGAGAGACTTTGAGGTCAAGCTGAGCGAGCTTGAAGCTGCTCACGCCTACAGGAAGAAATTGGCTGCTTCAGAGCACAAGTCACTTTCCACCACGCTCCGCGACCGCTTGATCAACAGCGTCACGAATAAAAAGAATCGACTTTCGAGAGACAAGGAAACAATGGAGATTGGTGAGAGCAATGCACTGCTCCTCCACCCAAGTCAATTTGGTATCGCAAACCCCGCAAGTCCTGGTGGCATTCACGGAAAGCGAGCCACAAGACATCGCAGAGATCAAGAAGAACTGCCAGCATTGGGAGAGAGTAATAAGCGTAAGCGCAAAGCATTGGACAGTGACGAATCCCCAGTTCCTACAAGACAGCGTATGGAGAATGGCAACAATACTCCAATTTGGTTCGCAGAGAAGCACGCGTTGACTGCTACGCAAATCGATTCCTCGCTATACAGCATTGACAAATTGTTCACCGAAAAGGAATTGTCAATGGCTTACAATGTTGCTGCTATAGCCGCCCACAATCATATGCAACGGCATCCACCATTTTCCGAAGAGACTGATTCTCCTCCGAACGGAAAGTCCGACTCCAGCTCCGATCACGAGAAGGCTGCCGCAGCGGAGAATGAGAACGATGAAGCAGACTCCCCACCTGGTGGCGCGATGATGGAGCGGCAATACTCACATGCCACACGTAGCACGAGAGGCCTGGCTGGTAATTACGCCACTGGCATTGGCATTGATGCATTCAATGATGTCAACTTCCCCGGTAACCTTCAAGCGCTCGCGCGACAAACTCCCAAATTACCCTCGCTCCTTGCCATACAAAAGACCATTGGAAAAAGTGATGCTGCGAATCAGCCAGCACCTCTGACAAGTGAAGATGCTGCCGCCGAATTAGACATGATCCGCCGTGCACGGTCATACAATGACAAGGAGGGCTACGGACGAAACCTGGATCTTGACAATGGTGGTAGAAGTCTACTTGAAACTGTCGCGATACCTCGTCTATATCAGTTCTATGTCAAGTCCGATGACAAGCAGCGTTATCTCCGCACGAGCCACGAACGAGAGGATGACGAGCACCGTGTGGGCGGCGAGCTGATGGAGAAATCACAGAGTCAAACCGCAAGCGAACTTGGTGGTGTTGCGATGAGTCGGCAAGCTACGGGTGAGGGGCAGAGTAGTCGAGGTCGGAGAATAAAGCATAAGGAGATCTGATTACATATGCTGGTGGAATCTTTGAGCGGTGTAATTATGGCGCGTCTTGAGGGTCTACACTGCACATATGTGCATATCACAGGCGTTTAATTAGGGGGCATTTCATTTTGGACTGCACGGATACCATTGTGTCACGGCTTGGTTTTCTTGGTGCTCAGGAAGGGATGATATTTGACCTTTGGGTGTTGCGAATGAGCATGGCTTGCTGGGAATGGATGGATGTTTATATAAAAGATCTAGCGGCGTAGGACCCAGGAGATCTTCTTCCGTTATCTTAAGAATATGAAAAGGATTTCAATGAGTCCGCTAGTGGGATATTTCACGCTCCTCTTTTCTACCAGCTGCTCGTTCCGCTGTAATGATATCTTCAAAATTTGGTTGACGTTTAAAAATCCTCATTTTCCTACGATCATTTCGTCACACGGAGGTCACACACAATACACAATACCCATCCATACTTCCTTAATACCAACCACCCTCTCGATTCTCAGCGCCTCTATTTCCCACCATTCTTGGCTCATCAAACGCTTTCTGCAGAGTTACCAAAAAATCACGCTCGTGGTAGAGATGTGATCTGTAGGTGGAGAGGAGAGTGAGGGTTAGTGATGGGAGGGTACGGAAATCGAAGAACGAGAGGAAGACGTGAATACACGTGAGTGCAGATTTGCCAGTAGAGTTCGTCTGTGGTGAGGGAGGGCATATTTCGTGAGTATGCAGCCAGCGAAGCGAGAAGTCTTGTTGGGTGGTCTTAGTCCACAGCAGGGTGAGTTGGGCAAGGGTGTGTGACCCCGCTTCGTTTTGTGATTTTGGATATGAAGAGAAAGTCTCAGAGAAGAGAAGAAGTCGTAGTGGGAGTGAAGCAATGTAATTGTTCGGCGACCGTCTTTATTGCCTTCGGTAGCTTGTCTCAAATTTTTGGGGTTTTTTGGTTCAGTGAGAGTGATTCGCCTTTATTGCAACTGAAAGTCAGAGTGAATAAAATAAGCGAGGAAGTAGATAAATGCTTCGCGATCTGAAAAAAAGTGCTGAGTATTCTTTCTTTCATATACGAGATTGTGAGCTCCATGGTTTCATAATCAAGAGCTCTGTCCTAGCTCTAACGAACTATAATGTGATTTCTAGATCTAGTGAACCGTTAGTCCTACTTAGAAGTGCTGAGTGCCATAAGCGGAGGTGGGCAAACAAAGAATAGTGTAGATAATACAACAATTTCACAGAGACAATTTCCAGCTCGGTGAACAGTTTCTATTATTTCAGTCTTTCTGTACACTCCTACCTCTTCCTCTTCTGGAGAGATAAGTCTGAATATTATTTGAAAAGGAGTTGATGATACCCCGACATGGGACAGGCTTGATTGAAAAAAATCATTTATTCGATGTGAGGTGTTAACTTGACAACTAGGTGCCTTTCAGAAGTCCCGAGGAGGAAGCCGCCATTAGCATTGCCGTCGGACTTTGAACCCGTGTAATCATCCAAAGTACAAATGAATGACCCATGGATGCCTTCGAGGATCCCCCAACTCCATCAGGACTTAGAATAGTGACAAGACTTTTGATTTGCTCCATGTAGCCATGATCCACGGACAATTTCCCGGAACGATCACGTGATGAATGAACGAATGAATGGATAATTATGAGCTGCCCCAATTGTGATGAATGGTTGTATTGCTTGACTGCTGATGCACTTGCTTTAAATAAATTGTTGCTCGATGTCTGTCCAGGCTTCTGTAGCCATATCGATATTTGATTGCTGAGGATGGCATCGGGCGAGAAGCAGGTGGCTAGCTAGCGGCGAACTCGAGGCGAATGAGTCCACTCTTCAAAAAGGGGGACTCGGAGCTGTTATCGAAGAACTTTCATCGGGATGTCGAAAATTGTCAGCAGCCATATCCGGGATTCACAAAAGATTATTGATCCTTGGTATTATCTTGATTGGTCGCTGTAAGTCTGGCGGCGCCCCACTATGATTCGGGTGAGCTTGCGTGCTTAATGTTCAAGATGATTCGAAGAACCTGATCTGTGAGCCTTCAAAATTTACCAGAGAGGCAATTTTGAAGAAAAAAGTGAAAGCCGAGGCACCGGCTGAGGTGAGCCTCAAGAGATATATAAAGCTAGGAAGGTTTGCTGATTTTAGCTGATTTTACCATAGGCATCAAGAACAAAATCGACTTCTCACATTCTTCATCATAATCTCAAAGCTACCGTACCCAAGAAAGATACAGATTGAGACTGATTTTCGACATGGCCACAGAAAGGAAGTTCATATATCGGGTTCATCGAGTCCCAACGAATGACAATGTATTATTGGGCTATCTGGCCGGGAAATTCACTGCCCTCCGTCTAAACGCCCTTCAGGTGGATCAAGCTTCTTTCTCATCTACCTTCGAGCTCGAGTCGACATGGTCAGCGGCTTTCTGGATATCGAGACTTGTTCCAAGAAACATTAATACTTTCATCGCAGTCGGCTACGCAGCTGAAACGCCCATCGAACAGCAAACCATCGATCGTGGAGATTTTGTCGGTAGTGCAACACTCATCGGCCCCATGCCAAAACAAAAATATTTCTGGCCAGAAAGCGGTGGCCCTGTAATTGGGGAAGATGAGGAGGAAAACAAGTGGCAAATATGTTCTGTGTACAACAGCCCGATGCATCGACGGCGAGGTGTGGGCAAGATGCTTATCGACGCCTCATTTGCCTTCGCCCAAGAGCAAGCAGCCGGGAAAAAGACAAGGGTGCGCATGAATGTGGCTCCAAACAACACTACAGCTGTCAGAATGTATGGGAGTTTGGGCTATGTTGATGCTGGTAGATGTACCAGAGAGGAGGCATATGTGTCGAATGGTGATGAGGAGTTCCTACCTCCCCCAGACCAAAAAGACCCGAGAAAGTGGAGTACGAGAGATGGGATTGTGCTGGAGAAGACTTCTAATTGAATACTAACGGGGAGCAATCATGGCATCAAGTCTTTACTGTGGGGGTTTCTCGGTCAGTTCGTGGAACCAGACCCGTCACTGCCAGTTAACCTCGAGTGGAGGAATAAGAGGACATGTAAACATTTGGCCCGTCTAGAAAGCGTCAACACAAAGATTGACTGGACCAATTTGTATGATGGACCGCCTTCTGAAATGCTGTTGTTCTCGAAGATTGATAATCTATTCAAGAGTTGGCCTGCTAAAGATTCGTGTGGTGGCGGCTTGTACGAAGTAATCTGAAGCTAGAAAATATCCCGTACCGTCGACGCATTAGACTTGCAAATGTGTAGTAAATGGTACATCCAGTAGCCTTGCAGGCGAGCATTTGTTAAGTGATAGTGATATCTCAACGTGGACAATGTGGTTGGCTGTATGTGGATGGGAAGAGTAAGCCAGGATCGAGCTAGGTTTTTAACGCACGGACATCACAATATTCGCAGACTTACATAAGCAGAATCTGTTTTCAACATCCAATCAAAACCAAGTTTAACTCTTTCATTGAACTTCATTCCTTTATAATCATAATCTATCACCCCTAAAACTTGATATTTTGGATATCCTTCTGTCAAATACCTGCCTGAAAAAAGTTAAAATTCCAGATCTCCTCAACTCAGAGACCCAAAGAGCCCAATTATCTCCTACCATTTTCAACCGTTATCATTGAGAACACAACATGGAGCGCGGCGTTCTATCCGCACCACAGGATACCCAAAAGAGCCTTCATGCATTTTTGACATCAAGAGCCAAGCCGGTGTACGGCATAGTCAAGGAAGCTTATACCCTTCTCAAGCTTTGCCGACGAAGCTTCTTTTACGCCACTTTTGACATAGGCCCACTCCCCTTACCCCGAGCGACTTAACTGGTTGGACCTCCCACCCTGCTTGAGATAGTTCACCCCACGAGGTGGAGATCTCCAGATGGAGGACCCCGCAACAGGAAGTTTCTGTGGAAACGAACTGGGGTTTCTGAGGTTTTGTGGGAGCACACTCGGTGGATTTCGGGTCAGCAAGCATGAAGAAAATAACACTCCACCTTTAATCGTCAATTGCACAAACTTGATTTGCCTGACATCATTCGTAATCCGGTACAAGTACCATACGAATACCACCGCTAAGTTCCCTTTAAAACGGGTTTCCTCAACCATTTTCTCGCTCCCTATTTTGTCTCTTCTCCCCCTCCTTTACCCGCCTCCCTTTCATTTCCCTCGACTTCCTGTGTTGTTTGGAAGAAAGCGTTTGGGACAGATACTTTCTCCCAAATCTTCTACACAGTAGTTGTTACACAATTGCAGCAAACATGGGAGGACAACCTCTCGGGCCCGGCATGTTCAAGGCCGCTTTGGCCGACACCCCAAGGGAATGTTTCAATTGGCGACTTGCTCTAAGTGTTTTCTGTTTTGGGCTGATGGTAAGCTCTTATGCTTTGCATTCATATATTGTCTCAACTAAAGAATTCTAAAGGGAGCAGCTCGAGGTTTGGACGAAGGTCTTATTGGCACAACAGTAACACAAAAGAGCTTTGTTTCTGGTAGATCAACCCAGTCACTTCTAATGATGATTATCTGACCAGAGATATTTCAGAATATAACCTCAAAGTCTCACCTACCATGAGCAAGTCACAGCTTGCTTCGAAGGTTGGAAACATCACAGCAATGGTGCAAATTGCCTCGGTGGGTGGTGCCCTTATTGCATTTATTGCCTGCGACAAAATTGGTAACTCATCTCACTGCTTTATTTCTACGTAAACAAGCTAATAAGCAACAAGGTCGAATTTGGGCGACGCGTCAATTATGTGCAATTTGGATCGTTGGCACCGTGGTCTACATAACCGCTGCTGGAAACTATGGACAAATCCTCGCTGGCAGATTCGTCATGGGATTGGGGATTGGACAAACTACCGTGGTAGCGCCAGCATACCTTGCAGAAGCTGCACCAAGAAGTATTCGAGGTCTTTGTATTTGCCTGTTTAGTGGCTCCGTGTACCTGGGTATCATGTTGGGATATTTTGTAAGTCCCCCCTTATCCGGACGTTAACAGACCGGCCGAGCTAATACCTTGCAGGCGAATTGGGGAACCTCACTCCATATCTCAGACAAAAGCGCCAGCCAATGGATCGACGCTACAATTCTCCACATCATCTTCGCAGGTATCATCATAATCCTCAGCTTCTTCAGTCTCGAATCCCCTCGATGGCTAGCCAGAGTAGGAAGGAATGAAGAAGCTATCACCAATATGTGCAAACTGCGAAAGCTTCCCGCCGACCACCCCTATGTTCGCGCTGAGATGATCGACATTCATGACCAACTTGACCGTGAGATGGAGGCTACGCACGGCTCTGGGTTCTTTGGCCCCCTCAAGGAGCTTTTTGTCTTGCCGAGAAATAGATACTGCATCCTCCTTGGTCTTATGTGCCAACTTATGGGGCAGTGGTCTGGAGCAAATTCTTTGACCATTTACGCTCCTCAATTCTTCGCCATTCTCGGTACGACAGGGCAATCCGAGAAATTGTTCGCGACCGCAATATTTGGCGTTGTAAAGTTCGTTTCCGCTCTTATCTGTGCCTTCTTCCTGGTCGACTTTATAGGCCGCAAACGTGCTCTTAGCACAGGCATCATCATTCAATGTGTCTCCGTCCTCTACATTGCCATCTACCTTACCGCTGTCCCCCAAATCACGGCAAGTTCGTCAGCTGTGCAGAGTTCCGTGGCAAAACACGCAGGTACAGGAGCGATTGTATTCATATACTTCAGCGGCGTAGGATGGGCTTTGGGTTGGAACAGCATCCAATATCTAATTGGCGCAGAGATCTTCCCGTTGAGAGTGCGATCTTTAGGCACGAGTATAATCATGTGTTTCCACTTCGTCAACCAATACGGGAACTCGAAAGCAGTCCCACTGATGCTTCTCAAAGGTGATGGGGGATTGTCACCGAAGGGGACTTTCTGGTTCTTCTTCGCAGTGACGTTGCTTGGGTATGCCTTCGTGTGGTTCTTCTTGCCGGAGACTGCTGGGAAGAGTCTAGAGGGTATGGATGAGCTGTTTAGCTTGCCGTGGAGTGTCATAGGGAGGAAGGGCGCGGAGTTGACGGCTGGGACGGGGAGTGTGAGTGATGCGATGAAGATGGAAGAGAAGGAGGAGCGGAAGACGAGAGATGATATGGTTGAGGATATTCGGGAGAAGGTATGAATTGATTGGATTTGACCCACATAGACACTTATATCGGTACCGACATATCCGTAATATATATGGAAGACAGACAAGCTATGTCTTAATTTGGACGATGTGTGTACCTGTAGTGCTGCCCATATCTTTGACAGGCGTCAGATATTGCATATATCTAATGATTAATTATTGAAAAATTACTCACCTGAACGTGTCTTTGTGCTGCGGGTTTAGGAGATATAGTAGAAGATAACCATACAGAAGAACTTGTCTGGCTACTCACTTACGTGAGATAGAAAGAAAGTTCGAGGGCCGTCAGACTTTGTTCATGAAATATGTATTACGCCTTTGTCCTAGTTTCCGGGTATCATTTCGTGCTAGTCGTGAGTTTATAAATGCTTGGGTATATGATGGAGAGCTGTTATGCTTCCGGTATTCTGTAGTCCATGATGGGCATATGCATCATAGTCATTGCGAGAATGGCGCGAGGCGAGCAGCTTGCAATCAAACACGAGTCTTCTTCCGTGGTCGATTATCTACCTCATCCTTGAAAGGAGATTCCTTTTCCACTTCAACCTCATCTTCTGTATCATGCTCATATATATCTTCGTCTTCGTTTTCTTTTTTCTCGGCTCCCGTCTTGTCTTGCTCGTATTTTCGCAGAAAGACCTCTCCCACCGAGAGGTCATGATCGTCTATGTACTCGTCATCCGGTCGGATATTGAGACTTCGAAAAGCAGCTCGTCGCCAATACTCGCGGGATCGTGAACTTGAGCCTCTCGAGTTCGCAATCAAGGTAGCGTAGAATGCCACAGCCTCATCTTCTAGACCAAGGACACGCAGGGAACGGATGATTCGTGTGATGCGGAGGTGGTTGTGATCCATTGGTCTGTTCCAGACTTTGGGGTTGGAGTTGTAATTCGGACCTTTGTTAACCTGCATGAAATCAGCACAATTATTTGCTAGATGATGTTGGGAGCTCCTGCTTACAACTGCGCCGCTATCATGCTCGTCACCAAGCTCAAGCCCATAGAAGGTGAGGATTCTCTTGAACGACTTCAGTAGATTACCTCGCAGATCATCGCGGGATCGAAACGCTTCGAAGATGCGTTGATCGACTACCGGGACTCGCCCTTGGAAGTCAGACCTTTCTGGGAGAGGAAAAAGAGTTTGGATGTAGTTGTGACTCCATTCGAGTTCTCTATCATTCCAAACAAGAATCTCTGCCAAAGTGCGGCCTTGTCGATCGGTTCCAGTGCCCTCATAGAAAGAAATCAGATCAGCTGTTCCTGTTGAAGACATATTCACGAGCTGAATGCAGTGGCAACTGTCAAAGATGTCTTACTGTCAGTATTCAAGGCATATTCATTTCATGGAGTGGAGTGGAGTGAAAAATGAGGCTGAAGATAAGGTCGCAAGGCTGACAGGGCTAAGAGCCACGACGCACGGAATGTTCTAAGGGTCGTCTTCGCTCTCTCGCTCCATCCCTTGCACTGGTGGTACGGTATGTGGGAGAACTTTCCACACATAGGTAAATTTTTTATTCCTCAAAGGGGGTTTCAAGGCCCTTGTGGGCATTTTATCTTAGGCTACCATTAGGACAATGCTCTATGATGGGGATTATTATGGCGCACCATCTAACCTAAATAACCAAGTTGCCAGTCTGCAGGAACTTTAGTTCCACGGCAACTCTTATCCACTGACCAATATTTCTTTCACTTCGTCTTTTCTATTCATTTTATATATATATATATATAGTACGACTTGAATTCTTGCCCTCTTGATAGTTCAAGTCATCAAGGCGAACGCTAAATGATCTCCTAACTGTCCTTCGGGGATTGGTCATTAGCAACAATTGTAGATGCTCGACACCATGTTCTCCGACAAACCCTAGTACATGATAATAACATTACTACCTTCCAAGATGTTATGCGCCATATGCATTTCCATGTTTCAGAATTTGAATAAGACTCGGAAAGGCGCATCACGCAACTGTTGACGACCTAGTCAAAGCTGCGCAGTTAAGCTGCAGGATTTATATCTACGAAAATATGAGGAGAGAGCATCTTAGTACAGAAGAAGACGACGCTATTTCAGAGATCCCGTTACTACGATATAGAATCGAAGCAATAACCCTCTCGGAACCACCCCGGTGGGATATATGCTTCGAATCAGACGCAAGTTGGGCCAGGTCTAGCAGTTCCTGTAAACTGAGGGCTCAACCATAGGGGGAACAAATTTGGACATGCAGTGTACACTTTCGAATCTATACTCTCTGAAACTTCCCGAAGACTAGCTAGCAGAGCGGTAGTGGCCTGTGGATCCTGGCCTTGGCGGTAGGAAAAGAATAACTGGGTAAGAATTGTGCCTGGCTCAGCATCTCCTGCCCCTGAATCAATCTTATTCTCAAATAAGCCGTGTTACAGAGAAGTTTCGTAACCGTACTGGTCTGCAGAGCAAGGAATACAGCCCGAATCTTCTGGGGGATATAGTCTTGAAGCTTGAAATCTACAACTAATAGTCAATCATCACGGACTTATATATAGCGTTATGAATACAGAGCCATAATTTTTTTAACCAAGCAGAAAGTTCTCCTCTGACGGTGGGGGTTCATTTTCCCAGATTACTGTAATAGTAGTGTAGCCTTGTAGCCTCTTCGTAGCCAGAATTCAAAGTAGATTGCTCGGTCCTGCTTCACAGCCATTTAATGACCCCTCTATTACTAATACCCTTCTGAGCTCCATACATAAGCTTCAGGAAAGTACCAATAACATAAGCACAAGTAATAAAATGCTCCTCGATAGTACTATGGCCTCGAAGAGCAGCTGGATAATCTTAGCAGAATAATCGGTTTATAAAGTTCCTAGCGGCCAAGGACAGGGTATTCTTCTTTGTGATAAAAGTAGACATAAAATTGTATTGATCGAATCAGAATCGGAGCCGCAACGCCGAAATCGAGTTCTTATTTTCCATCGTAAGACACAACTTGTGTTTGCCTTTCCTAATCAAGCAGGGGTCTATATATGCCACTTTTGATTGTTTCAGGCTTTAATTTCCAAGTCAAGATTTTCCCCGTTTGTTTTTATACCATCTAAGCACACGTAAGTAGCAAATAATAAGCCCAGGAAAGTACCTACACCTTTGGAACACTTCGTTTGACACGTGAAAACACTCTCACTGTCTTTCAAACGTGACTAAGAGCTTGGCAACCTTGACACCAAGCATATTTCAAACAGACGTCACGGAAAGATGCCTCTGAGGGCCTTGAGTTCAATTGGTCAGAACTAGTGTCCGTCAAAACTGCCAATCAAAATTTGCGTCAAAAGCAATTAAAAAACCTCGCCATCACGGGTAGCTGCTCTCATCGCTATTATTTTCCCGCTAAAGCCGTGTTTGAGTTTTAAATTCAAGGGAATCGTCACAGTTAGTCATAGGTCTGCGTTGTTTTCATACGAAACTTGGAATTGAAACGGCATCTAGCATAAGACTATCGAAATCGGGACTGAGTGAATCAAACTAGAGATCCAGCCACATGACCTCCTTGGAATCGACCGATGGAAAGAAACTCGTCATAAATATAAAGTAGGTAACCACCCTTTCTAATTTCAGATATTCAAATACTCAGCCTCCGTCATATCCTCAACAAGATAAATCTAAAGCACACTTCACTTCCATATCATCACTAAAACCATCCTCTTACACCATCACCCTTCAACATGTCTGGAAATCAACAGAACCGAATGTCCAAGGCTGACTCTGAAAGAATCCAATCTTCCCAAGTAAGCAAAACTCTTCACTTTTTCTTCCCACATTCTCTCACTCTCATCAGTGTTCCCTCAAATTATAACAGTTACTGACAAAATGATTTTCAGGCAACTAGCGGAAAGGACATGAGTTCAGGAGGCTTCGCTGCGAGAGCTCAAGGTGCGGGTGATCGTAACGCAAACGTCGTTGCAGGAAATAATAATGCTGGGCAGGGTGGGAACACCAGAGGAAGCAATATGGCTGGCAACAAGAAATGAGGAGTCGAATGCTGTCCAAGATATTGTGCAAAATTTGAATTATCACTGCACAAGGACAAGCATCTTTTTCTGAAGACAAGATGGGATGAAGAAATATGTGTGCCAAATTGGCAAGGTCAATGGTCATTTGCCGAACTTTAAGTTCATCACGCTCTTTTAGCTCTTGGAATTGCCCGAAGATAATAAAATACTGAAAATCGCTTTGTTTGTCATTTCCTTGTGAATTCTCTCTATTGGAAGCTCATTTTCGCCCTCAAAACAGATATTTCAGGCTCTAGCATTCAATGATTGTAAATTTGCTCCGCTGATACTCTACAGCTTGAGGACTGGTGTTTCCCTGCATATCAAATATTGAGGTGTCATTGGTCAGGAGACTATGGTTAGATGACAGCGATCTAAAATACATATCAGTGTAACCTTATATCTTGTGATAAACACCGAAGAATATCTATAATTAGACATTGCAATTGCCTTGATTTCAGCCTGGGCGTTAAGTACTCGCGCTTGAAATAGCTGATGTTGCCAATCACAGTTACACAGAGAAAAAATAAGTCATTACAAGCCATCTTTCCAGGGAGCAGTGAAACACTCTGTATTACCGACACACACTCTCATAAATCACACTGCCCCATGATTATTCACTCAGCACCTCTATCACAATTCTTTTGTGGGAACTTTTATAGAGAGCATTTCCCTGAAGGAAGCAAATATTCGCTTAGGAAATTTGCTGTAGGTTGGTGGAGATGTACAATGAGTATACTTCACAATAGACTCATTCAAAAACTCAAAATGCAAGGAGACTTTTAATGGCCAGATTTACAGCAGATTTAGGGTCCAGTCATCACCTGAATCTATATCAATAATTTACCTAGGCAACTTGATGTCTCGTGTCAAGACTGTGCCTCTTTGTAAGCTAGCCACAATTCACAATCGTACTTTGTGTTGACAGCGCCTTCTCACATACACACCAAAGAACGCCTGCTTGAAAGCATATGAATCGCTCGTGACTCTGATAGCACTTGCTATCACTGGTGGAGCTCTCGGGCAACTTCGAGTAAGGGGAAAGAGAGAGTCAATATTCGTCGTTCTTTTCAGCCCTCTTTCTGACCTCCACTTTCTCTAAATCGTGTCTCACATGCACGATTCGCACGGCAGATGACATGCATCGACGGAATTCTCCATGGTATGTCTAAACGAGCTGTTCAGAATGTCTGTGACGAAGATTGTATGCTCAACCAATCACGTTCATGCATCTAGAAGCACTTTATCTCAGCCCTCTGGTTGATCCCACATGTTGTCTGGCTCACAAGTTCAGATGAGTCTTTCAAGCTTTGCAGCTGCTCAATCCTCCACGCATTCGGTCGGCTCATCGGGATGAGTGTTCTTCACCGCAGAGGTGACCGTCAGCTTTGTGTAACCATCGGATCTTTTGACGGTGAAAGCCCATTAGCTCAGATCGGACTCGCTAGGATTAACAAGCCACAATGACTTGATTTGTTTGCCGGTCTATGGATCGGACTTCAAGTCTTCCTTAGCTGAAGCTTGCGTATGCTTCACGCCACTCAAGTACTGTACCCATTTCAAGACATGAAAGGAGTAACCTGCAAAAGCTTAGCTCCTGTTCTCTTTGCACCACATCTAGAATTCATAATATATGGCATGGTGGTTACTATACCGATGTTGACCGTCCTTAGGGGTAAGCTTTTGATCGGATGATAGGTAGAGGAAGGAAGTGGCTGATGGCTTGCCAGAAACAATACATCACGAACTCTTCCTGCGCCTTAAGGCTGTTCTTGTTTTAGTATACGAGTGAACGCAAAAATGAGTGTCACTTCTATACTTGGTCTCATAGAAGTCCAAGGAGGACTATGGCTTCTCATGGACGATTAATTCACTAACTAGCTGTAAGATTTGTCGAGCGTCTCTGTTACATTTTATGATCTGTGAGCAAAATTCTAGTGCAGCTATGAACCTCGAAGGCTTTCTAAAAGTCCAGATATCGCTGTTCTCTTGCTAATAAAGCCTAGTGATAAGGGTGTCAGGCTTACTCGCCATCACGTCTTATTCGCAGCTAGGATACGTAACCAACGTTGATAGGCGCCTCTACGAGGTTCACCTCACCCATGGCCGTAAAGTCTTTTTAAGTCCAATGACCACGGAAAACTAAGGTTCAGAGAAATAATGATTCCAAACTGTAGCTTGGGAACTAGCGGCCTAAGGAATGGAGGGTCTTGGAGTTAACGTATTTAAGATGGTGTCTTCTGCACTTTGAAGAATGGAACCATCTCTACACAAAGTCCCTAACATTTCACAAACATCCTTTCAAATTGTGATAGAGACAACTTACCAATACATAACCAATCACGACCATATCCATTATGGCGATCCTTCCGCCAGTCGATGAGCCAGCCTCGTGGAACACGAACTACATTCTATTCTGGAACAGCCTCGGGCTTGATCTCAATAGACTGAGTGTCTCTATTGGTGGTCCTGCCACTGGCCCTCCTGCTTCTTCTCGTTTTTTGGCAATTCTTCATCTCGCTATCAACGATGCTTATTTCGCAATTCACCCTGATCCAACTGGTGTTGCCACAACATATCTAACCGCAGGCTCTTCCAATTCCAGCACCGCCCTACCACCACTTCTTGGAGCAGATGATGCGGCCCAAGCAGTTGCAGCAGCAGCCAATACTGTCCTTCGCCAGCTTTACACAACACCGTCGGCGTCTATTGCAACTGCAACCACCAACCAGCTTACTGCTCTCATTCAGAGCTATGTTGATCAAGTCCCAGTCCTTGATACACTTGGAAGAAGCTACCGCTTTGGAATCGCCGTCGGTCAAGCAATCCTTAATTTACTCGATCAAGGTGCCGGCCCCTTCGACCAAGACTCGTACCGTCCCGCAGGAGGTCGCTACAAATTCGATGCCGACCCATCCAACCCCATCAAGCGCGTCCCAGTCAATCCCAACGACCCCAACGGCCCCCAGAAGTCCATCCGTCCCGTCAATGCCCCTTTCTACGGCCTCCTCGGCAAACGCATCGCCATCCAAGGAACCGTCGGTGGCGTGCCGACTGAACACATCATCGCCGACCCTCCTGTAGGCTTCAGCACCAACAATCAAGCCTCTTACGACTTCTCTGTGCGTGAAGTCTACGCCCAGGGGGGAGAACCGGCGCTTAATACAACAAAGCGAACCCCTGACCAAACAACCGCGGGATACTTCTGGGCATACGATGGAGCCAACTTGATTGGAACACCGCCCCGCCACTACAATCAGATCCTCCGCAAGATTGCCGTGCAGAAGAAACCCGCGGCGGGATTTACGGATGAGAAAAACAACGCTGATTTCGCGCGGCTTTTCTGCCTTGCTAACGTTGCTATGGGCGACGCCGGAGTTTTCGCATGGCAGGAAAAATGGTGTTTTGAGTTCTGGCGTCCGCTGTCTGGTGTAAGGGAAGACATCAACAACCCGTTACATGATCCGTTCTGGTTGACGCTTGGGGCGCCAGAGACGAATACTGATCGGATTTCCTTTAAGCCGCCTTTTCCTGCTTATCCGAGTGGGCATGCAACGTTCGGTGGAGCTTTCTTTCAGAGTTTGAGGTTGTACTATAAGAGACGTGATAATTTGACGTTTGCCAATGACGAGGCGGACAGTATTCGTTTCAGTGCCACCTCTGAGGAGGTTAATGGTATTTCGAGAGATCTTCGACAGCCTTACGATCCCAGCCTTCCCATCACTGATCAGCAAGGTCTCGTCCGCACCAATATCGGACCCCGCGACTACCCATCTCTGTGGGCAGCCATGTTCGAAAATGGCATCTCCCGCGTCTTTCTCGGTGTTCACTGGGGTTTTGACGCCTTCTCTGCCGACGACGTGACAGTTAGCAAGATGTTCAACCAGAACGGCACAGTGGATTATAAGAATGCTAAGGACATCAAATACAAGACTATGCTAGGCAGAGGTGATCGTCCTGGGAAACTCTTCCCCGTTGGCGGTGTGCCATTGGGGATTGGAATTGCGAATGATATCTTTGAGGGGAATTTGAAACCTACGCCAGCGAAGTTGCAACCAAGTGGAAGGAACAAGTGTGGAGATCCGATCTCTTGAGTTGGAACTGAGATAGCTGGGCGGCAAAGCGAAGGGATTATAATTTGGAGTGTTGAGATTTGGTCGGTCCTTTTGAAGGGTTTAAGCGTTATCTTGTTTTAGATTGACACCGCAAGGTTGTTTCATTTCTTCTCTACTTTCTTTGGCTCTTTAGTGTCTAGCTACTTATACGTGAAATTTTTCAGAGAATCTATATTTATTATGGAACTTTCGATCCGCAGAAGATAACTAGGAAATCTATTTCTTGTCCTTTTTGCCTACATGAATCCAGTAATACTCGCATCTCTTTTTATCGAAATCATTAATTGCACAGAAAGTTAAACATGCTTTAGTGAAGAAGGTTCGAATTCGTGTGTGGTTTTTTCCCTTAATCCTTTGAGAGCAAACCGTAACGCCATTTTTGTACCCCAATCCTAGAATCAACCTTCAAAATTACGTGATTCTGGATTTTGTGGCACAAAAAGAGTTACAGTAGATAATACTCTTCCTCGGATACTACAACAAGCCAAAAGTTGAAATTATGACAATATGTCGACCTTCAATTTCTACATCTTCGACCACCAAATTAAATTTTCACTGGCACATGTCCAACCGCTTCTCAGTTCCCACCAACATTACAATGACCACATCATATATAGTCGCATCCTCCGAGCAACTTCTCTCAATTTCATACCAAGGGATTCCCAATAAGTACACCGGCATGCGAGCTCTGTGTAAGGATCTTGTTCACAGGAATTGAGAGAGGAAGAGCAGTACGCGAATCACTAGGGTTTAGGCAATTTCTCCTACATAACATGAATATATGCCATGGGACGAGAGCAGTGAGATTCGGCAGCAAAAGAGATCTCGAAAACAAACTTGAATCATAATTCCCGCATCTGGCAGAAAAAGGAGAAATTTGGCCATTTCGAGGAAACTCAACAGAAGGGTTTTGTGAATCGTGTTTGTGGACGATGGGGTGAGAAGTTAGGGTTGAAAGCCGATATTCTGGACAACTCTGAATATAGCTCGTTTGGGGGTTGACTTTCTGACGTTGCAATTTTATAGTGCAGGGAGATATCAAGATGGTAGAGGAGTAGAAGGTTAAAGATGACGCGAAGGCGTGAATGTAGTGATATTGGAGATTTACAGAGGGGTGTCAACTGGGTATATTATTTGGCGTCTTATGCTGGTATCTATCCTATGTCTTGATCGTTATCCTCTAATCCTTGGTATCATGATCTTTCAATTCGCATGTCATGCCAATTCCAATTCTGTTGCCGAAACCTTTACCATCTATTTGTAAACTCCTGAGTCGGGTATCTCAACCAATCTTCTCCACAACAAGATTCCCCTTCTCTCCTTCCAGCTCTACAAACCCGCCACCTTCAATCCGCTTCTTCCACTTCTTACTCTCGAACCTTGCGAGGATCAACGTCATGCGCAGCAGAACGCCCTGACTACTCTCATGTTCACCCTCCTCAGTCTTAAGCGGCGTACATGTCCACCGACCAAACGCCCAATTCAAGATATATCTCCCGCTTTCGCTCTTCTCTCCCCCTTCGGAGTCTGATGAAGGCACAGGACTCGATGAAGCAATAACAGCTTTGATCCTGTATACCTCATCTTTCGGCGCTGTTTTCAGAAGTTTGGAGATCTTCTCTGTATCCACCGTCGCGCCCTTGTCGCCAGAAAGTGTAATAGACAGGACTTCAACTTCACTTTGGTGAGACTTCGCATGCTCGTGTCCATGTCCATTCGTGTGTCCATGATCGTGACTCTCCTCTGTCGCCTCCGTCCCCAAACTCCTCGCCAACGCCCCATCAACCCCAAACACCAACCCCATCTCCACCCGCCCCATATCGCTCTTCACTGTCGCAACCTCAACCTCCAGGTCACCCACGCGATCCCGACACTCATCTAGCCTCCTCTCCCCCGCTACCTCCCACTTATTAAACACAATTAGATCCGTATACCGCGCCTGTATCTTGGCCGTGTAACTCGTATCCTCATAGCCCTTCCAGTTCTCGACATCAATCACCGTCACCACGCCATCAAGGACATAGCTCCCCCCTGTTTTTGACGCGAGACGGTTGACTTCCATTGCTAACGTAGCTGGGAATGCACTACCGCTTGTCTCGATGACAATACGATCAGGTGAAATGGTGTTTCGCAATTCGTCCAGAGCGATGTCGAGTTGGCCGACGAGGTTGCAGCATATACAGCCATTGAGTAGTTCACGGACCCCAGAGATGGAGGAGGAGGACACGAGTTGGGAGTCGATTGCTAGATCGCCGAATTCATTCTTGACGAGCGCGAGTTTGTAGGAGGGGTTCTGGGCGCGGAGTTGGGGGAGGAGATTTAAGAGGAGGGTGGTTTTGCCAGAGCCGAGAAAGCCGGTGACGATCGTTATGGGGATAGGGGACATGGCTGAACGGTTGAGAAGAGGCTGACGGTAGATCGAGGGTTGAATGTGTGATGCGCCTTGTAGATGATATTAAATTGATTTTGATGACGATGGTTTGTTTTGGCGGGGAGAACTTTTCGCGATAAGGAGCTTATCGGCGGCCCGCTACTTCCCTGCGTAGATCAAAACTCAAACCAAGTGGGCTTAAGGTTAAAAGAGACCCGTCATCTTTCGGGCCCAGAGAGAGTCTCATGGTGTACAATTAAAGGGATATATTAAAACACACCATTTAGGATAGGTTGAATGAATGTAGATATAGAGAATCATCGTGAAGCGGGTTATTCATCTAAGAACTGCACGTGACTTGGCTGGTCCTGCGGAGTTCCCGTGGACTTTGGCTTTGGGAGAAGACATGTTCGCCGAGAACACATCGAACTTTCCAGAGACTAGAAACCAGTTTTCTCCAAAGAGTCTTGAAGAAATTCTTTTCCTATACCTAATCGCATAAGTACTGAATTGAACTATCTCTCACTCTTTTTAGCCCCTAGAATAGTTGTTGAATAGACACTGGTGTTGAACAGACACTGGTTATATTTTCGATATGCAAGAGTCCCCTACCACCACAATTGAAAAGCCTTTGAGCACCGCCAACACGTGAGAGCTTCACCAATCTCACTGGTAATGTATGTGCTCTAGAACTCGGAAATAAAGTACTGATGGAAAGACCGAGCACTCCTCAGATTAACACTGATCGAGATCTGATAATGCAAAGTCTGCCTGAAGCGATGGACCGGTCTCTCTCGTCGTGTTGTTTCGACGTCCTACCCGCAAAGACCTGTGCCTTCGATGTCACTTTGCATTCTCAAAACACACCAGCAAAACAAAGAATACACCAAAGATGGAAGGCCACGCGTCAACTTGACTTCAATCGGGAGCCCTGTTGATGAAGAAGACTCATCCTGACTTTTGGCTTCTGCTTGCTCGCAGATCAAGTCCTTGGCCTCAAGAAAAGAAAAGGCTAACTCCGAATTACTCGCTGTCGATCAAGAGTTCTGGACTTTCCCGCGAAAACCTTCCGCGCAAGTGCAAGAAGAAATACACCTTTCGGCCACTTTTCGGACAATGTCTCTCTCATATAAGAGGTCCATCAGCACGACAGAAACTGAAATTGAGCCTCCGCACCAATCTGTCTCAAAGCCGACCCTCCATGATGAAATGGTGCAACAGTCAATAGGGAAGTAATGCAGAAAAGAGTACTTGCATGCTATGAAATCTCTTCACTGATCACAAGCATCTTGACTTGAGGTGAGTTTAAGCTCAGAGAAATTTTGACTATGCCCACCTGTTTGGCATGGAAGACCTTGTGGTGTTGAGCTGGTGTTGGCGAATCGGAGAAAGGAAATGGATTCAGGAACCAGAATCCGCAAAAACGTGCTACGGTTCCTGGCGAGATCCTTCGTGCTTAAACAGACCGCAATGGGGTCGAAATCCGCTGCAGGTACAGAGTCAAGTCGCCCTGATGATTGATTGACCATGTTTACCCGAATCCGCCTCGATGAACTGAGCTGCTCGTTTCAAGATGCCCTCGTGGGTAAAATGTTTCTCCAAGGAATAAACGAAATCAACCGTGTGCGAAGCACTGAGGATTGAGGACTCAAGCAATTGTCAGCAGCCCTAGGTCGTAACGTGAGATCCTGCGCATCCTTCCAATTACGTGTCGCGCAGCTAAATTGATGAAATGTCTCTTTTTGCGGGAGGGCACAGCATTTCCGGTAGCCGATGTTGTAACCTGGGAGATGATAAAGGAGTCCACAGCCGAAGGATGACAGTATCAAAATTAGCAGCCGCCTCAAGACATTCCACCTTTGATAGCAAGCGATGATGAGAATAACTATCTCGCTGCATGCGATAATGCAATGAACACAGTAATGCGTGCATACTGGGTCGGTATCGTGATGCGCGTTTTCTCTCAAATTGACTGGCCAGCTGATAATTAATTGCTGATGACCGTAAATAGAGAGCGCTTTGTTGGCAGTTGCTGCACCTTATGAACACATCGGAAGCAACGTGAGCACAAAAGAATATCTTGTCATAAAATCCCCGGTTGGCTGGATGACTGGCTGGCTTGTTGACTGACTGACTGACCGACTGTCTGTCTGCCCGTCTGACAGTCTGAGGGTATGGCAATCCTACAGAAATGACTGTTGATTAGAGATGTTTCACGGGCTTCTGCTGTTTCCCTTACTTAAGATTCCCTCCATAATGACTGGTCAAAGGCATCGATTAAATTGCACGAGGCTCAGGACCAATGCCGGTAAAGTTGAGTTGCAGTTGGGATTTGGTGGCGCCGGAATCTGCTGTGTTATTGTTTTGAAACACGCCGTCCCGACTTAGCCAGGCGAACTGGGTGCCCAGAACAGACATATCTCAACGCCTCTGCACGTCTCCCGGCACGTCTTCTAGGGAGGCAGCGCAGTCATCTTGCAGTGAAAGAAGTTGGGAGGAACAAGCCGGAAGCGATCTGATGAAGGAGGCGTGGGGAGATAACATGGGGAGAGAACATGGGGAGAGAACATGGGAAGATAACATGGGAAGCTCAGCATGTTTTCTTGAGGTAGTTTCGCTTGTCGTAAATTCCAGGGGTAAACGAACCCTGCTCTAATCCTTCTCGAAGAATGCCCCTCGATAAGGGTAGCTCCGATAACAGATCCGGACGACTATCGCCGAATGACGGAGCACGGGAGTTGATTCATGCGTTTTAGCGAAAAGGATACTTTTGGAGTTGACTATGGATGTAAGTTAAAAAGACTCTTGTTGTTGAACTTTTAATTGGAGAATAAACCTTTGTGGCGGAGAGAGAAAAACCTTCACACTGAGTTGATGAAATGCAAGGGACGAAGACTGCCAAGGGAAACCCCCAGTTCATCCTCCCCCTAGTTCTTCATGCCCCTGTGTTGTTCCTCCATAATCCACATCACCACCAACCCCCCCTTTGGACTTGCATTTCTGTACAACTTCATAATTATTATTTGAGTGCATCGGGACCTATTGTCAGCTAGCCGCACAGAAGAAAGTAGTCGGCAACACCAAGCTCGCTATCTTTTCACTGCCACCACCTCGTCCCACCCACTCTCCCTTAGACTGCCGCTACCCTTCATCTCCCACGGCCCCTAGCGAGACGCCATGTGGTGTTCGTCCCTGACTAAATATCCTAAATATCTTCGAGGCACGGGAAGTGGGACCTCGGAAGATGATTCCTGGTCAAGTGGAGGAGGCACTGGAGTAGGTACTGGAGGGGCAACAAGGGGGGTGTAGCTCTTGTGATGGGCGTCGTGTGCTTCCCCTGCATCCATAGCCGCACTTTGCATGCACTTATCCTGCACTTATCCTGCACTTACACTGCTCAGACTGCACTTGCAAATCTAGACAAGAGAAACCAGCGCAGGCTTGGGCAGGCAAAAGACAGGCTAGAGAACACTCTTCTGCTCGGTGCCAGTCTGCCAGAGTGTGCCTGCTCCTCCTCCCTCAAGGTCCAGAAGCCATCAACAACCACTTTGTGTTTTTTAGCGCCTCCTGCATCAGAAGGAGACATGGATCCCTCAGACTCCCTCTCCAGATATCTGGTGCAGGCACTTGTCAAGCACTGCTAATGAAGCCATGGGCCATGGTAGCATTGCGGGAAGTCATGGTGCTGGCGCTGGTGGTGTTTTCGTTGGCACCAACATGTATAAGTCATGGCTCTCCCGCTCGCGTACCAAATTTTCTTTCTCTTACCTCTACTTCACCACGCCTGATTGCCTTTCACCCTTGCTGTGTGCTACACATTCATTTGTTTTTGACCTTCATTCATTTCGATCTGTTGATACAGATCCCTCACATTCCTTCAATACACAATTGAGTCAAGTTACTCTTGTGTGATTCCCAATTCGGTCAATAACCTCACCTTTCAGCTTCGACAGCATCATCACATTCACACCACCAGTAAATCCATACACGTATCGGCGATACTTCCAATCCTTTGAACTCAAATCGTCATACATCTACTTTTTAGGTATAGATAAAAACAACGACAGCAACATGCATTTCTCAAAGATCTCCCTCGTCTCCGCCGTCTCAACGGTGGCAGCTTACAGCGCTACTCAGCGATCATTTGCCGTGAACCATTTCTATGGCAAGGGTCCTCTCGTGATGGCTCGTATGGATCCTATTGTCAACCCGGGTGTGACTTCAGGACATGTGCACGCAATTCAAGGTGGAAACAACTTTGCCATAAGTATGACAGATACACAGGCACTCGAATCGACTTGCACTTCATCGTTGGTGAAGAATGACAAGAGTAACTACTGGACTCCTTCTCTGTACTTCAAGGACCCCAAGACTGGCACGTTGGAGTCCGTGGACATGTTCTACATGAACGTGTATTATTTGTGAGTGGCACGTTCTGGTACTTTTTCGATCTACGGCTAATCCTTCTCAGCTTCGAGGCCACCACAGACAAGATTCAAGCTTTCCCACCTGGACTGCGCATGGTCATTGGTAACCCAAATCTTCGATCGCCACCAAGTTCCGGAGGTGACCTCAACCTCGACCTGGGTAACGGAAAACCTGCCCAAGCCATTCAATGGACCTGCCCACGAAGCAACCCAAATACACCCTTGTACCCCGCTGATTCGGATGGATTGCACGGTGTAGGTATTGGAGATAGCAACAACAAAGGAGCTGGTACTGGATTCCCAGACAAGAACTGTGATGGATACGCTTCTCCTCTCCGAGCTGATATTCACTTCCCGTCTTGCTACAACCCAGCTGCTGGTCTCCAAGACTACAAAACCAACGCTGCATTCCCCACAAACGGCAAATGCCCTTCAGGGTGGATTCATCTGCCTCATTTGTTCTACGAAGTCTATTGGGATACCGCCAAGTTCGCAAGCAGATGGACTCAAGGCCAAGGAAACTCTCCATGGGTCCTTGCTAATGGTGACCCAACTGGCTACGGTCTTCATGCCGATTTCCTCGCAGGCTGGGATGTGGCTACTCTCCAACAAATCATCGACAACTGTGATGCTGGTGACTCTGGTATGGATAAGTGCCCTGGCTTGATCGGTGGTCTCCACGACCCATCCACTTCTTGCAACATTGCCAGCCCAATCCAAGAGGTTACCTCAGGAACCATGTCCGCTCTACCAGGAAACAACCCAGTTGGCTCTTGGGGCTCTTCTCCAGCTGCTCCTGTCGCCTCTTCAGGCTCCGGCGCAGCTTCATCTCCAGCAAGCAGCGTTCTCCCAACCACCAAGGGTGCAGTCGTTGGGGCTCCAGCAGCAACCTCAGCTGTCGACGGAACATCCGTAACTCTCCCAACATCTGCCCCAGTCGTTGACCCTGCCCCCGCATCCACTTCTGACACTTACTCAACCACAACCGCCACTGGCACTACAACTGTCGACGCAGCCTCTTCCACCGCTGCCACATCTTCCTCTTCATCATCCACCTCCACCCCATCCACCGTAAAAGAAGGCTGGACCTACAAAGGATGTTTCGCTGACCAAACACAAACCAACCGCGTCCTCCAAGGCATCACTTTCGCCAATGTTGGCAAAGCCTCCAACACCAACTGCGTCGATTATTGCTCCTCCAGGGGCTTCTCTCTCGCAGGTACTGAGTTTGGAGGTCAGTGTTTCTGCGGTAACAATCTCAAGACTGAGAGTGCGTTGCCGGAGACCAGCTGCAGTATGAAGTGTGAGGGTGATGCGAACCAGACTTGTGGTGGTGGACTTGCCCTCAGTGTCTACAGCAGTAGCGCTGCGAGCAAGATTAAGAAGAGCGTTCGGTCTAGACATTTGCATATGCATCTTTCTTAGACTCCCCTCCTGCTACATATTTCACTTCGTGATGCCATCCCCAACTTTTTAGGGGGTGGTGTCGGCACTTCATTGCCATTTCAAAGACGGATTTTTACACTGGCGCATGCCAGACTGGATGGATGGATCGTTCGTTCGATGAATTGAAATATTTTTGTATCATTTAAAAGCAGCCCAGATAGAGGCGCGCCGTTCGCTTAGCTTGTATATGTTTTGTGGAATGTGGATGGAGTGCTATCTAGATAGATAGTTGGACAATTGTACATACCCTCCTGAATTCTCTCGCTGAGATGACCTTTCATGATTACGACTTGATATGAGAATTATTATCAACAATTGCCCTATAACTTACGTGCCTGGGAAGTAGATGTGCCTATGTCTCATCCTTAATTGAACGAGTTGTCGCTCAGAAAAACGAAGCAATTAACCGCCAAATATGGGTTCTGTCGGGATTCTAAGTGGCCCTATGTCGCTAGTAATGGGGAAATATCGGTATCCTCGGAGAGAGATTGATTGACTCGGTCGAGCCGCAATTATTGATTCCATCTGCCTTCTCACCACTTCCCCCAGTCTCAATCCCCATGTAATTTGCGTGCGTATGAAGACTACCAGTCGCAGAGTCTCGGAAAGGGTACATCCTTGGTATTGCGAGGTCGGGACGCGAGGAGGACGAGGAGGATGGGAGGAAGATGAGTCTAGTTGCAAATAAACAATCAGTAAGTAATTTCAAGAAGAGAAGAATAGAATGCCGAAGATATCGATAATTCAAAAGGCAAGGGAATGTAAAAGTGACAGCTTGTCTAAAGGTGTGGCAGCCATGTATTCCACTTCTGTTTAGCAGAGGAACGAACTGCCATTTATCGCAAGCCTCGCCATCCCATAGTCGATATGTATGTCCTCCCATCGTCATGCCAGGAAAGGAGAGACAACAATTGCCTTTGGATGCTCGGATAGCGCAACTCGACGCCCTAGCTATTCCGTATCCAGCAAGTCGGGGAAAGCGAGCCCTAGCGCCGTCTCTGGTCTTCCCAACATCACTTTAGATTTTCAGTTCCATTTTATGTATCAGGTACCCTCCATCCTTTCTTGTCATCTTTCATCACAAAGAAACTCGCATTAAAATCGCGTCCACGGCTCTGGATAATCCAACAATAGACACAAAAATATGGCAAATTGGGACTTATCATTGGATTATGAAAAAGCAGCGGTAAGTGTTTCAGCGGGGTTTAGAGATCAGGAATACTGAAAGAAGAGAAAGAAAGATAAAGCTATGATGAGAGGGTTGGCTGATGGGAGGTTGGTTGCACAATTCTAAAGTGACTAGATTGCTACTGGAAACAACTAAACTAACAATTTTAACAGCATCTTCTCCAATTCCTTCTTTCAAAATTCAAAGAACATCATCGCAACATCATAGAGGCGAGATCCTACGTCCTTTACAATTCAAGTACCGAAAATCACATTCTTCCGAGCAGCCTTTGCGTGAAGTCCTTTCGAGATGTTATTGCATCTGGTCAACGCATCGAGATGAGTGTCATATTCCCATGTGAGGACTCCTACAGTACACGCTGCCCCAAATGTCACAATTTTAGCAAGGATACTCCTCTCGTGGAATTAACGTGGTATACGAACTCCCATTAGATTAAAAGCTCTAGTGTGAGCCTAGTAGGCTGATATCAGAATAGTAATGATTGCGGTACCTGGATTCGGTCCATGGACTCGTTTGATAATGAAGCAGATTCTCTGACCCAAATTTCAATTGATAATATCCAAAAATCAGGTCTAAAAGCGTTTGTCACGGACTTCATTACAAAGGACGAGAAGAATAGTTACTTAAAAACAGATACGAACCAGGTTCAGATGGAAGGCCAAATCAGCCCCAGTTTCCCACAGATTGCAAGACCTTTGCAAAAGCCCGTAGAAATCAAGTACTTTCGTCGTATGACACTTTGTCGGCAGCAATCGCCGAGCTTCACGAAATATTCAGTCGAGTGCTGTAAAGCGGACAAACGCTTGGCTACTGTCATAAAAGGCTCGGAAGGCCTTCTGGAGCACCTCCAGGCAGACTCGGATATACCCCTAGAAAATTTCGCAAAGGCAATAGGATCCAGCTTGGGCGGTAAGACTGAGCATATCGAGAAATTCCTTAGGTCACTTTGTCAACAATGCGATTCGCGTGCTCGACGGAACTACTACTCACAACAAATTTTTCGTATTCTCATGGTCTACTACCAACACACCAAGGGCACCAGATATCAGTCTCACACTGCTGTTGTTAAGGCGAGGTGTCTACTTTGGTTATTTTCCCGTATGCTTGCACTTGAATCCAAACTCCTGATTGGCTGCTCAAATGCTCTTGTACCTTTGTCATGGCTACGAGGGACGGTACCCAAGCATGCTCCTACCCTCGTCAAGATTTTATCTATTCCTTTCGTTTTACATGCCTGTATACTCAGGGTTACCTTTGATATTGTTGATAATGTAGTATCCTTCTTCCGAAAAGCACCTCCACCGGGTATCCTCGGAGCAATATTTCGAATTCTCAAGGACTCGAGAACTCCCTGCCTTGATTACCTATCAGAAGGAAGCTTAGCAACCTGCGACCTGAATCTCGTGCCATCGCATCGTCTCTCTTTAATGAAGCTGAATTCAGAAGTAAGACTGTGCATCAAAATTGGTGGACAGCATACTGGTGCTCTTTAAAACAAGTGTTCAGTTCGGAAGGGAAAAGTTTAGAAACTGACGTTTCGTACCGGCAGCTAATTAATTATCTAAATCGATAATTAATACCACTAAATTATGTAAAGACGAAATATTAAAGAAATATTTTAAGAGATGTGTGTCTGAAGGTTTGGGGGTTGTAAGCAAAATACGCTGTACAATCAGGTCACAAAAGTCTGCGTTACATGAATTTTACCTACCCATAATGCAAAAGACGTAACTTCACTATTTCTCATATTAATTAGATTAAACCAGACTTAAAAACTGGAATTCTTGTACTTGGTTGACCCTCCCTTGTTCTTAAGGCACTTCTCCTCTCTCCTTGGCACGAAGTCATATAATTTAAGGATGAAGTTACCGTTGATTTAGGGCAAGGTGTTTTTCAAGGCCGACATATATTGGTGACGTTCCTAACTCTGTGCTTTCTTTTAGATATTATGTACTTTATATATTTTCATAAATTCTCTATAGGATTAAAGTTTGGCGACTATAGAGGCCAAACCATTTGCTTTACCTTTTTGTTTCCAAGGTACTTTGTTTCACAAAGATTAGATATTCTGCCGGCTTGAAGGGCCATCGTAATTAGTGTAACTTCACCTACACATGAACCAGATATCGCTTAGCGCACAGCCTTTTCCTCGCGGGAAGCTTAGCATTTTACGTTTGGCCCCTTTTCGCCAGAATTAAGGCATGCCATATATTCTTCGGAATATTACTGACCTATTCTTTTTTTCCTTTCCTGCTTTTACACCTTAGAAACATGGTTTCTATAAATGCTCTGGGTGACCCAAATACCGCTTTCATCACTTTAGTGTAAGATTGGAAATATCTTGGCATCGATTTTCTTGCAGTTGGAATTCTTTTATAGTTCCTGCACGTGCTTAAGTAAATATTTAGTTTAGGGGAATACTTTATAATCTTCCTATTGGTTACAAATCTGGCTCTCACTATATAGACAACATGAGCAATCGTTAATTTGGGCCTGAAACAAGCACCAAGCAGAGGTTTCAATTTTGAAATCTTGCTCTTATATGGCGTTATATTATTATCTAAATATACGACGAAATATATTAAACTAGCAAGTCAAACGTTTGTTTGAAGCCCTGTTAAATGGAAGTGGCAAACATTAAAATGGCTGCCCCAAGACAATTCGGTTTAACTTCCGTATAGTAAGTTTCGGATGCTTTCCTGATTTTGGAGTTGGTCCTGATTATACTCATTAAACATTTAGGGGGTAAGCTCAACAATCACTTCCCAGAGTCTCAAATACACTCAAAGCCAATACATGAAACATCATAGCCTAGAATTATATACAAAAACAATGTCCAACCACGCCTGGATTGCACCTTACCCCCAACCTCGCCTTTTGGCTATATGCGCTATACTTTCCCAGACACTCTACTATTTCTAGTTACTGAAACAAACTAAGCAGCTGTCGCCTTTGCCTTGGCTGCTCCTGCCGAATTCGAAGATGATGATTTCGGCTTTGCTGCCCCTGCGCCCGCAGCACCGGCAGCTCCTCCTGCAGCTTTGGGAGTAGCAGAGGCAGCTTTTGCGGAGGCAGCTTTGGATGTTGAGGTAGGCCCAGCTCCTTTTGCGTTCGCCTTGGAGGCTGAGGTTGAGCTCGAAACGGTATCCGCGCCTCCTATATCGCTGGCAGCACTGGTAGGCGTTGAAGCATCCGCTCCATCAGCGGCACTGCTTTGACTCTTCGACGCGGACGCGCCTGTTGCCTTTGCGGCAGGAGCACCGCTCCCCTTTGCTGCTCTGGAGGTGGTGGTGCTTTGAACAGCTCCCATGTCATTACCACCACTAGTTGCCGATGGAACATCAAGGGCCATCCCTTTACCTGCACCCGTTTGGTTCATAGAAGCAGTGCTTGCAGGAGCTTGACTCATTGCGACGGAGCTCATGGCAGCTTGAACATTTACCTCCAAACATCCAGTGGGCCGAACGGATTGAACATTTGCGGATCCTGCCGCGGCAAAGTACATGTCGATGTTTGGCAAGACATTAACACAACGGTTCATGTTAATAATATCAACCATCTGTTGCGCAGTATCTGGACCTTGCTTGACCATAGTATCGAGGGCATCAACAACAGCTTGGAAATTTCCCTGTGTGGCCAAAGTATCGTTCGCGGCTTGAACCATAGCCATCTGCCCAAGCGCGGCATCCAGGATCATCTTATGGTTAAGCTCGTCGACTTCGGCGTTGAACGCAATTGTCGCTTGCTTGGTGAATTCATCTCCCGTGAGCCCTGTAGCCGTGTTCAGGAACTTAGTGACCTTTCCCGTATCGTTCATCCAAGACATGACTGCGTTGCCGACTTGAGTATCACTAGGTGTCATCATGGCCATAGAAGCTCCAGTTCCCCCTTGAGCGCCTCCTTGGGCACCACCATTATTCTGCGTGGCTCCATTGCTTGCGGCTCCAGCTGTAGGTGTCACCGCTTTGGTTGTCTTCGATTTCGATGCCGAAGGAGTGGCGGCAGGAGCTGCGAAACCAAAAGCTGGCAGTAGCGCCAAAATGACGAAGATAGTCGAAGAAAGCATTATGTATTATGAAAGAGTGGACGCTGGATTTGGGTGATTAAAGACAAAGACTCAAAAATAAAGTTGATATCAAGGAAGGTGATTATAGAAAAGACAGATGCGATGAGAACTCGAGTATCACGGAATATGGTCCAGCCTTACCGAGAAAAGGGAGAAAGGAGGGGTCGCGGACGGAATAACTTAACCTTATAAGATGAGTAGCGGAGACGAAGTTCAACCCAGTGGACCTGACACCGGGCGAGACAGCCAAGCAATGTTCATAACAATATTTCTACCGCCAAGGGATGAGAAGTCGAGACAAAAAGAGGCGCCGCTCCATTTAACGTCGCCAATAATTCGCTTACAGATCTGCCGCTCATGGAATTTCCCCTTGACGCATTGAAACTTCCGACTCGGGTCAATCACGTGCTCGCTTACGGACTTGTGCGGCCAATCGCAACGTCGGAAAAACCCGGCATTCAGTGGGGGATCGTCTGGGGAAGAACTAGAAACAAGAAACCGCCAAGTGTTCCGGTCGATCGTTTCACCGCTCCCGCCCCAAACAGGTGTTCTGAGCAGAGAATGCCTCAAGCGCCTTCATTAACTAGTTTGCACCTGATCTCATCATCTCATCTGATGTTTCTCAAAACACTGTCCAAACATTTTTTCCCATCACAATCATGCCTTCTTCTCCTTTACTTCTGTGATACTGGACTACAAGAAATGTGCCTTTTTCTGTGGCGCTTTCGCCACGTATAGCACCCTTTAATCCTGCTAGGTGTCATAGAATCTACAACACTGTCCTTAACATCTTAGGAATATCCTACTTGATGTCTTATAACGGGCGGAGAATAAGTCGTATTCTCTGGTCTACGACAGTACATTATCTAAATAGATTAGAGTACCTAGCTAAGAGTCTGTGTGTATAAAGAGTTTTGACGCACGCTCCTGCTTTCCTGATATCTTGGTGGGCTTATGAGGACCACCGGATCCTGATTTTCCCGTTTTCTTTGATGCCTTCAGTCGTGGCTAAGCATCAACTATTGCTTGGCCACGCCCTCTGATGTCCAGAGATGCATTGTCATCATTGGTCCCGGGTTTCTATCGGATCACCACGGACTCCTCAGCCGCTTGGTCCTCTTGAGTCTTATATACTCTACCTCTATGTCTTGCTCCATTCCTCCTTAGTTGGAGTGAAATTCTGATATACCAACTCTCCTTACGTTCTGAACTGTTCTCTGTCTCTCTTTATTCTGTTCTACAGCCCTGGCGGCCGTCTCACGCTAGTAATCATAATGTGGGCTTTGCAAGTACACTCTTTCTTTCTAATAAGCTTTACATTCAGCTATCTCGTTGTTGCTCAAAGTCAGAATGTCCAGTTCAACCAAGTCATCAACCTAAATGGTGATGTAAGTAGTTCCTTCTCTCACCCAGTCTCAACCTACATACCTAATAACACTCTAGATGCAACTTAATACTCTCGTCTTCCCTGATAACTCCAAGATCGAAACATTCTCCCAAACGCAGCGTCAGATTCTTGTAAATCAGAATACAAGCCCTCTTACCGCCAATCATGTTGTCGGCTCCACTGGCCAGCCTTTCGTCCAACTCTCGCAAAATGCAATGACCATTGAGACGAACAACGCAACCGATCTAGTGGGAGCTCAAATAGAACTCGCCATTGATCAAGGAGTCCTTGACCAAAATGGCATCACAGCAGACAACACCTTTGTTGCAAAGCTATCTCCAGATAGGCAGGCATGGATGGTGATGGAGGGTGTCAAAAGTGTCAACACGTAAGTTTAAGATTACATAACTCTCTCACATGATATATACGATATTGTATCACTTGTTCAAGCTTTAATTTATCATTGTCGATATGTTGTAGGCACTGACATAGCTATCAGAACCGATCGAACTGTTCGAATGATCAAGATGAACAACATCGATGGTGAATACATGGCTATTGGCCGGAAAACAGTTGAGACTGGTAACGTTGTCAGCCCATTCGGCCAATCAGCACAGCAATCCGTCAACATCACTGGATCTGGAATCCAAGAGATCGAGTTCCAAGATGGCTTCCGCATGGCTGTACAAGCCACTCAACCAATGACACTCAACACAGATGTCATCAATGGAGTGAGTTCGTCGATGATTACGAATGGTGCTATGCCAGTGAGTAAGTGAAAATACTGATGCCCACACACTGAACCTCACGTGTGCTAATGAGTTTCCTGGATAGATAATTATAGATATCTCGTGACAAGCAATCTAGCAGGTGTCAATCCTGGCCTCAACCAGATGATGACTGTCGTCCAGATTCCAAGTAAGATCTTTGATTCGGGACACATTCAGCACAGATCACTGACCGAAATCTAGTAAACGCCCAACGTGTCATGGACATGGCTATTCGCAGTGGTGCTGGAGGAAATAGCACGGTAACTCTCTCTGTCGCACAGCGAGTTGTGCTCCAAAACCCCGGAGGCTCTGTCGGAAACCTGTCGCCACAACCTCAAAAGCGACAAAAGGAAAAGACATCTTCCTCCACGAGCAGAGCTGCAAAGAAAACGTCGGCGGCCACCAGCCCAACTCCTGCTGCAGATGCTGAGGCCACACCTGCCGACGCTGAGGCAACACCTTCCGTGCCAGCAGAGTCGGATCCCGCTGCTGCTAGCGCATCTGGCGAACCTGCTGATGCCCAGAGCGCTGCTGCAACATCTGCTTCCTCGCCTGGAGAGCCGTCTACAGCGACGGGGGCAGCTTCTGCCTCTAATGACACTGCCCCAGCCTCGTCCTCTGATGCTTCGGCTCCTGCGACTCAGACCCCCCAGGCTTCAACAGGGCAAACAGGATCAACCACTCAGCCTCAAAACTCTGCAGCATCTCCATTGTTGCTAGCGCCAACTTTCAATACCATCCAAGGGAAAACAGTTCTTGACATGACTGGGGGACGGGTAGCCACTACTGTCAACCAACTCGATGGTGAGTTCATCTTGACGATGGGAATGGCGGGCGCGACAGGAGGAAACAGCCTAGAGGCAGCTCAGGGGGGTGTTTCTGTCTCTATGGCCGAACTCAAAATCATGGCTGAGCAGCAACAGAATGGTGGTGTCCTTCCCGTGTGGTCGATGATGGCAGAAGCCCGACAGAGTCAGTTGAAAGCGCGGAATGTGCAGACACGATCGAGACGGGCGAGGGTGTAATCCGAGTTATCATATTATCCTTATCATTTCTGTCCGATGGACACTTTTTCCTGTGAATAGTATTAATCAATTACACATTGAAGATAGATTTAGATATATGTACATTTTGGAATGAAATCAGCAAGATATATGGCTGAAGTACGTTTTGTTGTTTTACGTAATTAGATCATCCAAAAAGTTGCTTGGCACATATCTTCTATGAGTTTGTCAGTCTCGCTGAAAAGTACGAGGATTTGTGAAGAGTATTCAGGTGCAGACTGAAAGATGACAATCATCCCCGAGTGTTAATGTGTTATTTCACGGTCGTCGAAGCGTGGGAGGGTTTGCGTTTGCTTTCCATCTCGGTGTCTTAGACGGAAGTAGTCGAGAAGAGAGATGCACGAAGATAGACGTGCCAGATAAGTGAAAATCATATTACGAGCAATTGAGGCTCGCCGCATTCTAGAAATATACAGATGATTCCAAGATGATTGCAGAAACCTCAACACTAATTGAGAAACTCCCCTTTGGTCTTCTTGAGCATGTTGGAATAGTATGGTTGAAAGTTCAGCCATCCTCTGTGCCTCGTACCAATTCGTTGCTCTGTAAAAAATGCAGTCTCGTGGTCAACTTCTTTAGGACGATTGCCAGTTCCCGCAGCGGCGGCATCAATCATCAGCTGCGCTCGACAACACTTGTCGAAGCACATAAACCAGTAAGCAGCTTCGTCGATAGTCTCTCCAACGGAGAGCAAGCCATGGTTTTGCAAAATGGCGACCTTATCCTGTGGCCGAAGGACAGCAGCAATAGCCTTGCCCTCATCAGATGAGAGCACAACGCCACCATAGTCATTGTTGACTACGTGCGTACCGTAGAAACGAAGTGAGTCCTGCATCATGGCAGGAAGTGGTTTGCCAAAAACGCTGTATGCTTTTCCGGCGACTGAGTGAGCGTGGCACACGGCGTTTATCTGAGGGTGAGCTTTGTGGATCTCTGAATGGATGGCGAATCCAGCAGCATTGATTGCGTGGTCACCCTGAAGGACCTCAGCCTCCTCATTGACACAAACTAGATCAGAGACAGTGATGTCCTCGAAATGCATGGCGTACCTTGCTGTGTCAGTGACAATAATGTCGAACTTGTATGTGGCAATGACTTACGGATTGATCCAAAAAGTATGAGGGTCAATAGGATCGCGAAGCGACATATGTCCAGCTACTCCCTCATCGAACCCATTGGCAGCGAATACACGAAATGCACACGCAAGATGGTCCTTGCAGTACTTTTGCTCCTCCTCCTTGGTTTTGAAATTTGGAATTGTAGGCACAGCACTTTCTCCATTTTTCTTGACCGCACCGACGGCCATTGACTTCAGATCAGTACCTTTGGTATTGAAGATAGCTGACTTGGCATCGAATTCTCCAGCCACAGGGGCCATTGCCGACTTATCTGTATTTGCAGCAGATGGGGACATCGTGTTAGAAGAATAAGAGACTCAAAGTGTCGACAATTACGAGAAGGCTCTGAGAATTGTTCGGTTTCATGAATGGTAAGCAAGAGTATAGAAGCTGATTGACAATACTTTGGGTAGGATATAGCTTAATATGCTTCAACGAGGAGGACACTACGGGACAATTGTATGAATAAGATCCCCACTCTTGCTGCGGGGTGAATTTAGAGTGATGTCTTCTGCAAACCAATCAGTAGATGGAATTTCCAACCAGTTGAGGCAATAGTGGGATGGGCTGAACTACATGGATTCTGCTCCATGTACAACGGCTGGAGATATATAAGACGGAAGATTGTTAACACACATCCTGAAATTTCTTAGTCGAAGAGTTCTTCAAGTGAACAATCTGAGGACAAAAATAGAGTTACACGCCTTCACTACTCTCCGAGCTTCAACTTCCTTGCACTAGACTACCTCCTCCGTTTATGATAGCCTGGCGGCTCAACGGAATACAGAAATAATAGGAGGCCGTCTGTCATCAAGTCACCCAAGGGAAACACCTTTTCCTGAGACTGGGAGTCGAAAGGCTGCGCATGTTTATGGCTTTATATTGGTGCTCTCCTCTCCATACCAGAATGTCCTCAGAAGAAAATACAGGTAGTTTCCTTCTTCTATTAAGATATTCAGATTAGTTATTTAGAACTTGCAAGGATAGTACAGTAATTTGTTCTTCCATGCCTGCCAAAATTAACAGGTAGGTAGGCAAACATCGTACCCTCAGAGTCTTGCACCGTGGCACTTACAAGAATGATAAGTAGAAACTTTAATAGATTCGACCGGGCAAACATGTGTTGATGATATTGAGAGTTCAAGATATGTTGAAGGTGACGATGTTGGTGTAAGGCATAGCGTGGCGAGGCAACAAGGCAAGAATAGCACGGACCCTTTTCGCAGGAGCCGCCCCTTCTTGAAACAAACGACCACCACCTTGAACCGCTCGTGGACTCGTGGCCACTCTGTGATGCGGAGACGTCAACCCCTCCGTTTCGGAAAATCGTCTCATATATGAGATGTTGCCAGCTATATGATCGCGTCTCTTTTTCTTCCATCTTCCATCTTCCATTTCCAGTCTCTGCATTTTATCAACTGCTTGAGTTTCGTCATTTTCAATTCCTCTCTCTACACAATACACCATGTCCTACCAACCGCCAAGCAAAGACCTCTCCTGGGCAAAACCCCTCTCCATTGACCTTTTTCTCAAGGTCCTCAATGTTACATTTCTACATCCTTTCGTGGCATGGATGCTGCCGTTATGTATGCGAGCGCAAGCTATGCCATGGTCTCATACTGCTATGCAGGTCGTGATCGGATACGCATCGTTCCTAACCGCTCTGTACTTCGCGAATGTCCTCAACCTCCAGATCGCATACTCCAAGGCACGGAAGGTTGACTTGTCCGAGGAGGTCATTGTTATCACCGGGGGCGCGAGCGGATTGGGATTGTTGATTGCAGAAGTATATGGCATGCGAGGAGCTAGTGTGGCCGTCTTGGATGTGAAAGAGTTGGAATCGGGAGAAGCACGAGGAGTCTCGGTGTATAAGTGCGATGTTGGAGACAAGGACCAGGTCGCAAAAGTGGCTATTGAGATTGAAAGAGATGTTAGTATTCCAAATGTGCCCTTAATACCACAACTGACACTCCCCAGCTTGGTACTCCTACAATCTTGATCAACAACGCTGCTGTAGTCAACGGCAAATCTCTCCTTGAGCTCTCGTTCGATGATGTAGAACGAAATTTCCGCGTCAACCTCCTCTCGCACTTCTATACTATCAAGACTTTCCTCCCAAGCATGCTACGAGCCGGGCATGGGACGATCGTCACTGTTTCCAGCGTTATCGGACAGCTTGGTGCTGCCCAACTCAGCGACTATGCGGCATCAAAAGCAGGCATAACAGCAATGCACAAATCTCTCGTAGCAGAGTTGAAGTCAACCCCAGATATCAAGGCAATACTAGTAACACCGGGACAGTTGACAACGCCACTCTTCAACGGCGTCAAGACTCCTTCTGGATTCTTCGCTCCCGAATTGGAACCAGTTGATGTTGCCAAGGAGATCATTGCAACGATTGATGGTGGTAGCAGTGCTGAGCTGGCGATGCCCCTGTATGCTAGGTGGATGAACTGGATGAATGTTATGCCTGTGGGTGTGCAAACCATCATGAGAAGATGGAGCGGGATCGACAGTGGAATGACGACATTTGTCGGAAGACAAGTAGGAGAGAAGGAATCTTTGATATAATATATAGAAATTTGGTGCTGGCACTGGATTGTAATACTATACCGTAGTGTATTTATTTATTGTAATTAGACCAACCTGAATCAACAACCTGGAGGGATCAGACCATCGTCGTAGAATTGACATGCAAATGACGATATGATAAATATAGAAGTTTGTAGAAGCTCTGTGCATATGTAAGAGCAGTAACCATAAGCAGTTCTGTACATGGCCAAATCAGGCGACAGCAAGGTCGGTGCACGGACCATCAAAATTTTGAGAAGCATCGCGACCTCGACGCGCAGAAAACATAAATCTGCGACCCCTCACAACTGAATCCCACGAATCCTTACAACCACTGCTTTGTCCAGCTGATACCTCAAAAGATATCCATTTGTTATTCTACGTACAATTTTCAAGATGCAGGCCCCAGTGCTGGTGATGAGTAAGCTTTTTTCAGCATTCATGCTCTCTCTTCTGTCAAACCGCTCCCATGCTAATAGCCTCACTTAGACACCCAGCAGGGCGATAGGCAGACCGGAAGAAAAGCCCAGTTATCGAATATCACAGCGGCGAAGACGTAAGATCAGCGCAAGGCTTCAGCCTCGGAGGATATTTAACTTACAACTTCTAGCGTCGCGGATATTATTCGATCATGTTTGGGACCCAAAGCCATGCTGAAAATGTTGCTGGACCCTATGGGAGGTATCGTGTTGACAAATGACGGGCATGCTATTCTACGAGAAATCGAGGTGTCACATCCGGCGGCAAAGAGCATGATCGAGCTCAGCAGAACACAAGACGAAGAAGTTGGAGATGGCACGACAACAGTCATTATTTTAGGTATGGAAGCTTCAAACTTGTCTCCGAATCTGCCTCTGACCTCCTTTAGCTGGAGAGATTCTCGCACAAGCACTCCCACAACTAGAGCGAAATATCCACCCTGTTGTTATCATATCTGCCTTCAAGGCCGCCCTCAAAGATGCCCTCGAGATCATCGAGGATATCTCCCTCCCAGTCGACGTCAATGATGACAAGGCGATGTACGAGCTGATCTCCTCCTCCATCGGAACCAAATTCGTCTCAAGATGGTCGGAACTTATGTGCAATCTTGCCCTCAAAGCTGTCCGAACAGTCACCCACGAGGCAGGAGGCGGAAAGATGGAGGTAGACATCAAGCGTTATGCTAGAGTTGAGAAGATTCCTGGAGGCGAAATCGAAGACAGCAGAGTTCTGGACGGAGTTATGCTGAACAAGGATATCACTCATCCCAAGATGCGAAGACGAATAGAGAACCCCAGAATTGTCTTGTTGGACTGCACGTTGGAGTACAAGAAGGGTGAATCTCAGACGAATATCGAGATTAGCAAAGAGGAAGACTGGAACAAGATTTTGATGATCGAGGAGGAGCAGGTCAAGCTTATGTGTGATGCCATTCTTGCTCTCAAGCCAGATTTGGTTATCACTGAGAAGGGAGTCTCAGGTATGTATACATTCCACGAACGAGAAATCATTGCTAATTATTACAAGATCTTGCACAACATTACTTGATGAAGGGCAACGTCACAGCACTTCGTCGTGTCCGGAAGACAGACAACAACAGAATAGCACGTGCTACTGGAGCCACTGTTGTCAACCGAGTAGACGACCTTCAAGAGTCTGACGTTGGAACTGACTGCGGTCTGTTCGAAATTGAGAAGATCGGCGACGAATACTTCACCTTCCTCACCAAGTGCAAATCACCCAAAGCATGCACCATCCTGCTCAGAGGTCCTTCAAAAGACATCTTAAACGAGATTGACCGAAATCTGGCCGATGCTATGGCTGTGGCGAGGAACGTTATGTTTCATCCAAGACTCTCCCCTGGTGGAGGTGCAACAGAAATGGCCGTTGCAGTCAGACTAGGGCAACTTGCCAAGAGCATTGAAGGTGTTCAGCAGTGGCCATACAAGGCCGTGGCGGAAGCCATGGAGGTCATCCCACGAACTCTCATTCAAAACGCAGGTAACAGCCCTGTCAGAGTTCTGACAGAGCTACGTGCCAAGCACGCAGAGGGTGGAAGCACGTGGGGTATTGATGGCGATGTCGGTAAGCTCGTTGATATGAAGGAGTACGGTGTTTGGGAGCCACAGGCTGTGAAGTTGCAGAGTATCAAGACAGCTGTTGAGGTATGCCTTGTCCATCCTTTCCTAAATACCCTCCTCCCTACGTCGAATGTAACTAACATTCCCCAGTCCGCCTGCTTGCTATTGAGAGTAGACGATATCTGCAGTGCGAAGGCTGCAAGACAAACCGGAGGTGGTGGAGGTGGAGAAGAATAGATGTCTTTGCTTTAATGTTAGTGTACTAATAAAAAAGCAATCATTATGTGGCGAGCATACCCTTGTACCATAGATAGAAGCTCGGGGCCAAAAATGCATGCGCGAATTTGATGCCAAATAACTCATGCCGCCCCATAAGGCTGAAAGTGTTCCTAGCACAATAGACCACCAAAGTTCAGCCAAATTGTTCGGGACTGCCCAGATGTTAGAGCAGTATAGTAATCGTAATCCAAGCACACTTCCAACTCTCAATCATCATCGTGAATAATAACCCCCACCTGCTCGACTTCCACCGCAACCTCCCTTCTCGCTTCTTCCCCATCCTCCTCCGGCCTACTAATTCTCGCCTTGAATCCTCCGTTATTCCCTACCGTTTCGCTCGCGCCATCCGTCCCCTTCCCGCCCTGCTTCTTCCTCTTCAACTTCTCCCTCTTCTCCCTATTTTTCCTAGTCTTCTCCCTATCCCTGTCCTCCTTCTCCTTCTTCTCTCTATCCCACTCACCACCCTCCTTCTCTGCTCTAACTTCCTCATCCATGGCCCTCATCCGCTCATACTCTCGTCTCCTGCTCGCCTTGTATACATGGAATTCGCCAGAGCCCGCGCCCGCAGATGATCCTTGGACGTTCGCGACAATCTCGGGGGGTGCGGAGGCGTTGTAGGTTGGAAGGCAAGAGGCAGGAAGTCGAATTTCTTGGTCTGGTTTGGAGAACAGGCTGTCTATTGCAGAGGCAGCTTCTGACCGCGGGGTCAGGGCGCGTTTTTTAAGGGGGCGTTTGCTTCGGGGGTCTGCGGACGTGGGGATTGATTCGGGGATTTGTTCGGACATGGTCGGTGGTGATTTGGTGGTGGTTGGACAGTGATGATGTAGTTGCGAGTTAGATAGTAGTGTTCAGAATTGCGCCCGATGACCCATGGAAGTGTGTAGGTGTTGATTCAGCTCCGTAGTCACAATGCAGAGTGCAACCCAGATACTTTAGTCGATATATGATAATTTAGAGAGTGCGCCGGATTTTGAGGGTTTTTTGGTTATGAACTGATGATGCATGAAGTGTAAAAGCTGCGAGGCTACTACTCGTCATGAAACTTTCGATATTGATATTGATAATCGCCGTCCTTCTATTTGCTAGGGACTGCCACTTAAAGTCAATAAGCGATATCGCCCCTTGCCTCCGCGATAAGGCTTGCCACGACATTCTTGAAACAGCATCATTGTTCCATTCGTTACATCCTTGTGGAGAATAGGAGAAAAAGAAAAAGGAGTCTAGTTCATACAAAAAGTTCTTGGTTGATTCTTGACTTTACTACAACCTCTTTCACTCGTTTCTCGATTTACTCTGCTGTCTCTACCTCCTGCAACGCAAAGTTATTGCTCAAAAAAGTAAAGATGGGGAAGCCTCGCATGATTATCTTGATTAGACACGCTCAATCGGAAGGGAACAGTATGTGCCTCTTGTGCGCCTCGACGCATCTTGCATACTTGCAGACGTCATGTTGCCCTTTTCTCCCGTCGCACTCGAGAATGCAAAGAAAGTAACTAATTTAACTTTGCTGCAGAGAATCGCGACATCCACCAGACGATCCCAGACCACAGGGTCAAGCTCACACAAGACGGATGGACACAAGCCTACGATGCCGGTCGACGATTACGTTCCCTCCTTCGCGCAGACGATACCCTTCATTTCTTCACTTCGCCATATAGACGAACACGCGAGACCACCGAGGGTATTCTGAGTACTCTTACCAGCGACGAGCCTTCTCCTTCTCCGTTCCCCCGGCACTCTATAAAAGTCTACGAGGAGCCGAGGTTAAGAGAGCAGGATTTTGGCAACTTTCAGCCATGTTCGGCAGAGATGGAGAGAATGTGGCAGGAGCGGGCTGATTATGGACATTTCTTCTATCGAATTCCCGATGGAGAGTCTGCGGCGGATGCGTACGATCGAGTTAGTGGCTTCAATGAGAGCTTATGGAGGCAATTTGGGGATGAGGATTTTGCCAGTGTTTGCGTGCTAGGTACGTCTCGGGCTTTCGACCATGGGCCTGCTGCTCTTAGATTGAGAAAACTGCTGACAGCTTCTAAATAGTGACTCATGGACTTATGAGCCGAGTGTTCCTCATGAAATGGTATCACTTTAGCGTCGAGTACTTCGAAGACCTACGCAACGTCAACCACTGCGAGTTCCTCATCATGCGCAAAAAGGAGGACTCGGGTAAATACATCCTTGAGAACAATCTACGGACTTGGTCCGAGCTGAAGCGTGAGCGCATAGCGGCCGCAGCGTCGAGAGACAGAACTAATTCTGTGACCCAGCTTTCCGAGAAAGACAAAGAGAAGGAGAAGAAACTCCTTGACTCAGCAGCCGCGCAAGGCACTGCTTCTCCAGTCCCTGTTAGGAAGAAGTGGGGAGGTTGTCCAAATGGTTGCGATCATGGCAAACACTATTACAAAAAAGAGAATTCCATGCATGCTATGCAATTAAACGGCAAACCAATGAATAGCGTATCGCCAGGGACTTCTCCCGCAAATGGGGCTCATGAATCTCTAGCCTCTCGCCGACCGGCTGCTCGTCGTTGGCAATCTTCCAGCGAAGACGATGATGATCACCGAGGCAGAATAGGACCGCCTGTGGTCGACGTCCAGCGATCACTAGACGAGGTTGTTTCCAGTCCTGATGGGACCCCATCGTTCATCAGCGTTGAAGATCGGCTAAGAACGCACCTCAAATCGCCCGCGCTCACCAAGGATAACCTTCTTCTCGTCCGCTCCGCAGGCCGTGACTTCGGTGGTTCCGCCTCTGGCAATACTAGTCAGAATGGCAGTGATACTGAGTTCAGCGCCGAAGAAGATGCCAGAAAGCGCCTTGCGAAGGGAAAGATTCTAGGATCTGTCCAACAGCAACATCAGAACGGAAACAAGAGAGAGCAGAGCGGTATGCGGAGAAGTGCTATGGCTGATGCTCTCGGGGATCAAGTTGATGTTGGGAGTGATGCTGGGAGCGAGGCTGAGCCTGAAATTGAGGATCGCGAGGAGTTGGATGAGATTGTGGCGGCGGAGAAGAAGGATAAGAGTCTCGTGGGGAGCGTCTATTGATAACCAGTCTTCCTGGCCTCGACTCGTACCTTCTCTTGCCTCGATCCTATCGTTATTTCTTTTGTTTATGCGAGATGAATTTCCTTGTGCCTGCGGTCCATGGTTTGCGGAAACGGGGGCGACCGAAAAGGGTCGAAGCGAAGCATAGCCTGCCTTTGAGCGTATTGCCTTCCTTTCTGTTGTTGGCGCTTATGATAGAATGCTCTGCTTTATTCTTGTCGAATCTCCTGGTAAGGGTGCATTCGTCTAGCAGTGTGTCCTTGGGAGTGAAGGTTGGGTTGGGAATGAAAATGAAGATGCATGATACCGATAGATGAATAGAACGACGATGCTCCTATGATCCAAGTACATCCCTGACAGGGGTAATGTTTTAGGACGAAGTTTATGTTATCCCAGCCTTATCCATAATTATTTCGGTGCTTAAAGTTGCAGTGAAGGTTGAATCTCTTTTGTTTTTGTGAGGTACAGGATAATCGTGTGAGAATATATACCCCTTTTCGTCTAAATGTCTCGCATCGATTACAGTTCTTTGATACCGCAGCACTGGTGGACAATCGCATAATCATCAATACTCGACAGAAGACTTCTCGCGTCTGATAGTGCTCTATCCACCGTAAAATATGGCTGAACAATATTTGTACTACTGAGGCGCAAATTTCATTGTTTCAAACGTTCAAGAAAGTATATTCAACTATATTATTCTCATCCCTAATCCTCCTCTATCTACCCTAGAATCAGAAGACTTTACAAGGAATTTTCCTCCGTTCTATCGCACACGCAGTCGCGCTCGAAAACTTCAACGAAAACAAAATTTGCCACTCAGCAAAAGAAGAATGAAGAACGCCACCAACACCTGGTACATATCAAAACACCAACTAGTCCTCCTTCCCTGCCCTTGGTTCCCAAACCCATAGCTCAGCCCCTTAGCTCTTTGTCCTATCCGTGTCCCAGTGTAAGTAAGAAAGTAAGGGACGTCGTAGTTGGTACCGGGGTATACCCGTGCTGTTTTCGTGATTCGTGGTGTTGTATGGCTGGTGATGTACTGGCAATTTGATGAAATTACTGAGAGGAGGTGCTACGCGCATTCAGGTGTTCGGTGGGCAGTGACACGACTCTCAAAGTCGTGTATGGTCTGGACTCTGGAAGTTCATCCCCAGCTCATTTCTTTTCGGTAGGTTAGCGAATAGAGTCAAGTTAAAAAGGGGGTGAATTCAACATACCAGCATAGACTGGAGCTTGCCACGGTCTCGCTTTGGGCTTGATCTTGCCACCTCCATTAGAGCTTGATCGACTCTTTCCTTCGCTACTCTTACTCGTCTTAGTACTGATGCTCATCCTATCATCATTATTCCTCCCTCTTGACAGGGCAGGGGAAATCTGAACCGAGATCCTCCCATCGACATAATTAACAGTTGTATTCGACTCGATATTTCCAATGAGTGTACTGACAGGTGCAACAGAAGCGCATGCCGCAGCTGCCGCCCGTTGGGACGCAAGCCGTAGCTCATCGAAGCCAAAGTCCCAGTCGCTCTGATCAGTATTCCGCGTCTCGCAATGTATCCTTCCTCGACTCTGATCTGGGACTGCAGTTTGTTGGCCCATTTCGCTCTTCTCAGTTAAAATTGCGTACAGTTTCTCCTGGACATCTTGGGCCGTCGGTCGGTCGTCTGGGTTTGCGGATATCATACTTTCGATCAGGATAAGGATGTGATTGACACCCCGGAAAACTTCGTCTTGTTTCTTTTTGGCGTCTTTTGCTAGGGTATTCATCCAGCTCTCTACCTGGCCGAGGTTCTTGTAAAAAGACGAGTCGGGCATTCCGCCGCCCCGTCCTGGTGTCTTATTCTTCGAGGCGCGATGGGAAGCAAAATTCCGTGATGCTCGTTTAAGAAGAAAGGTGATTATTTCTAGGAAGATAGCTCCCATCGAGAAAATGTCGGATTTCTGAGGGTCATGAATAGCCTCCGTCCTCGAGGATCTCTTTGTTGGAGAAGTTGGTGCATTCGAGCCTGTGGACGAGGTTCGTATTGAAGCAGTATCCGAGAATGGAGAGAAAGTCGCAGTCGTAGGAGATGTTGGGGATGTTGGACTGTGACTGGGACCAGTTGACCGTCGTGCAGTCCCCCTGGTAGTCGAACGAGCATTTGGAAAGATGATTGGGGCTGCCTTTTCTGGTCTCGGGGCTTTCTCTGGGGATATATAATCGTAGATCTCCTTGTCGAAGCCTTGTTGTACGTTGAGGATAGGAGACGTTGCAAAGATGCTACAGTCGCTGAAAAACACGTGGTTTTCTGAGTCTAGCATAATGTTTGACGGCTTGATATTGCCATGAGACAAACCTTTCCCATGTAGAAATGCAAGGGCGTCTGCGAGACAATGCATCCAATTCATCAACAGAAAGCGGCGTTGTTCCTTGGCCAGTATCTTGTAAGACTGGGGCGATATATTCAGGAATGACTTCAAGGAGTTGTCATTGACGGGTGTTAGAAGGAGGAATCCATTTTCCTGATGAGTATATGACGCCCAGAGACATGTCAGATGGTCGTGCTCAACATTTTTCATTGCTTCAACTCCGGCCAGAAACTCTTCCCTAGGCATGCGACCAGGTGAAGTGCCAAGAGCTATTTTTCGGCGAACAAACAAATCATCCGGTCTTCCAGGAAGGTGCACTTTGTCGATGTTACTCTGTATCAGTCCTGTAACAGCTCCAACCGGTCGCTTCTCCGCCAGTTCTAGCGGAACCACTTCTTCGTCTTCATACACTAACTGATCTCCTTTCTGTAAGTTCCTCAATAAGTAAATGAATTGACGTTGGAAGAAGCGTTTCTCAAGCCGCTCGTCTCTTTCGTAGGTTAAGCGAAGTCGCTCGATTTGGTTCAAAGGTACGGGTAAATCTTCGTCGTCCCAAGAATCGTCGATAACGCCGAAAATCTGATCAGGAACATCGAGATCCACCAGAATCAAAAATATCCTTTTCGCTTTCTGCTCGATCCATTCCATGTACGTATCGTCCGTAAGTCCATCGCCAAAACCTAATGGCTCGTCTAATCGTAATTGTTCGTCGGGTCGTAGATTCGCAAGTACGAATTGACGAGTGACCGTCGTCTCGATACGTTCTTCATCCCACCACATTGTGGGTGTTTCTGCCAGAATTCCATTAGTACTGGGGCCCGACCCAGGACCACCGAAGGTAGAGTATATATGAGCATTTGAAACGGCCTGCTGTTTCCTGTTCACTACCAGGGACGTCCGCCGAAAGTCCATCTTCCAGATCGCTCCAACCTTACTGGTTCAAAACTGGCGGGAAATGGGGTGTAGATATGATTCTGATTGGTCTTCCAGGGAGTAGAGATAAGCGCCACCATATATATGGAGGGGTGGGTGAGGGGTGTTGCGATTGCGTGGGATGAGATATTTAAATGGAACCGAACTGGACCCTGAAAAAGGCAATCGAGCCAGTGAGCGGCTGCCAATAATTGATATTCGACTTCTCAGAAAGAGCGCAAAGCTCAAAAACATCAGTGACGGGGCGAGGGGGATGTTTTTCTTTTAGCCAAGAACTGCAGATGGCATCAAAGGCGGAATGCAGCGTAACTTCGCATGGATAATGCTTCAAGGAGGATGCTGTGATGCATATGGGGAGCTGGGGCAGATAACTTGGGGTAGGAGGTCTTGTGTTCCACACTTCATGTGTGCTATGCTAAGCCAAAAAGCAAGTACTTCTTTATCGGAATCCCTGCAATCTCTTTCCAAATCGACCGTCCGCGGGATGACAATCGAAACTACCAAGGTTCCCTCACACCAGAGGCTGACCATTGCATGATGGTGGGAGATGTCGGGCCACATTCGCCCTGTCAGATTTCTTTTGCGCTTTCTTAAGCAGGGTTTCCTCAGATCCAAACTTTTGTCGGGTCTTGCGGCGGAGCTGAAAAGCGTCTTTGCATCTAATGACCCTTGCAAAAGCGTGCCGACGACAGTTGGTTCTCGTCTAGCCCTCCGCTGCTCGTGAATGACAACAGGTTAAAAATCAAAATAGGGCAGAAGTTCCGACGCAAAGATCCATCATTCGTTAGGCAATGATCTGCCACGAGGCGGTCCTGCGGCTCTCCACAGGACGTGGGCGCATAGTGGTCCAAGTGGAGTATCGGACTGCCCACTGTTCTACATCCAAATGTCGTGGCTACCTCGTTACAGTCTTCCTTGTGCAAGGAAGAGACAATTCTCCGCCCGTCATTCGATAGCTTTTGCTGTACAGAGCAGCATGATGTTTTCGGTCTGATTTGAAACCCCTTGAAATATATCATTCTTAGACCTCGGCGCAAATGACGCTCTATAAATCAGTTTTCAATGTTACCTTTATATCATAATCGGCATAGAAGAAGTTGCCAACGCTAGTCTGAACACGTTGTGGACTAGGAGTTTCGAAGCTGAGATGAGTTGAAGAGCCTTGGCCCTCAAGCCTTCAAATAGAATCGGAGGAACGAACTCGAACAAAGGACTGGACAAAGCCAACTCTAGACCCTTCAAGGATGGGCGAATGAGAAGCAAATATTTCAGGCAAAAACTATGGATCTCGATATCGTGGCTCGGTGTCACAACTCTCAATTGGCGTTCAGTGGTTGTACCGTGGCACATCCCCTCCTCATCCGGACCGCCTCCGCGCTGCGAAGCAGGCAGTCTCGATGGTCAACAATTCGGACCTGCATGATCGAGCAGGCGGACCGTTGAGTGTGCACTGCCCAGATGACCAAGACGGGAAGAAAAATTGCAAGAATTTGAGCATACGGAGTAAGCAAGGCGTTACTCGAAATGAAAATAGTCGGACTACATTGAAAATGAGACAACGGGCGATCAGGAATGCGTAATGAAAATTGTAGTAGCAGCCATATAGTGTAGTCTGAGAGCAGTTCTTGCAAGAACTTGATCTCTAATGAGATGTCTGTCGAGCATGCGAAGGGGCGGATAGGTCTTGATACAGGCTGTGCAAATTGCAAGTGACAAGTCGACAGTAGCTTATGTTCCACAAAAAGAAGTTATGCGGAGTGGACTGATCGCGGATAAAAGGGAACACAATTCCTCGCAAAGTGAAAGATCAGACTGCAGCACGCCGTATTTGCTGTACAAGCGCAAAGGGCAAAGCACGGGGTGCAATTGCAGAATCGAGGTTCGTGTTTTCTTGTACTGCATTGTAGCACACTTGTGCATGCACCGGCCTAGCCTGCTGAGAAATATTGCAGAATGGAACGCGAGGGCGGTTGATTAATTATTTTGACAGGAACGGGTTGGACAGGATGTGACAAAGCTGGAAAGATTTTAAAGCGACCTCGAAGTCGGTCACGTGTGTTGCCCCGCTTACTGACGGGAAGTTCTATGCATGACTTTGAAAAGGTTCCAACCCGAAGCGCATCCCGTTTGGCGGCATTCGAGCCACATTTCATATGGCAATTGTCCTCCTGTCCATTATATCACATGGAAATACCTACATCCTTAACAAGTAAGTTACAAGACGTTCTCATCTTCTGTTTCGTCTGTACGCAATCTTGCTACTGGTATGATTTTAAGTTTCCTACCGGTTTGTCCAACCTGGTGCTATCCAGTGTCCTAATTGTATGAAAACCAGAAGACTTAAATCAGCTAGTAATAGAGAGCTTGCAGAGCATCGTAACGATTATTCATTTCGTATCGGTGAATCGAAGATTGAAATGTCCCATAGGAGAAGTAGATTAGAGACAGCTAACCGGTTAGCCAAGGGATAACTCTCACTAATCTCAATCACTAACCCCTGGCTATCCTGCTTTGCTTTCTCACGGAGTTCAAAAATTTCACCATGGAGCTAAACCATATGATGGTTTAGATGCTTGAACCCTACCTCAGCAAGAGATTTCCAGCTCCATCATCTGGGAAGTGCTTGAGTCCTAGCGCCTGATTCTTTGGCATTTTCTCGGACCCAACGAAACATCTGGTGAATTGGCCTTTGTTTGATTAGACATGAGGGACATCTCCTACTTTATCAGTTTCTTGAAGTTAGATGCACCTATAATTATCCCATACGCTCTTCACATTGTTGCCTAACAATAACCTACCTATAGTTCTCTAATAACGCTTAGACAATTAATAGTCATGGCAGCTGGTGAAGGTGGGCAGCGGTTCCTCCTCTATGTCTTACAGGGTCTCATTGTAGAGTTTGTAGGTGGACGAATAGGTGGTTTTATATGCATATATGTACATCTTGGTTCCGATAGGAAAAATGGAGAAAGAGTTACATATCAGAGGGGCGTGTTCCTGGACAGGTGTAAAATATAAGTTTGTTTTCTCGTGAACTGGATTAGCTCTTCAAAGTGACCTATACTCTGGTCAGGTATGAATATCAATGTCAAGTATCTTTAGACGACCAATCCTCTCATAATCCTAGAACACGTTTCTTGCCATTTTGTTGTTTACAGTTCTACTTGACTTTGCGCGAGTGACTTCTCCATGGAATATAAGTGGTGCTATTAAAATAAATTCTCTAGGTAAATTAAACAAAGCCAACTCGTCGTTCTCTATGACCAAAGGGAGTTCTTTACTATCAGCATCACAGTCGTTAGTTTGGAGCTCATGCGTGATTTTTTCGAGTAGGGTTGAAGCAGACCGTTCGCTCTTATAAGATCGGGTTATCCGATTTACGTATACGTCAGTTCGAAGGCGCTACATGGAATCTAAAGATATTTAACCTATCCTCTTCTCATTTTAAGGAGAATTATTTCTGTATTTTACACAGTGCTTAGTGTTCCACGCCGCATCGACTTAATTTTATAGAAAAGGTGAAGTAGATTACTCAAGGTTCTACTATTGTAGACTAAATGAGAGAGCCAAAATTTGGCATGTATTAGAAACACGAGCCCGACGACAGACACGGCTTAATATGCAGTTATGAATCACAAATTCAATCTCAAATTACATTAATGGGGTCATAGAACCTACTGCCACAATTTTTTCATCTTAATTTTCATCTGAGGCGTCAAGTTTCAGTATATTTTATCAGCATTTTGGTCTCAATCACTCATATCCACAAATTCACTGATGGTAAGCATAGCCTACGCCAGTGGGCCTTCCTTCCGTTTCATCTGTTGATAGGTACGGTGATATCTGTGAAGAAAAGCCATTGATATACTACTCGGAAGGTCCGGCGGGGTAACCGATGGAAACCACGTATGGCTGAGGCTACAGAGAGATATGATATATTATGAGAGGCTCCAGCCATCTAGGACGGCAAGAGAGAAGATGATAAGGAACTCAAGACTTTCCATCCCGCTCTTGTAGCTCGATTTATGATATTCTTACGTCCCTCATACCAACATCCTCTCTTTTCGAAATGATACCCATATAAGAGCCTTAAGAAGGAGTCAGAATTGGATTCTGGGTAGAGTAAAGAGAGTATTTCTCAGGAAACGTTAAAATTAGATTGCTCTCTATCATACAGAAATAAGCGAGTCTTTATATAGAGAGTGACTACCTGACTAATCAGGTTTAATATCCTCCAGAATCTTCTTTACCACCTTACCGATATTTTGTATTAATTACTAAGGAAACAAGTGACTTATATAACCACTATTACGTTATAGTGGCTAACACCACACCCTTCCATCCAACCCCTTAAGCTCAATCTAGTTATCCGGCCTCGCAAAATAAACTACACTATACCTTGTCTCCACCCCCCTTACCCCAAGCTGCACCACAACAGGAGGGATGTTGCTCCTTAAAAATTGATTTGTAAATATCGTTATTGTATCTCCAAGATCAACGGTACAATATTCTTTCAGGGTATTGACATATATCTAACCAGTGCCAATGGAGGGCCAAGTAGGGACTTGAAGATCCCCAAGCCGATTGAGGAGTATTGTTAAAGAGCCAAAATCGGTATGTTTTCCCATTGAAGTCCTCAAGTTGGAAAGTGGTTAAGGGAGAGATTTTATGAGCCGGATCCCCTGACACGGCTTGTGGAAGCGATGGCGAGATGGGACTGTTCCATCTGGAAGCTGAAGGTGAGTATTTATATGGGCAAGCAGAAACGTGATGAGAGCGTGGGAGGCTTGGAGGTAAGACGTGATTAATTACTCACGATCGTAAAATAGCTGAGGGTAGCAAATGGCTATTTTTACTTTCCGTCAGCCACTAATTTCTCGGGACAGTATGAAAGGACTGAGAGTAAGATTTGAGAGTATAATCTTAGGAAGAAAAATAGACTGGAAAATCATTACAAAATTCATAGTGATCCAACCCCCTCACACCCCTAAGCGCACTTCTAAATCCCTTACACATACCCACACAGCTCCCTGGCTTTTATAATCGTATTTGTCCAACTCATCTCTCCCCAGATCATAAAGTTTCGGCGCCAAATCAAATAATTGATCTGCACCTTCAGAATCACCGCGCAGATCAAGGTGGGAGAATTTTAAGTCTTTGGATGCGGAGAATAAATGACCTAATTCTAAGAGAGAAGTATTGAGGGACGAGAAACCTGTCAATAAACTCAGCATTAAAATACGGAGAGGAAGCTGTAGAGGACTTAAGGGCTTTGGAACCGTTTTGGCATTAACCATTCGAGGACGAAGAGTGGAGAGATATAAATCTAACAGCACCCTGGTTCTGGAGATCATGATTGAAGACTTAATAGGTTGAAGTTAGAATAGAACTTACAGAGCCCGTGGAGGGGAGTTGTAGGTACATTTTTGGATGATGAGAGGGGGTAGGAACTGAGGTTTTCCTCTTTCAAAATTTAACGAATAGAGTGGGTTAATTGAGTGTTTGTGTTGCCATTGGGATAGATGGGTTGCATGTTTCTAACATTTGATATCAAAGATGAGATATTAACAGGAGCTATTAATCTTGAGGCGGGATGAAATATATAAATTTGATGATGCGGTATAATATGATAGTCTCGGGAACAGACAACTATCCCAGGGAAGGCGGGGTAGTTCTGTGCTTGCACAATCTGGGGATGTGAGGGCATTTCCGATACCTTGAATGTTCTTTTGGTACCTCGTGTTTATTCGCTAATCATTTGGAATTTGTGGTGGTTAATCTAAATAGTAGAAATATATAGCCGCCTAGCATTTGAACAGGACCATAAGCATATAAACCTTTATCATAGAATAAAGACTATAACCAATCAGACAAGAGACGATACCTGTAAGAAAGACTCTAAAATACCTGGTGCCAGTTATTTGACGCAAAATGGTGGCCGCATTGCTTTGCAAAGGTTTCATACTCCAAACCATCCCAGGCCCTTTGCTGAGCATCGCTCAAAACTCAATCAACACCTTTAAAACCTCATTCTCAGCTGCCTACCAAGAGTACTATATGGATTCTCCACATCCCTAATATCGAGTTCTGCATGAACAAAGTCAGCTCATGCCCATGTTCCAAGAGGATCAAATACAATTCTCACTCACTGTGGGTAATCAGCTTTGAAGGATCTGGCTTTCCTGAAAGAGCAAGCTTAAGAAGTGTTGGAGTGGTGACTGTATTTACAAAACGTGTTATTATGGCTAAACAGGACATGTTGGCAAGGTGTACGAGTGATTGGGGAGAGAAAGACGAACTAATGTTTACCCCATAAACTCTTCAAGTGAAAATCAATCTTTGATCCGTTCACACCAACGTTGATAATTATACCTTTAGAGGCGACTATATTCTGGCAAAGCTCAAAGCTCTTAGGAATACCAACAGCCTCAATCACGGTATCACATCCCTTGTCATCAAACCTTGTTGCTTCCTCAACGTTTCTATCACCTGGGTCAATTATGTAGTGGGCACTCAAGCTCCTAGCAGTTTTAAAGTTAGTATTGTCCTTATCAATTATGATAATGGTTGAAGGAGAGCAGAACTGTGCAGTGATCATTACTACCAAGCCAACTGGACCAGCACCAACAATAACAACAGTGTTCCCTTGTTGGACTTTGCCGTTAAGGTCTTCGAATTCGAGATTAGTTCGGATGATGCCACTTGTGAAGATTGGTCTGCTCAAGCTAACTTCACGTCTCTGACTGCTCGATAAACAAGAGCTTTCATTGCTGCCCATGCAGTGGATAAACCTTGGCGAATAGGTGGTCGAAGTTTACGTCCGTTTAAGATAACTCTTAGTGTCCTGAAAGTTTGCATTGGGGCGTGAAGTAGGAGGAGTTGTGTTGTTGCCGATAAAATGAATGCTAGGACTTCTTCTTGAGCAGGCTGAGGGAATTGATTATAGGTTGAGGAACCTCGTGCGCTTGATCAGATTCATGATACTGCATCATGTTAGAATGTGGGGTATATCTGCCGATCCACTGCATGATTGGAGGTGAGGTCAGAAATGACATGTCTTCTAATAGAAATAAGTTCGTGATTTCAAGCGAGCTTTGTTAAGACGAGGTTGCGATGAAAAGCTACTATGGGACACCTGACCCAGTCAGAAGGGTTTATTTGAAGCTTCCACCCAGACTTCTCTGTCAATAGTAATAGTACATCAGGTAGGTTTCACTCCATCCTCAACGCTGTGTTGCAAGTACTCAAATTCGCAGCAGGATACAACATTTTAATGTTTCTCTCATATACATACCGCCTCGACCTTTACTTACGATGTTCTCGAAGTAGCAATTTTCTTCCGAAGCATGTCACCAATCGCAAAACTACTTTCTCGAAGTAACATAGCAATCGGCAATGCCACTATAACTGCCGCAGTCGCGACGACCGATACGAGCGTGAATATTACGACGCCGCGAGAGACTTTTTTGGTCTGCTGGCCCCTATTGGAGTTGCCAGAGCTACTTAAAGCGCGCTGAGAACAAAGCTGAAAATCCCAAATACGAAGAGGATGGGTCCATAAAACCGTGCCAAACACGCCCTATACTGCCGCGTCGTTCTAAAGAACCAGAATCGATGTAGGACGATCTTGCTCCAAAGATTCAGGCGGTCAATCGCAGGTCTCCGAATTCAAATCGAGGGGACACATTTTCGACCGACTTGAAGTATGATATAAAGTTTATGAATTCTGGATACCGTATACTTTGGGCATCAGAACAAGCTCTATTGCGATGCCAAAGTCGGATTTATGGACCACTAGATATGCGTATGACCTTAAGAGTCCACATGCAGCCTTCACAATGTCCTCGCGAGGCTTCTGGAATGGGAGAGATGTTGCTGGTAAGGTAGAACTCCCAAAAGCTATAGGCAAGCAGATATCGTGGAACAATTTTAATAAATATACGGTTATGAATCCAGACCAAGTGAAGTTTCGGGTTTTCTGTCACGATGATCTGTCGTCCTCGAACTATTTGTGCTGCGAGTGCCGCGACGTGTGTATGGTCTTGCTTTGCAACGAGCCAGAGCTATGGTGCGAATATGTTTAGCTCTTTTATAGTTAACTCTTTCTCCAAGTCGGTGCCTAAATTGGGATCTTGAAGTCTAAATTGTGGACGTCCTAGAACGTAATCATTTTTCTTCTGTTCTCGTTCGATCTCTCGCTCTAAACAGGTTGTGCCGTCTTTTGTCGCGATGGATAATTTGCGATACAATTCGTACTCCGGTGTGAAAGGTATTCCGGACATTATTGACTCTGCGGTTTTGCGACTGGAGATTTGGAGAGCACTAAATATTATTAAGAAACATAACTGACAAGATAAGAAATCTAGCCTATTGTGTTCGTTGTTTGTGTTTTCTCGTACTTTTGTGATCTACGGCCGATCCGTTGTAATCTGATAGGTTTTATCTGTTGGAGGTTGTGCCTAGGAGCCTTATGCACTGAGTGTGACACAAAAACACGCTACGCTCGTAGAACATATAAATCGGGGACTTGGAAGACCCATAGTTTACTCCTATATATCGATCAATACACACTGAGTTCCCCTGTGTTGTACTATAGTGTGGACCTCCTCGGTGTTGCTTTGATTCACGGTTGGTTGGACTCTAAAAGTCTAACATCATCCACTAACCTAGCCTTAAGTTGCTTTTTGCTGAGGCGCTTGCACTCCGCCCTTTGTAATACCTCTTGTAGTTGAGTGCGACCCTCGTCATTATCATCAGGGAAAAACTATCGTGGAAGTTGGTGATGGTAGTAAGTAGTGAGAAAGCTGTGTTAAAAGATGAATATGTACTACCACGATGGAAAACTTGGTCGGCTGCGCGATCCAATTTAAAGGTGTCCGAAGGAAAGCCTCCAGAACCACTTTTCGAGTATTATCACTATCCTAATCAATAGAAAATAATGCTAAGATAGTCAATAGTATCATTGTAATTCAAGGATTAGCCTCTACGTATGAACGCACCTGGACTAAACAATCTGAGGATGGAACCCAAGTGATATGGTTGAAGGACCTGCTTCCGAAAGATCTTCCAGAGGCAAGAATATTGACATTTGAGTATGATTTGAAGTGGTTGAATGATTCAAATGATGTTTCGCTAGAGGATTGTGCGAAACAGTTGCTGGAGAGCATTATATGGGATAGGCCTTATCATGGGGAAATCTCAATGTGCAAGAGAATGAAAAAGAGGCCACTGGTTCTAAATTAGTTATAGTTTTAGAGGACTCGTGATTAAACAAGTAAACTTTAGCATTCTTCATTCTATCAGGCGTTATCTTAAAGTTTTCACAGGCTTTGGCTCTTGCTGAAAATGCGAACCCCGCAAATCCAAGATATAATGACTATCAAAGTATTACTACATCGCTTTCAGGAATTATATATCTAGGAACACCTCACGCTGGATCCGAAATCGCTACATTAGGAAAGATACAGGCAAAAATATAGGGTGCACTTCGGGAAGTGACTGTTACCCGTCTTTTGACACTCTTGGAATTCGAAATTAGGCAGTTAACAGAGCTGGAGCACTCATTCCAAGAATTACGCGATGAGCAAAACTACCCCGATCTTGCTAACTTGCAAATCTTTTATTTCAGAGAAACAAAACCCATTACAATTCTTGTAAATTTTACTGCTTCTCAGACAACTATGCTCACGATAATTCCATTGTGTAGAGGAGAGATTTCGAGGTACCTTCTCCAACTATATTCCTAAGTAGTGACTAATGTGAGAATAGTATGCGGTGACGGAATACTCAGCCTTCTACGGTAGCAAATCTTATAATTGCGCTGCCCTCGATGCAAACCACAAGGATATGAACAAGTTTGGCAGTAGGCAAGAGCGTAACTATAATGCAGTTGTGAAGCAGATAAAATTCATGGTGGCTAACTCGGGAGAGATAGTCGGCCACCCGTGGGGCAGTATGATTTAAGGTTCCATATTACTTCCAGAAGCTGATCAAATTTTGAAGGGAATCTGTATAATAGCAAGTACTCGAGTACGACCAGGACAAACATGAAGAATGACCTCGCTGCTCTTGACATCACCTCACAACGTTTATACTTGAGGAATCAACACATTCGGCATGCTGATACGTGTACCTGGGCTGTAGAATTTAGTCCAATTGCGAGATGGCCAGATCCATACCAAGAGCAACCACTAACAAAAGATATGCACAAGGAATGTGTGTGGATTAATGGTAAGCTGGGTAGCAGAAGTTCTGTACTTTCAACGTACTTATTCGATCGGCTGAGGGATCAAGCGTACACGCACAACAAGGACCATGCTAATAACTTTCAGTGTTCCGGCATTCGAGACAGCCAACCATGCCGGCCGAAAAACCTATCGCAATGTTTATAGTGTTACACTTCCCATTCCAGAACGGGCAAAAATTCGAGACTGCTATGTCTACCCTCATCCATCAACTCTTGGAACAAGATGCGGATGACTTGTCGTTGCTTGAAATCGCTGAATCATACCATAAACAACCTTTCGGCCGTAATGTCGACAGAACTGCTTGTCAACTTGCTACGGGTATTGCCTCTCTCATAGTGAGTATCTTCTACCGTATCGTCCCTCGTTTTAGCTAATCATAGGTGAAGTATCATTTTAGATGGCGTAAACGAGTGGGATGCATCTGAGAACAGTAGCCAAACGGACCGCTATGACGCAATAATTGAGCTCTTGGAATACTTCGATCAACTGCGTCAAGTGCCCACGGCTCGTCTAATGATTGTAAGCCGCCGCGATTTTGTCATCGAGAATTACATGACGGATAAGCTATGCTCGCCTTCTTCCATGGTAGATATTATCTCGCACTCAGCACTGGATATCAATCGCTTCATTCAAGCTCGCGTCTCATCCCTCTGTCGCAAGAACAGCGCCCCAGTAAAATGTGAATAGCTCATTCGAGAAGACCTGATCCGAAGAATATGCGGCATGTTCCAATGGATTAAATTGGTGGTCAGCCCTTTAGAGATTGAAGGGATCACCAAGGATGAAATTCTTGACAATCTCGAAAACTTCCCACAAAGTTTTAGTGCCGCCTATCAAAGAATATTAAGACTTACTTCTGAGGTTCCTGGTCATGATACCGAGCGTGCTATGTGGGCACTCCAGTGGCTAGCTTGCGCTCATCAGCCGATGACCTGTCGGGAACTTTATACCGCTCTTGAACTGAAACGAAAGCTTTAGAAACCCCATGGATCAGCTGGGCGCCTTGTAGATACCGTTTTGAATAACGTTTCTGTACACAACGAAATAATGCAGGAGGCACATTTCTTCACTCTCCTTGGTCCTTTAGCAGAGTTCTAAATTGCTAGCGAATTTCTGCAGAAGATTTCTAACCAGGCCATCATTGTTGCTTATAAGCTCGACTTGCTTTTGTCGCTGATGTTTCAGCCAACGAATGTTGGGGCCTTCATCTATTTTAAATGGCCACCGGTAATCCTAGCCGGTTAGTGACTTCGCGAGGCACATGATCGTCTAATAGATGGGTAGAAGAGGATAATACAATTTGAGGAGCCAGAATAGCAAACCTGATTATTAACATTAAAAAGAAAAATTAGAAGTAGATAACGTAACATTGGGGAAGAGCTGAAATATGCTTCTTTCGGTCAGTCAAGTAATATTAGGTTCGTGCCGTGTCTGAATCTGGCTAACCCTTAGGATAAAATTCAAGCATGCGCGTGATCGGATTGAATAATTGTATTCTGTCATCACTAACCCTCGCCGGAGGATCGCTGTTGTTAAATATCTCGTTATTTGAGACAAGATATGCACGGCTTTCGAAAACCACTGCTCGTCCTGCTGCACGAACCATGGCGGAGTCCAGTGCGCGGGAGGCGGCCATAAGCGAGGCGGCCTTTGAACGCGAGGATCCAGCGCCCCTCGACGGCGCGCGACCCAAGACCCAACGACGAGCCAGCGACGAGCCGGCGACGACCTGACGACGGCGCGAACCCTCTCACCCTACGACGGGGGAGGTAGGTGGTAATCTTACCTTATACTTAAATCGTAATTCCCTAATATTATAGTTCCTTATAAACTTAAAGTACGTAATACTCTTGTCACGATACGGCCCTCTGTTACCCTGTAACTAAGGAGTAGTGTAGTTTATAGGCTGTGTAGAAGTATATAGACTATCACTAGGTTACTAGGCTTGGAAGTCTAGCTCGTAATAACAACTATATAATTCAGTTACTATGTTTAAATTAAGCACGAAGCTCCTATCTAATAGGTGAAGTCCTAGATTATATACGTGTATATAACCCCCTAGTATTACGGTCTGTTGTCAGGAACTGTATCACGTGACTGGCATTTCCGACATGAGTGTTATATACAGTAATAAGCCTATTCGCGCAACCGCGAATATTGTACCTTTTAGTCAGTTTAGCTGAGTGGTAAAAGGCTTATGGCCGCTCCTGACATCTGTTCGATAGCGACCTAGTAATAATCGACTATTCGACTATCGACTAGTCGACCTTTATTACGTGTCACGATTCGGCACTTAACTACCCCTGTAGCTAAGTAACAAGTGTGGTTTGTAGGCTGTGTGGAAGTATGTGGACTATCACTGGTTTGCTAGGCTTGGAAGCTTAGCTCGTAACAACAACTGTATAATAAAACAATATGATTCAGTTGCTATGTTTAAATTGAGCACGAGGCTCCTATCTAATGGGTGAAGACCCAGACTATATACCATTGATATCTATGCTTGGCGCAAGCTCTGCAAGCCGTGCAAGCCTAGCTAGCCGAGCTAGCACGTCTTGCACTCCTTGTCACGTGACATCCTTATACTAAGAAATCCTTGGACCGCTTACTAGCTTGTAATTGGTCCATTCTCCTATAACAGCCCAAGATCTCTTGAGCCTATGGTCTTGGAACTGCACGTGATTCATCCCGTGATTGTGACATTACGTGACTTCTTATACTATGAAATCCCTGGACCGCTTACTAGTTCGTAATTAGTCCTCTTAACTATAATAGTCTAAGGTCTCCTAGAGGTTAGTCCCTTCTAAGCCTAAGGTCTTAGAACTATACGTAATAGATCTCGTAATTTATTATAACTCTCTTAAAAAAAGCTCTGGTTTTAAAATAAAGTTATCTATAGTATATACCGTATCGTAATCTCTAGTTAATAAAGATAAGAGAGAGAGAATTATTATATCACGGGCCAGGTCTTAAAGTCTAAGTAAACTAGTTATATTAGACTAGCTAAGAATTCTCTAAGGAGAGAAAGAAGGTAACAAGGTTAGAGAGCTTTAACAGAGGTAAGCTCTTATAAGAAGCTAAGGTTGCTATAGGAGCGCGATGGCCTGAGGCCTAGTATATAATCGGGTCTTGACCCGCTTCAGTGGCGCGCGCGCCACAAGGGGTAGCGCAGTCGTCGGGTCGTGGGTCGCGCGCCGTCAAGGAGCGCTGGACCCTCGCGTTCGCGGAAGCCGCTTTGCTTATGGCCGCCGCCCGCGCACTAGACTATAGAGCCGTCAGCGACTGTAGTTGACTAAGGCAAGGATAATTAATTTATAAATATAGCAAATATAGCACTATAGAATAGGCAGAGACAATTCAACTCTTTCCACTGCAAACCAATGATCTTGAATTAAGCTATAATTGATATAACCTTTCTCTCGGTTATTGAGATCAATAACACCCAGTGATTACATCGAGTAATACGCCTAACGTTATACTATATAAGTCTCACCCAGCCCCAAACCACCCTGTAGAAGACCTTATCCACACCAGAACGGGAACTAGAAAGATAGCTAGATACTGAGCTACTGCCACCTCGAGAATCATACAACGTAGCCCTTGTTTTGTTTGACGCCCTTGACGTTCATGTTCTTCCATACAAGCATCGCCACCAACCCCATGGCCCAAGTTGCCACACCAGTAATCAACAAGTATCGCCATGTGTCTCCGTATGCATACTGAATTGCCAAACGTGTAGGTGAGCCCCACTCATAAGACAGCTGCTCTTCAATAGAACTGTATATCGTGGTAAGATTGCCTTGGCTCTCAGGAGGAAGATATAAAGCCAGTTTCTCTGGAAACGTGCCTTGCCAGATGGCAGCAGAGATTGTATAGCCAACGGCATTACCGATGTAACAGAACAGATTTAATAAAGCAATACTGATAGCGAAGTATTGTTGTGCCGCAGCGGCAGCTAAAATGCCGATCTCAACCGTGAGCATCAGTATGCCGAACCCAAAGTTGACAAAAATGTTACACATGGCGATGTAGCCCACATATCGATCTGGTTGACGGAAATTTATGAGCAAACCTGTACCAAGGATTATCAAGGGCAAGGCAAAGAAGACACTGATTGGTTTGTAGCGTCCGGTATATGAGATGGTTGCTCCAGCGACAATGTTCGCAATGACTTGTATGACTGTACTGGACTGAACTATATAACTTGCTTGGGTCACGCTCAGACCATTAACCACTTGCAAGAACGAGCTGAAATATGCATTCCAGCACGTCACGCTCACAAAGAGCACGAACCCCACCATGCAAGTGCCAAGGACTGTGCGATCTCGAAGTGTTACCCATGGGATGAGACAAATCTGAGCGAAGAATCTTTCCCATATAATAAATGTAGCAATGAACAAGACTCCAAAGACGAGGAAACAGATAATGAGGGGGGATCCCCAACCCTTGGCTTCCATGGTGTAAAGATTGAATGGCAGGAGAAAGAAGGCAAAACCGGTAGATATAAGCAGTAGCCCAATGACGTCAAACTCATGCATGTAATACACTGCAGACTGCCATGTTGTGCGTCCACTCTGTGTCCGTGCTGGGATAATGCCCTCTTTCTTGGCTTTTCTGTAGTGAAACATGAAGAGTCCAAAGAGCGGAAGAGAGACTGCTGGAAGAAGGATGCTCTCCATTCCGAAGGCCCAGCGCCAACCAGACCTATTCAAGAATGATGTAGAGATAGGACCTGCAAGCCACGATGTAATCAAGTACGGCGAATTAAGTAAGGCTTGCATAAGACCTCGATGACGGAGCGAAGATGTATCGGCAATGAAAACACTGAGACAGTATCCGACACCATTGATTCCGACGGTGTAAAAGACTTGGGATGCAGCATACGCCTCGACACCGTTACAGGAAGCTGCCATGATGAGGCCGATAGTGGCGAGACCTACACATAGTAGGAATCCATGGGGCCGACCGAAGATATCCAGGATTTTCGCAATGCAGAGGTTTGTGACGCCGCCAATCACCTGGCTCAAAACACCGGTAGTAGGGATAAGTGAGTGTGCCGCAAAGTCAGAAGTGATATAGGGAAGTAAAGCGCCGCTGACTCCAGTGACGATGCCTTGGACAAAGTAGACGAGCCAGATAACTCCGTAGGCCACGACCAAGGCTTTCAACGACCAAGCAATTGTAATAGCCTCAGCCTTTTGCACACCCGGTTGAAAGTTGGTGTCGATAGATTCGTCGTTGGATGCGTTGCCATGGATCACGTCCACACTATGTTTAAGTTCCGAGTTTGAACCTTGCTCTGAGTTATAAATTATGCTGACTTCTTTGGTGTTTTTTTTGAGTGGAGGGTAGCCGGCTGTAGGGGAGTCGTTGGAGACCATTTGTATGCTTGTCCTCCGTTCCAGAGGTTTTGTCTTGTTTTTGTTCTTCTGCTGCTGATCGCAGTTGTTGTTAGTGCTGCTGCCGTGCTTCAAGAATGAATGACCTGCTTCGTGCGAGATAGCCAGGGAACTAAATAAGTGAAGAGAGAAGGGAGAGCTGGCAGACGGTGCGAGACGGCAGCGCAGCGAATATACCACAACGCACACCGTCGAATTTGATCTAGACTGTAGAGTCGCCAGGGGTGGAAGTAGTTGCCACCAAACTAGGAAAGTTTGCACTTAATTTTTGCGAGGCAAAATTGTCAAATTGACGGATTGTTCGCAAGTATTGGTGGCTTACACGCTCACTGCAGGCCTTCTATTGGCGGAATATAAATGGTGGGCACCCATTGGCAGTCCATGCTCAAGCGACAGAACTACCGCAAATTCTCTCTCACAAGGTGTGGACAGGCAAAACCCGCCCAAAATCGACTCGAATCTGCTCAAATAGACGATATAAAAATTCTTACTTATCAGAATGGCTTCATATCTCTTGGCATACAGCCAGATAAGACCATGCTACAGTAGGTGGCTTATATCCATCTCTAAACCAATTATATTTACAGCTAAATATGGTTAACTGCATCTTTGATCCAGCTTCTACGGAGTATGCATGATTAAAACTGCTCATATGTATGGCTCAATCTGCTCATCTTCAATGGTCATACCTGCAAGTATACATGTTTGAATAAGCTGAATTATATGTTCAAAATTGCTCCTGTAGTTCTTCAGATCTTATCACATGTAAGGCATGTAAGCGTGCAGTGAATGATTCTTTTTGGTCATATAAAGGCCAAATATGCAGCTGGTGGCAACAAGCACTTGCAGCGATGACTGATTCTTTGAGGTACTAAGACTGTTCTTGGCTAGAAGAACTTGTGTCTTAGTTGAGTCTAAGAGGAAATCATTAACTTAAAAAATAAATTGAGTCGAAAAAAAAGTTACTAGCAACACTCCCTCAAACCAGGGTATCTATACAATCAACGTTCGGACTATCGAAAATCATCATGTCTACCAATCAACCCGCGGATGAAACGGCCCCAACCCAGCTCGATAAAGAAAATAGAGAAAGTAATGCTTCTAAAGCTTCAGAAGATATCTATGGTCTGCCCCACAAGCAAGATCAATAAGAGACCGAGACTGAGCAGAACATAAAACTAGCTGAAAGCAATAATAGGCCTTTTATACTCTATATAAAGTATTCTAGCGTATTAATATTATAGTAAGTCTAATAGTATTCTTACTTATAATATCCTTTATATCTCTATACTTCTCCTTACTTTAGATACTAATTAACGACCTCTATCTAGTTATTCTAGTTGTCACGACCAGTAATTGGTCCTAGAGTGCAGGAGGCCACTTTATAGCCTCGGGGTCTGATTAAGCGTACGGGGGTGGAACGGCCCGGTTGGCTGAAGAATGTTAGATCACGTGACTAGCAGGAAGTCACGTGGCTGATAGTCCTGATAGCGGAACTATCAGAGCTATTATATACTAGGGGCCGTGGGAGTAAATACCACAGGAGTAAAAGCGTAGCTAAATCATGTGATGGCAAACCACGTGATTTCACATCTGGGAATTGAAGGTGAATTCAAGGTAGATATATTATTATATTGGTAAAATCTTCCAGCCTTCCCTTTCCTCTCTTCTTTCTAACCTAACAACAACAACAACAATAACACGTACGTACTCCTCACACCGATCTGTACAGATAGGTATTACGGACCGTGAAGTAACTGATACGGACCGTAGAATGGATACCACTACCGCCGCCGCCACCTCCGCCCGAGCAGCTGTAGTTGCAGCAAATTACGCTGCCTCTCTCTCCGGCCCTGCTCTGCCCGCGCTCCCTCCCCGGCCCTCACAAGCAATGATCTCTCTTACGGGGCTAGTTGCGGTCCGTTATCCTGTCATGCGACCCGGCCGTACAATCAACACAGCCCGGCCCACCAACTTGGAGGCTTTGCTTGGTCAAATGACAGGCCAAGTAAACACCCCCGAGTGCACACACTGTGCAGGTGGGTCCGGAAGATGGGGTACTTGTGTGTCGGTGCCTGGCTTCTTTGGAAGCAGTTGTGCTAACTGCCATTACGGTAGTGAGGGACGCCGCTGCTCCTTCCGTAGGTAAACTATCCTACCTGTTACGGACCGTAGCTAAATATTACGGATAGGACCAGCCAACGTTACGTCCGCTGCGCGTGCTGCTGCTGCTGCTGCTATGTCTCCCGCCGTGTCCCAGGTCACTACTGGTTCACGTATAGTTGTTGAGGTCGCTCCTTATAACCGTCCCCGTGTGTCTGCTGCTGCTCGTAAGTGAAATTTCCGGACCGTAATTACCTTTACTAATGTAAAATAGCCCGTCGCACCACCGGTCGCGTTCGTAAGCCGCGCCTTACTCCCTCTCAGAGGGCACGC